>OY757924.1:38773613-38856113 GCA_963585895.1 Sepioteuthis lessoniana
GCAAGGACGAGCTCATAAGTGATGTACTCCAATGGACCCCCACATATGGCCGTGCAAAAGCAGGACGACCAGCTCGAACTTACATACAGCAACTATGTGAGGACACGATGTAATTATGAAGACCTGCCGGAGGCGATGAATGATAGGCAGAAGTGTCGAGAGAGGGTCAGGGATATCCGTGCTGGCAGCATGACATGGTGATGATGATATATATATATACTTAATAATATTTATATATACATCTATTTTTATATATATATATATATATATATATATATATATATATATATATATATATATATATATATATATATACTTATTGATATTGATATATATATCTATAAATATATTTATATACATTTGTATTTATAAATATATTTATATAAATTAATATTTATGAATATATTTATATATATTTATATTTATAAATATGTTTATTTTCATATATATTTATATCTATCTATCTATCTATCTATCTATCTATCTATCTATCTATCTATATATATATATATATATATATATATATATATATATATATATATAAAAACAATAGTTTTATGTATCGCTTTTATGAGAAAACCAAAATATCATTCTGATTTTATTAAGTTTTAATGAAGGTGTGCCATTTGTAATGTACATCAATATTTAGTTTTTTTTATTGCTTTAGAAAAATATGACTCCTACACAAATATGTTCCCCATGAAACAGATATGAAATGAGCAACTGAAAACAAATTGCTTTTAATGATAATAATAAAACCAAAAAAAAACACTCTCACAAATTTGTTTTTTATACAGTATTATTCCAATTCTAAATGGTGGAAATTTACTAAGCTTTTTGCTTAGATGTGGCACAAGGCCATATGAAAGAGGCACCCAATGAGACTCGAACTCACTCGTGTAGGTTTGCTAGTCGAGCTTGCTAACCATTACACCACCAGAGGCGCCTAAATGGTGGTTGGTATTTGTATACAGAAGTCTGAAGTTAAAGTTAGTTAGTGTTAGATTTATTCATTTTTTTATTTTTTGAAAAAGCTATTAAAAAGAAAAATAAACTTCTAAAATGAGAAATTTAAAACAAATTGTTTTTTAAAACTATAATGAGAATTATATAGATTTTCTGAATGTTGTAAAAAATCACATCTACAAATTATATGAAGTATCTGGATTGTAATTTTTAAGTACTCAAGTTCTTTCCAATTCTGACAAATCATTAGACAACAAGTAACTTTGAACCAATTTCCAAGCTAAGATAGAGTGTTTACTGATCTCCTAAAGATCTTGAGTTATTTTAAATAATACTATCTTTTCTCTAATGTTTTTCACTTTGCCTTTATAGTACATTATCCCACATGAATTTTTAACATTTAGAATTGATTCTTTGGTATTTTTCAAAAAGAAATACCACAAAAAAAGATTCATCAATCAAGAAACTTTTCAAATTTTTCCATTATGTGATTCATTTTCAAATGAAGAAATGAATGGTTTAGTAGTAAAAGACACCACTTGTAAGAGGCATCACATTTTGTTTCAAAGTTTGTTTATATTTGATAGAAATTGATCATTGAAAACATCCAACATTTATGCTATTTTGGTGATAGTCATGACAGAGATAACCAACTCTATGGCTTTGGGCTAGGATTAGAAAATGTTATCAGTTCTTCTCCCTCAGCCAAAGTCTTGTCTTCAACCAAGATGTGGCAAATAAATTAATAAAATAATGTCCGGGTGATTGCAACTCAGATGAATCACCTCCCGATGGTACCCAAGAGGAGGAGCAGAGTTAAGTGATGATTTGTGAAACTAGTCATTGGGCCTCCGCAGTTTTAGCCTTTGCTCTTTTGTGATACTATCAAACTGTTAATATGAAACACATATCAACTGCCATGATGAAAGAAGCAAAGGCTGAGTATAGACCACATAATAATAATATGGATAATAATATGGATAATCATTATGACCATATTACTTCCATCCTTTCACAGGTAGTATTTTACCAACTTCATGCATTGTACAATCATGAATAAATATCTATCAATACATGGACTAATTTTAAATATGTGCCTGTTTTGTAATACCAAACAGGTGCATGAATGTCTAACACATGCCCAGGCATAAAACCTTACTTCCTCCTTTGTATGCCAGGATATTCAAAACATCATACTTTAAATCATAAAGTCGGAGGGGTGTTTATTGTAAAGGTTATTGTCATACAAAATGGAATCCGGGACCTGAGTTCAAATCCAGGATTAAGTTGTTAGCTTTGGAAAAAGTATGAAGTTCAGCTCTTCATATCGCAGCTATGGGTAACTCGTGAGGCAGAATGGATTCTTTCACTTTGGTTCGGCAACTAGTCTAGTGAAAGAAAACTGAATTCAAACGATTTGTACACCATTTTAAAAAAATGACCTTGTATCACGGCCTGCCTATGGCTGAGAGATTGTGTAAATACATATCTAAACTTATGAATAATAATAACAATTGTAATTTGTTGGGAACTAACAGATGAATTAATAAACAGAATTTGATCTGTATATAGATTGGTATTAATAGTGTACATAGTCAGTGCAAATCTTTTTTTAAGGTTGATGTGAAAAGATAGTAAAGTGGAGATGCCCAAAGAGGCATAACGAACACATAATAAAAATAAAGACAAGTACAGCTAACCACTTTGCAATTAATTTTTCACCTAAGTTTGAAAACAAATATATTTTGAATCTGTTAATAAAAGCAGAATACTTACTCCTAAAATACAAACTTTCTGTCAGATGTTCTAGTTTAAGTCTTCTATTATTTTTTCTTTTTTTGTGAAAGCAGTTGCCATTGCTTCTACTATTTTGTTATTGGCCAACATATTTTCTTGAGTTGCAATACTTCCTTCTCATTTGAATTTATTATTTTTTTTCTTCTTTTCTGCTATCGACAATCTCTTCTTTCTTCTAAATATTTCTTTTCTCTCTAATCTATGTCGATTTTAATTCATTCTTTTTTTAATTCTTACATTAAAAAAATAATACAATCCTTGATTTTAATGTCTTTATCTCTGCATAGTTTTTTAAAACTTGTTTTTTTGTTTTCAAAATTTTCTGCTTAGCACACTTGTTCAAGATTATCTTTGTGTGCCAGTATGCAGTATAGATCTAAGTGCATTATTTTAGTCATGCCCACACATTTATAGATAAACCATTGCAATACTGGGTTTCTGAAAGACTAAATGATTAAAATGTTCACACATCGGTGGCATGGTTATTCATAACTCAGATGCATATGAAGACAAATGTATATGTAAACATTTGACTCGGTAGGAATGAGTTCTTTTCACTTCATTTAAAGACCACCAATGGTGGCTATTAAGCTCAGTGATGAATCACATTTTATTAATAGAACTTGTACCATTGCCATCAGCAAATAATTAATGGATAATTGCTATCTCCCTTGAAAAATTATGTTTGTATTTACCCAAACCCTCCTCCATGGGCAGGATGTGACACAAAGTCAATTTTTAAGTGGAGTAATGTCAATTTGAATTCAGAGTTTTCATTCTCCTTGCCTGGTTGCTGTACTAAGGCAAGAGAACCCAGACTTCTCTGCTATTTAGTTAACAATTAGAGCTCAAATAACAATTCTTGATACAAATAACTTATAAAGAGTAATATAGTATCAAGTATTCTTAACTAATATTAATTTTCAGACAGATATATTTAACCCATAGATGAGACCTGAACAGGTACTACATTTTTAGATCAAAGTTGACCTGGAAGTAATGTAAATGAAAGGGTACTCCACACTCATCAGAGCTCTAGAAATGGAGCCTTACTATCAGATGAAATTTAGTATCACACCCAGGATACTTTTGTCTTTAGATATCCAACCAGGAAGCTTAAGGTCTGTCATGGGGAGGGGAAGACAACTTTGTAATAAGTATATTGGTATAGTATATATATTGTGTATATACAGGAGGGTGTTTTCTGTACAAGCAAGAATTCTATGCCCTTGAAAAAGTGACTGCATGTCTTAAACTCATTGACATACTTCAAAAGCATCTGGGAATCTTCCCAAATCATTTTGCCCGCCCATTCCCTCTTTTTCATCTTGCATACATATGAAAGTAAACAGTTACGAATAAAATCAATGAAAAATAATAATACATGCTAAAGAAAGAGACTTGACTGACATGAATAGAATTAAAAAAAGATGTGTAAAATAATTTCAGTTAAAACAACACAAGTTTAAATATGGTATCTGAATCTTATATTGATATTTTTGATTTTCAGATTTTCTACAATGTTTTTTTATTTAAATGTAAATAAATATTTAGATGTAAAAGTTTCCTGCATTTTTTGACGAGTCTTTACCTATAAATCTACAGTAAGATTATTGATATTTTCTTTAGTTTTCTAAGACCATATGCTGCCTTTCAGTTATATTTTCTATCACAAAAGAAGTATGCCAGTATTGGTTTGATGATTTTTTGAGATGTTAAACTTGACTACACGAAAAGCAAAACATGTCAGATCTTGAAAATATGCTGCTATCCTACTGCTTAGCCCAGAGCAAACAGCAGGAGGCATTAACCTTCATGCAAATCAAATAAAATAGAGTACATGTGTTTTAAACAATAAGGAGCCATCACTTTAAATGACAGGCTTCTAAAATTAGTTGACAACTTCACATACCTCAGTGGCAATATCTCATCGACTGAAAAGGATTTTAATATAAGTCTAGTGACGGCACGGACTGCTATCAATAGTTTATCAATCATATGGAAGTCTGATCTATCTGATAAAATAAAACAGGATTTCTTGCAAGCTTTGGCTGTATCAATACTACTGCATGGATGCACCTCATGGGCACTAACAAAGCACATGGATAAACAGCCTGATGGGAACTACACAAGAATCCTATGAGCTATTTCGGGCAAACCCTGGAAATAACACCTCACAAAACAACAGCTGTATGGCTACTTACCTCCCATTTCAAAAACCATCTGATTAAGATGAACAAGACATGCAAGACACTGCTGGAGAAGCAAGGACAAACTCATAGGTTATGTTCTTCAATAGGGCCCTACACATAGGCATGCCAGTGTTAGTCGACCAGCAAGAACTTATTTAAATCAGCTATGTGGAGACACAGGATGTAATATGGAAGACCTACCTGGAGCAATGGATGATAGGGATAGATGGAGAGAGAGAAGCAGGAAAATACATGCCGTCAGCATGACCTAATGATGATGATAAAGAAAGAATTCCCCGAACTATTATTTTTTCTGCTGTTTTTTCTCTATGATGATGATGATGATGAGTATAGCTGTGCTGAAAAATCTCTTAATAAGTTAGTTAAAAGATCATTGTTGTTCCAATACAACATTCATTTGAGCCAATTGCTTGTTATAATATTAAAATGTAACAGTATTTTGTAAAAAAATAATCTCTGTGAATCCCCTTATGGTCATAGAACATTTTTCTTAGGTTGATTTAATTTAGACTGAAGTCTCTTCAGGATTTCTTTGTTTTGGATTCTTGTAGTAAATCCATTTGTAACCATTAGTGAAAATTTTGTCCCTAAATAACTTTTTTCTGTATCAAACATGAAGAAAAACAAATATTTAAATGTTGACTAATGTTAATTTCTGTAGCTATTTTTTTAAGTCTAGCTTAGTTAGGCTTAATGCTAGAGCTATATAACAATTAACTGAACTCAATAGCTATGGTCCCTTTGCCTAATTCACTAACCCTGACACCAAGTAAAGTGACCCTAAAAAACTAAACATAGATTTCTGATAGATTTAAAATCTATCAGAAATCTGAGACACCTGGTTAGGATCAAACTCTTTGTTAAGTTGTTACTGGTCTTTGAGACAAGATTGCTTATCCATACACTGAAGAAGTGTCCTAATGTTAAAAATGAAGTTCGTGTGAATGCTTCTTAATTTTTTGTAAAGTTGTACAGGATGTATTATGAATGATTGATTGCACAAGTAATGAAGAAATCTTTTACATTTAAAGACAATTCTAAGATTTCCCTAACAGTAGACCAAAGATGATGCTGGCAACTTTTGCATAAACTTAATAGATGCATGTATGTCTTATAACCCTTACTTTCATCATTTCTCAATATTTTTTCAATGCTGCTATTTCATTGGCTTTCTGTTTTTTAGATGAACAAAAAACTCTTGCCATTGATGTTGATGTTCTTTATGATACAGTAACATTTCTCTCTGTTCCAGCAACTAACTGCAACCGGCATATTAGCAGCGCTGAGGGCAAGAATGGTACAATAACGAGTCCAAACTACCCAAATCCATACCCTGGGGATATGACATGTCGCTTCACATTTGAGGGCTCTGGTCCGGAGAGGGTACAGCTTCGATTTACACACATGGATCTGTACTTTCCTGGGGGTAATGCTGCAGATCCACATGAGTAAGTAAAAACAATTATTTTATTTTTCCTATTCAACAATTTGTCAATGTTTGTAAAAAGTCACTTCAGTCACTCTTTAGGATGATATTTGCTATCATTTCTTGTATCATGACTGATATTTCACTCTCTCTGTCTTGCATATATATATATATATATATATATGTATATATATATATCCGTAGTATATGACATGAGATTAGTTTAACTATGCACAATATATAAACAAGACCAAAAATAAACTTCATTCAACAATCAGCATCATATGATCTAGGATTATATTTTTGTTGCTCTGTTCTGCTATTAGAAGAACATGACTTAGAGAGATGAATGCACTTCAATCCCAGTCTCTGAACATCTATCTTTTGATTACTACTATTTCTCTTTCTACACATTTTATTTCAAGATAAATACATGTATTACCTTGAATATGATAATGATAATAAAAATAATAATGATAATGATAATATTATTTACTACTTTGAGAGTTTTTCACATCAGTGTTAGCTGATGGTTTTTCACTGGAATGACTGCAAGTCTCTGCTACTCTTCTTAATATTCTGGCTGTTCTAAATAATGCCATAGTCTAGATGGTCTCAATTTGTCCTCTGATTTCCAAGTCTTCCATTCCCTTTACCAATCTTTTGGGAATTGTTCTAATTGCATCAACTATAATTGGCATCATCATCAACTTCATGTTCCATAGGTTTTTTTAGTTCTCTTGCAAGGTCTAGGTACTTATGTCTTTTTTCGCTTTCTTTTATTTTTGCCCTGTGGTTTGCCAGGATGGCAAAGTCCACTATTCCACAGGGTCTCTTTTTTTTATGTTGACTATCAATAGGTTTGGTTATCTGGCTGAGATTAGGTGGTTTGTTTGTCTCTCAAAATCCTAGAGAAGTTTGTGCATCTCATTTTCCAGAACAAATTCTGAAGTGTGCATATACCACTTGTTCATATAGTCAAATTGCATGACTCCCAGTGGATTACCTTCCTTATCCAGTCATGTCTTGTCTTATATTCTTTTTCTGCTTATATACTGCATTTGCTTATTATAAGATTGTTTTGTCTATATGATCACATAACATACACTTGCTATTTTGTTGTGTCTTATCTATTTTTGCTTTAACATAGTTTGTTCTTATGGCATTGTTTTGTGCTGCTATTAAAAAAATTCAATTTGTTTTTTAAGGTTTCCCATTGTTAGCCATGTCCAAATCTTCTTGTGTGAGATTTCCCTTGTTTGTCACTTGAAATGTCTATACAGTTGTTTTTCTTCCCATTTTTGTTTTCTAGTTATTGTTGTTCTATTATTCCTAATGTTATTTGTGGTCGCTATAATCAGTCTTTCTTTGCTCTTTTTTATATTGTCTTCAAGGCATCTTATTGATGCTATCTTCCATGCTGGCGAGTCCCCTTCCTCCTTTTTTCTTGAAACATGTTTTTCTAAACATTTATAGTTAATACAGAATTCAGTATTATTTTATGATAAAGCATTTTTATGATATCTAGAAATGTTTTTTTTTAAGTTAGTTTATCAGATGAAGAATATCTTACATATTATTTAACATAGAAGCTACAAAACAGAAGCAAGTCAAATATATGAATAAGATATTTAAAATGTATGTTGTGAATAAAAAAACATATATATAACTAGAGAAAATCAAATTTTAACACCTTGAAGATTAGTTGGTTGGTTTTATGGTATGACACTCCTTGCACTTGTCATAATTGATTGAAAAAAGGGCTACATTTTCAAGTAATTAACAATAATAATCATTTGTAAAAATTACACCTTCAATAAGTTTTCTTTATACAAATCTATTACACAAGGTTATATAGTTTCACACATTTATATCCAATATTCATAATCTATACCCACTCATATAGTTTCATGTAATTATTATTAGTTTGCTATCAATTATTAATAATAGTAATAATTTTCAGTCATCTATTTGGTCCCCAGATGGGGATCCTAACAGGTACTACCACTCTGTTGCTATGACTCACAATGAGATGAAAGTTATTGTCATACTCAGGACATTACTTTTGAAAAGTGGTCTTACTCATTTGCAGGGGATGCAGTCAGCTATTCTAAGCTCTGCTGAAAGACAATGACAAATTTTGACATGCATACAATATGTTCATTGGATCTAAATATAGTTGATACACACCTTATTGTAGAGCCTATGCAAGTATCAATCTAGCTAAATTACCTGTACATTTAATCTTTAATAAATTGAAACTGATATTCATGGTGTTACCATTTTATTTTAGATATAATGTCTATACTACTGAATTTAAAACTAAAGTTTTTACTTACTGAATATCTTAAGGAAATTCAATTCTTTTTATGATGTTACACAAGTCACTTTTAAGTGGAAATATTGCTTATTTAACTTTTATTTTTATAACTTAACTTCCATTGTAAGCATGAATTTCAGTCTATTTTATATTTGTTTTTCATTGAATCATTTATTTATCTTGATGTTACCTAAAAAATATTTCGTGCAATATGTTGTTCTCATGTCAAAGCATTCAAATCAGGCCAATATCTCAGTTGTGCATTCAAAGAATTTTTTTTTAAAACCTCAGATATATTATGCAACTCAATTCAGAGGCAGTTTTATTTTTAGCCTGTTATGACATGGACATTCAATCCTTGCAGGAACATTAAACCAAAAATAGAGAAATGATTACTGTTGAGCTCTGACATTTTTAAAATGATGTATTTTACACTTGAGGTATTGCATTTTGAATAAACTTGCTTTCATTACTTTAACTGAATAAGGGACAATCTGACTGGGTCAAAACTTTGATTTTTGACAAAAAATGTTCAGGTAGACCTTGATCAAATAAAAAGATTTAATGTAAAAAATTCTCTCTTAGAAAATGAGAAAATTGAAAACATTATAGTGAAATCTGCTAGTAAAAAGAAGCAACTTACTCTACCCTGTCTCGAATCTAGACAGAAATTACAATTATACCATTATCATCAGCTGGGTAAATGTTTTTTTTATGGCATGGGAACACTTGTTGGGATACTTTATGTTAAAGTCTTCAATTACATATTGCACAAAAATTAGTCTCCATTATTTAACAAATATGGTTCAAAAATCAGTCTCCAGTTATATATAGTACAAAAATGTATCTTCACAATCATCTTAGCTCAATCAAACATATCTATTTGAACAATTTATTTGAACGATATCTATTTGAACAATAAATGGGACCGAAGATCAGAATAAACCTGCAAGAATGATCAACAAGTTGGTGATTCCACACTCACCCAAAAGTTCTTGAACCTCACCACTAGTCACAGTTTAGTATCATACCTTGGATACTATTATTCTATTAACTATTGTGAAAATCAAAACATTTAGATGATTTTAATTTCCTGCTGAAATGTATAACATTTGGCTGGAAATTTAAACAAATAAAGAAAAAATCCAAAAGAACAATTGTACATTTTCTTTGACAAATGGACAGCAAGCAAGTTATCAAAAATTGTATTTTATGATAGCAAATACTGTATATATATAGTGACAGAAAATATAAAATTGCGTCAAC
Organism: Sepioteuthis lessoniana; assembly: GCA_963585895.1. Classification (NCBI taxonomy): domain Eukaryota; kingdom Metazoa; phylum Mollusca; class Cephalopoda; order Myopsida; family Loliginidae; genus Sepioteuthis; species Sepioteuthis lessoniana. Next base: position 38,783,602 of record OY757924.1, read on the forward strand.
CAGAAAAATGTTACCAATTTAGACCTTGTGTTAAGATTGCATATAGTAAGACCATTTAGTTTGGTTAGGTTCCTTTGTTTAATGGCTTATCAACCTTTGTGGGATATTTGATATCAAAACCATCTTGGTAAAAGAACAAGAGTGGTACTATTTAACCCATAGTCAGGATTTTTTGTTTGAGAGTGAATGTAATACTATGATTGGAGTTTGAACATGTTAATTACAAAGTCATAGAAGTCCATGTTGTGAGAATACATAGAATATATAATATAGTAAATATTGCATATAGTAAGACTTTAGTGACCAGAATTTTGGTGAAATCTTTGAAAGATTTAGTTAAGTTTCTGTTAAACTACAACCCCTAAAATTTGTCAATACTAACTTTTTTGAAAATCTTTGATGTTTGTGTGTGGTTGATCGATGCAACAAAAATGCAAAGAAATCTAAAATCTTCACTTTAAGCGAGAAACAAACAATCACATCATGAAATTTACACCAATTACTTTGATCAATGTGATTAGTTTGTTTGTTTGTTTTGTTGTTTAATGGTGTATCAATCTTCTTGGGTAACTTAATGCCAAATTCCTCCAAGAAGAACAGTAGAGGTACTATTTAACCCGTAGCTGGGAGGAAAAGGGGGTTCATACGTTTCTCAAGGGTATTTGTCTGAAAGTGAACATAATAGCGCAACTGGAATTCAAACTCACTTACTATGATTCCACAATCCAGTGCTTTAACCATTACACCATCAGGACACTCCCCAATGTGATTAATTTTCACTTCTTATTTACATGTTTTGACAAGAAAAGAAATTTTATGCAAGAAGATATATTTGGTGGGTGAAATACATGCCTTTTTTCACTATTAGACTGATTGATTGATTTATAGTTGCGGGTGGTTGGTTTGGTGGCATAAGTCCTTGTTAAGTTATTTAATACCAAAATAACTTGTAAACAATTACAACTTTATGTAATCTATCTTTATAGAAATTATTTGTATATTTTTATATTTTCAAGTTTTCGTTAAATAGTTTTTAAACAGTTCTATTTGACCCATAGATCAGATCCTAACAGGTACAATCACTCTTAGTCACAGTGAAACTGGGAGGAATGGTAATTTTACACTCCCCAAAGATCAGTAATTAAAGCCTCACTACCAGATACAGTTTATTGTTATTCTGAGGACATGGACTTATAACATTTTTCAGATATAGAAATGAAAATCTGAGGTGGTTAATTACACCTGGGCTAAAAGGTACTTTATCAAAATGCATTGGAACACACAAAGAAAGAAAAAGTAACCATTTTGAATCTCATCATAAATATACCACTGCAAGTCATGATGGTATTAAAACAATAAAGGTTGTAATTCAAAGCTAACTATATTTGCATCCAGTGGGCAAGAATTCAATTTTCCTTACTTTATCCACTGATTTTACTGGTACTCAGTTACTTCATCATTATGATTTAGTCATATTTTGCATCAACATATTATTTTTGGTGGCTTCAGTTTTATCAATACATCTCTTACTTTAAAATCTGTGCATCTATTCTGATCAATATGTTCCATCTATGGGTTAAATAGATCTTTTTAAAAAAGTACACAAACATATCTTCTTAAGAAACAAACTACACGAAAGCATACATATGAATGTACAATGAATATGATTCTCTAACCTCTAAGCATAAAATAACCCTAGACAGGTTGAAATACTGTTAAAATCAATCAATTGATATAAGATAATTTACTATAATCCAGTTTGTTTAATCTTAACTAAACTAAAATATATATTTAAGGTGTTACAAGTTTATTTGGCGTCTCTAAATAAAACAAATTGTACATGTAACAAATTATAAAACATTAATCTGTGCACAAAGAGGATTAATAAGATGAAAATTTACTAATCTAAATACAATTTACTGAATCAAAAAATATTTTCCTAAAATGTTATTTTAAAAGAACTCTATGAATCCTTGCTTAGCATATTTATCAATGTAATATGTACATCAAGCCGAAATTCTTTACCTTGAAGCAGAGACTTGCCTCAGCATAATTTGTAAAAATATCTAATATGTCATTTTCATTTTTGAAAAGTTTCTTAGGATGTTTTTGGTTAGCTGATAAATTATTCAACTTTCACTAGCTGCTGAGTTCTTAGGAATCTAGTAATGCTTACAAAAAGTCTAAATTAAATTATTACATACTGATTATATCTGAAGATTCAATCCAAATAGATGCAAAAATCTTTCATTTATTAGGTCAGCAAAGGTTAATCCTTTCCTCAATGTTCTTGTGCTTTTTTACATATATTAATATAAACAAACAAATGGACACACACACACACACACACACACACTGTTTACATATTCCAAAAAATATATGATATATGAAACTAAACTCATACTCATTCATAGATACACATTCATATATAATTCAATTTCTGTTTGACTATGACATTGCTCAATATTCATTTACTTATGAAACTATTAGCTACAATATATGGTTCTAATTCCTGTGTTATACTGCCCAAGTATATATAGATATATATATATACCCTTGGGAAGGATGTATAACACAAACTGTCTCGTCTTGGATTTGGACTTGAGTTGCCCTGTCCATTTCCTATGATGGTAACCATTACACAATGAATGCCCCCCTCTCTCTCTCTCTCTATATATATATATATATATGTTGTATATATATATATATATATATATATGTTGAAATGATTCCTATTGGAATGTGTTTGTTTGAAAAATTATTGGCTAATTTGTCACAAAATAAACTAATAAAAATCATCAAAATCAAACTTAAAATATTTAAGCTGTTTTATTGTATTTTTTCAACTACAGCCATAAATCTTTCCAAAACAATTTAGATCAGAATCAATCAGACCATTCCTCTTTCTAGTTTTTATTTTATTTATTATAGTTTTTCCAAGTTAGATATTATAGTTTGTATATACATGATGTATGGGTAAAATTTAGAATAAAATTTGACGGAATGAAAAACAGAAGGCCATACAGAAAATTAAATTGACATGTTTCACTCTAAGGAAATGTGGTTGATGCAAAGAAGAGATATATTCATGAAGAATTTTCTAAAGAAGACATGAAACATGTCAATTTAATTTTTCATATTGTCTTCCTTTTCTCATACATGATATATATTTGCTATTAATGAATTAAAGGTAACTACTCGAGTAAGATTAAAAGAAATATTGGTGTATGAATACTGTAATCATAGAAGATTGTACTTTTGTATATGTACAGTTAAAACAACTTGAACATATCAAACTGATAAGATTAATTTTAACCATCATATTACATGAAATGCAACAATAATAAAACCGAGAAAAACTCAGTCAGACTATTTTTTTTTATCAATGTCTTCATTTCCTTAAATGAGAAAACATGTATAAAAGAAGAGATTAAAGTAACAGGTTGCATGGACCACCATCAATAATATAGTCACTTGTACATGGAAAGTCTGAAATGGACAACTACACAAGTTGCAAGATCTTGCCAGACTCCTGTCATTAGTGGGAGTCAACCTTCCATATAGATACATCACTGTTTAAGTGTATCTCCTTCACCTTTAATGACTAACCCACTAGGCCACAGTTTTCTGGTTATGAATACAAATTTGGTTTTTGGAGATAAAAATAGTAATAAACTTATGAAATCAAATTTTTCATTTTGTTTGGATAAATGTAACAGAGTAAAAACAGCACACGATGGCATAATTTTTATTTGATGAATCATTAAGTTGATCTTATACTTAAAATACAGTAACTTAAATAAAGTATTTTAAAATCAGTTACAATTTGTTTGTGAGGGTAACTGTAATAGATTTAGCTCAAGATTCCAATTGGAGTGGTGACTGCTGAAAAAAGGTCCTATAGCCTTTTATGGACAAATAACAATAATGAAACTGATACTTCTGTTTTCCTTAGAATAGCTGGAATTTGTATTTCTGGTTGCTTAAACCTCAAGAACCAAATTACAACACAGTCCAATTAACAACTGAATGATAATGTCATTTTCTTTAATCAGCTAAATTCACAGCAAAATAGTGATACATTCCTCCCAAAATAGAATCATCATTAATTATGATGGGCCACTGTTACATTGGAAAAGCAATAGGTTCATGGGGTATCTAGCATATATATATATATATATATATATATATATATATAAACAACCCCTCTATATGAGCAGGATGCGACACAAGGTCAAATTTCAAGTGGAGTTTAACAAGTGTGAATTCAGAGTCTATAGATGCTATAGCAACATTAAAGAGTTCAGTCTACCCTAATATGTACCCATAGTTAGATGAGGAATAGTTGGATGCATACCTTTTCCAAGAGTATTAGTACCACATGAAATGCAAACCGCTAAGTCTAGGAATTGAACTCAGCTCACCGTATCCATTTCCTATGGTGATAACACCATAAATGCACACACACACACACACACACACATACGTATATATGTGTGTGTGTGTGTGTGTGTGTGTGTGAGGGTGAAGTAAATAGTACTAGAATAACATTTAATTAGACATCTGAATTGAATGTTTTCTAAGATTTTCTAAGTGAAATAAAAGCCATAGCTGCATTGAAGAATGAAAAGTCATGAGAATGAAATGAACAAAGAAAGAAAATATCTTTTATCAAAAACTTGAAAACCATTAACAAGAGAGTTCATTTAAAAGAAATTTTTATAAACTCTTCTCAAATTTTTCACGAGAAATCTAGGCAAGAAACAGAAAAAAGAAAAAAAATTGGTTTTGGTTTCTTTGTTTAATGGTATATCAAGCTTCTTCGGTGATTCAATGTTAAAGCTATCCTTATAGAAGGAAAGTAGTGGTGCTATTTAACCTATAGACATGGGTACAAGAGGGTTCCTACCTTTCCCAAGAGTATTAGTCTAAAATTGAACATAATTGTACAACTTGAATTTGTAATCACTAACTTTGAGGCCACTGGGCTGTGGCCTCAAAGACGTTATGCCACAGGAACTACCACTCAAAAAAAAAAGAAATAATATCAGTGTGTGTTTTACTACCAATATTAAATGAGAAAAAATTCAAAAAAGGAAATTCATTTGAGAAAACAAAAATAGTTGTATGAGATGAAACACAAAGAAACTTCTGTTTTGAATGCATATTTTATGAGGTTGCTGTTTAACTTTTATATTGCTGGATCATAGAAAACATGGCTGATGGATGAAGACTGAACTTTTACAGATTAACATTAAACATGCAAAGAGTTAAAACATGCAAACCATTCCATACCCTAATTTTCGCTTAATGAATATTCTTCCCATCCTCAATTTGGCATTAATTGTTTTGAGGGTGTTTGAATTCACTGTAATGAAAGCTACTTGAAAGAAATCCAACCACTTCAATGAAAATAAACTCGGAAATACTTAGAGCTGCTCACGTTATTCAGCAATATAAAATTGGTATAGAAAGGAAAAGCACACATTCTGAAACTGTATTTCCCACGTTGAAAAGAATAATTTAATTAATACAGAAAACTAATTTCAATAACCAACTCTAGTGCACAGATGCTAGAAGTATTTCAAAAATTAGGACTTAAGGAATAAAAGTAGAAATAAAAGATTTGTCATTTAATGTATTTTGTTGAAGGAAGAAAAAAAAAATCTGTCAAAGGAAATGCTGCGATATTAGGAAGATGAATTTTCAAATTTCATTAAAAAAATTACTTTGTTTGATAAAATGTTTTCAGTTTGGAAGTAATATATTCCAACTGTAAGAATTCATTTTCTTTGGTTTACCTGGGAATTGTTAAAAATGTTTTCAGAGAAAGCAGAATAAATTGAGGGAAAAATAGCTGGGAAATGCTGGTCTCAATAAGATTTGTAATTTATGATTATTCAAAGAAACATAATCTAATTTAAGAGCCTCTTTTAAAGAATATGTCCAAGTTGTAAAGGATTCCTTGATAGTACATAATCAGCAAGGGCACCCAAGAGTGCTTGATAATATATTTTTTGTGTGTGATTTATTATGTCAACTCATATATTTCTGCTGTCAAAAATGATTATATCAACAATAAAACCATTCTTTTTCTTTAGGTGATATGAGGATAGGCTGAAAAATCCAAAGGCTGACATTGTATCTGCTGTTGATGAGTTTTAGACCATTGGGACCCAAGCACTGCAACCCTGCTATAAAAAGTGTGTTTTTCACAAGGGAAACTCTGCTGAAAAATAAACCTCATTTGGTCAGATTCCATGAGAGTATCTTGGTCAGCCTATGAACTTTTCAGCAGATCCTTGTATATGAATGATTATACTTTGGTCATTATCAGTATTTTTTTTGACAAATGCAAAAAAGTGCAAATCAGTTCTTTTTAGGGCACTATAAAGATGTAGCGACACAAATAATTATCTCCTTTTAGAGAATGGGTGTGTCCATTAGGTAGCAAGGGGTCTGTCACTTGACAATATTAGAACACCATCCTTGCTCTTTTGCTTCTGTTCTTTGAACAGTAGGAATGTCTCCTACCCTGTCACAGAACGGTAAAGACATTGCTAACAGACATTTTACTATCCATCATCAGCAAGTAAGCCTTTTCCCATATCTTTACCCTTTTCTCATACTGCTTTTTAATAGAACAATATGTTTATATATCTTGCTATTAGGAGACATCTGTGTATTCTTTTTGATATTATTTGTATGTGTAAATTATGGATATATAAAATGTTTCTGTATGTGTAAATTAATTTGTCTTTCATTCCATTTATTCAATGTTAGTATACTAATATATATTGTATGGATATTGTATACTAATATATAATATGAATATAGAAATGCTTATATTGGTCTTTTATGAGTGGAGATTCAACAAAATATCATTTCTACCTCCAAGCAACCAAATAGTTGTATTTCTTGCATATTTCTATTTTTCATATTTCATATGACATTTTGGAGAACACTACTACAACCTACAAAATTATTGATATAAAGGGTCCTAACATGCTTGTTCTGAATCCTCAAAATTCCTAAAATGATGCTTACATTTTCCTTTTAAAGTATCACAGTTGCATATGACCCAGTCATTGACTACAAAGCTTTACTTACAATTCCTGACTAAAGCAAAAGTATAAAGAAAAATATATATTGACTTATCATATTTACCAACCCCTCCGCTCGGGCAGGATATGACACAAGGTCAATTTTTTTTAAAGTGGAGTTTAACAGGTTTGAATTCAGAGTTTTCCTTCTCCTAGACTAGTTGTCTCACCAAGGCTGAAGAACCTAATCTGTCCTACTATTTACCCATAGCTGGAGGGAGAACAATTGGATTCATACCTTTCCCAAGGGTATTAGTGCTATGTGAAATGCAATCAGTCTCGTCCAGGATTTGAACTCGTATCGTCGTGTCCAATTCCTACGACGATAACCATTACACCACGACTTATACCGAGGAAGAGATTTGGAATCATTTAACAATGACATAGTAAATACTTGAAACAATCTGTGATAATATTTATTTCCTTTTTACTTTTATTACATCAAAGATCAATATAAGAAAAAAATCACATTTGTTTTGTGTTTTTCTAACCATAAAAAAAGATTCTTATTATATCATCTAAAACTCTGATATTCTGCATAAATAGCCAATCATAAGTTGTTTCTTTTGGTAAACAATGAATTGAGTACAATGTAAAGTAAACTGACATTCAACTGCGAGCCAATGTTTTTAAGGTAATGTGAATATCTTAGAATATATTTGTGGCATATGATCATATATCAAAGTGCTTGAGCATTCAATCAAAGTTTCACAGATTTCCTAAAAGTATGTGGAAGATACTAAGTATAAAGGAAAAAATACAAGCCAAATATCATGAAGAGAATGAAATAATATAATTCTGGTTTACTATTTAAATAAACTAATTAAAAAATTGGAATCATTTTGAGATGAGGCTTCTTAATCTGAGAATTAATTTTCATTTATTGCAGACTTTTTTTCCTCATCTTGGTAGTTTTTGTGTTGTTTTTCTTTCACTACGTTTCGGCCAAATTTCACCTCTGGCTTTCTTCAGGTGATTTACCACGACCTCGGATAGGAATGCTGAGTCTTGTAACCGTATCCCCAGTAATTACTGCCTTTCATAGTTGTTGTCTATTGCACCACGTAATAAATAAAAATTAATTCTCTAATTAAAAAATCCTATTCATTTTGAACCTAAATTTAATTTTCTTCTGGGTGATCTTTTTAAGCCTCCATTGCTGAAGTTCACCATCACACTAGACTCACTGTTATAACAGTCCATGATGATATTGGCATTTCTATTCAGGAAGGCTTTCTTTCATTTAATGACATATTAACTTCTTACTTATTATCTAATGCCAAAATTTGATTCATTGGTAAATGTTTAATTATGACCATAACTATATTTTATGGATTTATATGGAGTCAAGTATTCCTATCTAATTCTATTTAAGCAGATGAGATCTTACAGTTACTACTACTCTAGATCAGAATGGACTTGGGAATAGATATTATTGAGTGTCATATTCAGTAAACTATTAAGGAAGAAGTGAAGGTTTGGTTTAGTTTATTTTGTTAAATATCAAAGCCATCCTTGCAGAAGGACTACTGTGACACTATTTAACTCATAGATTGTGGGATAAGGGATTTGATATCTTTCCTAAGAGTATTGCTCTGAAGGTGTATTTTATTGTATTACTGGAGTTTGAACTCACTTTGAGGCCACACTCCAGCACTTTAGTTATTACACCAATGGAACATCCCTCAACAATTTTCAAATTTGAATTTTATAGTTATTGCTATTATATCAAGAATTTAGATCATTAAAGATTGTTGTTTAGCATGAATATAGACCCGATAAAATTGTCATTCAGTTGTAGATTGGACTAGAAACTGAATCATTTTCCAAGCTAATTCATCATCCCAGTTAAAATCTTGCAATGATATGCTTTTTATGGTTACATAAAAACCGAATAGAAATATACAGATGACAATACATGACTGTTGTTGCAAAGAACTGTTCAGTTATGGTAATGTAATTAAACACAAAGTGAAATATTAATCTGTTATCTTGATAAGACCACTGGGAACATCTTAGAAAACAAAGATTATGTGTGGGAGTGGTGTTCAGCTGTAACCTTTGATAAGAAAATAAAGGGAAATTTTTCCTCCTTATATTTGTGTGGGTGAACAATATATAATAACAGAAATGATAATTATTTGCATTAATCAGCACACATTCCTTAATTAAAATTAAAGATAGAAATTAATGTTTTTTCTCTTACATCAACTGATGAGAGTTGAAATATTTCAGTTCTGTATGATAGATCACCAAGCCATTACCCTATATTCAACAGTACATTTCTTGTAATTCATTAAAAATAGATGATAGAAATTGTGTAGAAGGATTTCTTATGTGGACAGCTTGTTTGCAATAAAAATCAGCATTTGAAATTGTAGCTGAGCTTGAACACTAACCTCAATCCCAACTACTGGTAAGACTAACAAGGAATACTTATTATTACTTAAGACTTGTACCTGGTCATGATTGATAGAATCAGAACAGTCTACCCCTGTAGATCAAATAAAGGATTCAGTTCAAGATTCTGTTTAGGCTTCTAAATTCGACATGAAACCCCTGAAGAAGGCCGAAGGACACATCGGCAGAAACATTGTGAGTATAATAAAATAGATGATGTCAATGGTCTGAATATTTTAAGCAATAACACAAACCTATGGATTTAGTGGGAATTATACATCTATTTCACCCATATTGATAGTATAACATTAAATCCAAACCAAACTTGCATTTACCCAACGCATCTACCATGTTACAAAAGGCCAATTTTCAAGAGAGAACAGTTTTACTAAATCAGTTGCCTTACCAAGGCTATAGGACACAATCTGCCTTATTATTGCCCCTATAGTTGGTAGGGAAGAGATGAATTCATGCCTTTCCCAATTGCATCAGAAAAAAGTGAAATGCAAATATCCTTATCCAGGATTTGAACTTGGGTGGCCAATACAATTTTCTATAATGTTAACCATTGAACTAATTACATCTCCAACTAGTATAAAACTATTACAAACATATTGATGGTAAAAAAAATATTAAACAGGAAGATAATACAATAAAGAAAGTAAAGTCAACTGTAAACTTAAAGTTTTAAGCCTTTTTCATTTCCAAAAAGGATTTTTGTTCATATATTTTATTTCTTCCCTTTCTGAGGATTTTTTAAGTTTCTAGGGAATGGTAATAAGTAACTTTTTATATACATACGTATATATTTGTCATCAATAGATAGACAGTTTCATTGTATCACATCTCTTCAGAGTGGCTAAACTCGTAAGATGCTTCAAGCTGGGATCAAAACGTGGCTGACTTTATGTTTGTTGAACATCTTAGCCCAAGGCTATTGTCAATCTCTGCATAAGCAAAGGTATTTTTTAGGTATACATTCATATGCACACTATCAGCAATCGGAGTGCTCAGTTCATGAGAAGAGCTTTGCATTTACACATATGTGGCAGTCAGCAATATCTCACTTGAGTGCTTAACCCACTGGGAGGAGTATATATATATATATATATATATATATGTAATATGATAATGATTAAATATATATTACTTTTTATATATATTTGATAGCATGGATGCTTATCTGTGACCAGTTGTTTCATGCTGTCTTTACACTGCAATTATCAGGCATGATTGCCGTGTAAAGATGTTATGAAACCACTGGTGGCAGATAAGCATCCATGCTATGAAATATATAAAAAAACTAATATAAATTCAATGGAGGTGCCCGTGGTGTAATTCATGGAGGTGCCCGTGGTGTAATTGTTATTGTCATAGGAAATGAACACGGCGACACGAGTTCAAATCCTGGACGAGACTGGTTGCATTTCACATAGCACTAGTACCCTTGGGAAAGGTATGAATCCAATTATTCTCCCTCCAGCTATGGGTAAATAGTAGGACAGACTAGGTTCTTCAGCCTTGGTTAGGCAACTAGTCTAGGAGAAGGAAAACTCTGAATTCAAACCTGCTAAACTCCACTTAAAAATTGACCTTGTGTCATATCCTGCCCGAGCAGAGGGGTTGGTAAATAGAATATATATTCAATTATTAAATTATATCACAGGTATTGAGCACTCTCCAAATTAAACCCCATTTGGTCTGCCACTAACCCACCAAGTAATATAGTGACAACCGTATATTGTTGTAATATGTGTTTTTAGTAAAATGATACATTTAAAACTTAATACATTAGACAATATTTGTTAGGCATCTTTTTTATGTTCAAATCCACCACATATATGTATTTTGACATACAAAATAGCCATAAATGGCAAGTTCCAATCTACTGTATGTTTATTGCTTGTATGTATTTACTCAACCATTCTGCTAGGAGCAAGATGTGACACAAATTCGATTTTTAAGCAGAGCAAAGTTAGTTTGAATTTAGAGTTTTCCTTCCTATTGACTGGTTACCTAACCTCGTGGTGTAATGGTTAAAGCGATGCACTGCGGAATCATAGTACGCGAGTTCATACTCCAGTCGCGCTATTACGTTCACTTTCGGGCAAATACCCTTGGGAAAGGTATGAACCCCCTTAATCTCCCTCCAGCTATGGGTAAATAGTAGGACGGACTAGGTTCTTCAGTCTTGGTGAGGCAACTAGTCTAGGAGAAGGAAAACTCTGAATTCAAACCTGTTAAACTCCGCTTAAAAATTGACCTTGTGTCATATCCTGCCCGAACGGAGGGGTTGGTAAATAGTACCTAACCAAGTCTTAGGAAAACTGTATACCTTACTATTTACCAATAGCTTGGTGGAGTACAAATGGATTTATGTGTTTTCTGAAGGCATTAGCTCAAAATGAAATGCAAACAGCCTTGTTCAGGATTTGGACTGGGGTCAATGATTTCATTTCCTATTATACTAAGTATGCCTTCATTCAATATATGTGTGTGTTTTGAAATGCAAAATATCTACATATGGCAGGCTACATTCTATGATAACTTTATGGTTTTCAAGGTAATCTAGAGTTAACTTTTGTTGTTGTGATTTTCTAGTCTTGTAAAGAAGATAAATACTAACAGCATCTATAATTCTCAGACACACACTTGACTGGATATTGTCATTTACTAAGCTTTAGTTAGTTTAGCTCGAAGCCAGAATGCTGGGCACTCAGTGAAAAACATACTCACTAACTATAGTCATCATCCTATTAATTGCATTCTTATTGATTTGCTGTTGCTTACCCAGTTAACTGGGATAAGAATATACTGACTGTAACCCCTGCAGAGAGGTAAGACTCCTCCCTACCAGAAAACCAGGCTAAACAGAGTATGTTACTAAACTGCATCTAATGGTAAGGCACCAATTCTGGAGATATGAGAAGTTTGTAGTACCCTTTCATTAATATTACTCCAAGGTTCACTGACACAGAGTCGTTAGGGTCACTTCTGTGGGTAAAATAGATCTGTTTAGAATTATTCATATTTGATGAGACTCTGTAAAAGATACCCTAAAGAAATTACTGGACAAATGTAAAGAACTGCTTTGCATAAATAACCCTAGACAGGTTGACATGCCGTTAAAATAAAAATCATTCAATCATGTTTGCTTAAAATCTATGATCAACTAAGAACCCTTTTTCTTTCATATAATCATTCACTTTTATAACCTGAATGAAGATTTAAGACTGACAAAATGTTATTTTCAGACAACTTCTGATTTGAAGTGAATATTAAAAGTGTCTGTGTTAGCATACAAATCTCACAAGTCATCACTTATGTTTATATTCCTTATTTAAGCTCTGTAAATATAATAGCCCTGTGCTAAAATTGGCAAATATATGCAAAATCTTTTCTTGTTATCAAATATATTTTTTGTCTGACCAAACAAGTAGACAAAAACAATGATTCTTTATTTCTTTTCATAAATTTTTTAAGATTAACCTCAAATAATAATTTTTTGATCTTTCTAAACTAAAGAATAAGAATTGTTTTTGTATCTTTGTGTCTTTAGTATTGTCTACTTTTGAATGGCAGTTGGAAAGACGCCAATATGTCTCTGCCACAGATGTAAGTTTTGTAGTGGCCAGCTGTCAGTAGAGAAAACTTTGCTCATATTATTGATAAGCTAATGCTAAAGAAATGCTTTCTGTCACTTATGGCCCTAGATCAATGCAGGATCAGCTTGGCTCAACTCAAAATCAAATTCTTCTCTACTAATCAGTTGAATGAGAAAGTGTTCAAGCTCTGAATCATGTTGGAGAAACAGAGAGAGAGAGAGAGAGAGAGAGAGAGAAAGAGAGAGAGAGAGGAGAAAAAAAAAACAGCATGCAACAAATTATGCCAATATTTCTATGCTGGCCAGAGATTTTTTTTCTTAAGTGAATGCATAATCAGAGAGTGCAGTGTTTGACACTGTCATGTTATCATCACAGGATGTGAGCAGGCAGATTTTGACTGTCACTCTACTGTCAAAGAACAATCCTCTCTGGTAATAGGATTATCGTTTTTAGCTTCTCAGGGACACATCGCCTTCCCCAATTGTAATTCATACTTTGTACTGTTAGTGTTTGGATTGTGTCACTAATTTGTAAATAAGTGATAAGGCTCTTTTTTCTTTTGTTGTATGAAGATAGAGGCATATTTGCATGTTTGTCAAGAACTAATATGGAACTTTTTATGTAGATTTTGCTTTAACTTTTTAGAATTTTTGATCAATGAATCAAAGTCAATGTATTGTTATCAGTCAATCCCTTAGAAGAGACTGTTTTTTTAATCTTTTCTCAAATTTCAAATCTATGCTAAACAAAATTAAAAATTAACTGTTACACATAAAAGAAATTAGTTATAAAAATGAATTTTAAAAAATACCTAAAAATGTACACATAGGTTAGGATTTTAAGCTTGTTCCTACATATGGGGATATTAGATGCAATCTTCATTGAGGCATGCTGATAGCACAAATTCTTTTGACTCTTTCATGCAATTAGTCCCTATAGCAAGTGCTCGATGGCATTCAGTATCTGCCCTGTGTTTATGAATATGAGATTTTGTTGGTCAGCCAACACTGGTGTGTCCATGTGTAGGAGTCCATCAGATTCATCCTTGCTTCTCCAGCAGTGCTCAGCTAGTCTTGTTCATCTTACTTGGATAGTTTGTGAGATAAGAGATAAGTGACCGTACAATTGCTGTTTTGTAGGGTGTTACTTCTACAATTTGTTCAAAACTGCACTCAGGGTATTTGTGTAGTTCCAATATAACTTTTTCTCCAAATGTTTCAACCATACAGCAGTGCTGACAAGGCTACAGCTTGGAAATATTCCTAGTTATTTCATCTGAGACATCAGATTTCCATGGTTATAAAAAAATGAATTTTAATAATTTACTAAAAATATAAAAATAAGTTGGAATTTTCTGCTGGTTCCTGCCAAAAAATAGGCTATTAGACACAATAAAAGATTATCAATTTGAGCTATTTATTGATTAAATCATACCTTATTTCAAAATAATTACAAATATGGACAATTCAATTACATTTAATTGGGGGTCAGGAAAGATTTCACAAATTTATTCAAGTTCCAGATATTTAATTTTTTTTTACTTAAAATAAAGAACATAAATTAATAAATATCATGGCTTTAAATCCGTCACTTGTTTTGTACCATTGCTAAGTTTTTAATCATCATTAAATTGATGTACCAGCATTCTTTATACTAGCAAAATCATGTGCCCTCCAGACACAAGTATTTAAGTTTTGATATTATAAAATGTCAAATCAAATTAGAAAGACTCATGAAACTAAATAAGAATGCAAAAAAAAAAAAAATATTACACTTATTTTTATTTTGTTTTAATTGATTTCTGTATAAAATTATACATTAGATTGCTTTTAATACATTTGAGAATAAAACAATAATATTAGAAGTCAATAACACCATGTAATTATTTATTAAACCCAGAATGCAAGTCAACACAACATACTATGTAAAACTTTATTTCTTAGTTATATATAAAACACATTGTAGAATCTTAAATGCATTAATAATGTGCTGTTTGGGGCAAATCTAACTTAGACTTTACAAGAGACAGTACTAATAAATAAGATGATAATTATAATTAGATAGTGATAATTTGATAATCCTTGAGAGAAGGGAGTCCCCATAGTATAGAGGTTAACATAGTGGATTTTGACACCATAGTAAGCAGTTCCAACTCTAGTCATTACATTAAGTTCACTTTTAGACTAATACTCAAAGGAAAGGTATAAACTCCCTGTATGGGTTAAATAGTATCACTACAATTCTTCAACAAGGATGGCTTTGGCTTTAAATAACCCTCAAAGTCTGATATGCCATTAAACAAAAAAAAAAACAACATAATCATTGAGAATATAATGTAAATAACTTAGGGAATTGTGACATCAGTGGTGGCATAATTTTGGTTACAGACAGACTGAGAGAAAAAATCTTTATCATAATAGGATATTATATGGTATTTTATGCATAAGTAGATTATCATTTAGTGGAAAAAAGATGCTATACTTGGATCACTGATAGACCACTTTTTAGTTTCAGAACAATAGACCTGGTTTCATGGAAATTGGATGGCATTAAAAAAAGAGTGACAAAACTAATAAAAAGAGTAAAAGATTACAGTTACATGAGGAGATTGGAGCAATTAGGTTAACTACTTTTCTAGAAAGAAAAACAGAAGGGTATGTAATAAAAACTTTAAAAATAATGGAGTTTTTAATTATAGCTGCCATTTTTCATTATTTCTTCTTGAACTGGTTTGATGTGGTGTCTTTGTTTAATGACATATCAACCTTCTTGAGTTATCTAATGCCAAACCATCCTTGTAAAAGAACAGCAATTATACTATTTAACCCATTGCTGGGAGGATATGGGTGTTCATACTTTTCCCAAGAGTATTAGTCCAAATGTGAATGTCATAGCATGATTTGACTTGGAAATTGCTTACTTCAAGGCAGCAATCTAGCATTCTAGCCATTATGCCATGGAGACTTCTACTCCTTGAACAGGACATTTGTTGTCAAGGCTGATTTCAAAAACTAAGTCAACTAACTTATTGGATTTTTTGCTAATTGAGTAATATGTTTTTTGGGACAAATTGCCAAATCAGATAAAAAAATAGCCATGGTGTGAAAAAATTTAAGATTAAATTGGATGATTTCAGAAATAATGTTAAAATAAAGAAATTAAGAGGATTTTGAGAACTATTGGATGAATTGCTTAACAGAATTTCATTCATGCATATTGATATTGTATTAATAGTGGTGATATTCAGAGCAAAGATTCTTTTTTGTTTTAAGGTTGATATAAAATGATAAGAAAAAGCATAGATGCTCTGGGAAGCATAAAAAACAAATAATATTTCTAATTAAAAGCTTAAAAAATAAGTCTATGCTAAAAAGATAAACTATGCAATTTTACATTATAAATAAATTAGAGATTTTGAAAACTGAAGATTGATTTGGTTTGGTTTGGTTTGGTTTGGTCAACCATTGTAGATTATTTAACACCAAATCCATTTTTATTCATATAAACAGTTTTATTTCAAACAATTCAGTTTAGCATAAGCACACAATTTAATTCTATTTGACCTTTAGATAGGATCCTATCAGGTGCTACCACTCTGGGACAGAGTGGACCGGAGAGTAATGGCAATATCAGAGTACTTAGCATTCCCCAAAGTTCCAGCATTACTGGAGCCTCGCCATCAGATTGTTTAGTGTCATATCCAGGACACTCATTGGAGGAGTTTTACTCCTCTGCACAGATGAAGTCAGTGTATTCAACAGTCCCAGCTGACTGGGCCAGAAAACTGAAGAGATTTTGTAGAAATATACATTAATGGTTATACTTCTAAAAACAGAAAAGGAGTCTCCATGGAGCAGTAGTTAACATAGTGGACAGTAACATCATATCAAATGAGTTCAAACTCCAATTGTGCTATTACATTCACTTTCTGACGAATACCCTTGGGAAATGAAGGAACCTTCTTATCCTGCCAGCAATATATTAAATACAAGCACTACTGTTCTTTTACCTGGATGGTTTTGGCATCAAATAAGCTGCAATGGTTGATATTCCATTTGACAAAGAAACCAACTAAAAGCAGAAGAAAATTAGTTTATAAGTAAAAAAGAATTTGTAAAAGTATAAGTTCAAATTTATTATAAATCTAATTTATCTGTTAATGCTAGAAAATTAACTTTCTAAACAGAATGAAAAATATATTCTTATATATTTTATGTCATCTACAAATCCTAAAATATATAATCATTTATCTAATTTAGAAAGATTTCTTTTGTACTTATTTATAGCCACTTTGAAGCAACTCTGCCTCAGAAAACTGACAGCTTTGTATAATGGTGTTTCTCATGAAATTAAAGAAGTATCTTCTTAGTATATTATTTTTGTGATGGATACTTGGCTGCTAATCAAATCCTGGGTTTGGTTACAATTGCTCGCTTCTGATTGGTTAATTATACCAACTGCCAAAACTGGAACATGATCAATGTTACATTGCTTAACAAAATTTCTGTTTCTTCATTGACTGTCTCTAATGTAAAGAAATCCTGCAATTTTCAAGAACACAGATTTTTGTTTTCTTATTAGGAGGAAAACAGAGGCAATTATTCTTTTATGTGGCATTCTTGCCTGCAACATTCTACTGGAAATCTTCAGATCACTCTGACATGATGGCATATATTAATATTCTGTAGCAGAATCTACAACATTGAAACTTAAACCAAAAATGAAATTGCATAAATATATATATATATATATATTAGGTGTATAATGTATGCAGCCTTAGATTAATTGTTGAGGCAAGGTGTAGTGCAATATTTATAATAGATGAATATGATAAGTTCAAACCCTGAATTTGAATTTTTGCTTTTCTCTTCATGTTAGTATGATCGGAAAAGGCATGAACTGACTTCTTTTCCCTACAGTTTTGGGTAAATCGTTGGGCTGGCTGGGTTCTTAAGCTTTGGTAAAACCACCAGTTTAGGAGACAGTAAATTCTGAATTCAAACCAGCTTAAAAAGGGATCTAGTATCACATCTGGGGAAATCCCTGTGGTATATTGCATAATATGCCGGACTGCATCATTGTAGAAAGTGACCTTAAACTCCATTTGTGCAATTACATTTACTTTTGGACAGATGTAACATATTGACCTCCGACCCAGCCGTCGATCAAGGAACAGGTGCATCAGGTTGTAACCTTGACTGTGGACGGGTTGAATTGGGTGCAGATGCAACGTTCACAGGAAGCAGGTGGGCGTCAAACAATGATATAACCTGGTGTGACAGGAAGTTCAGTTAGTTGGAGATAAGATGCTGTAGAGAGAACCAGCACCCAGCAGAGGGTTATGAGCCCTCAGGACCCCCAATTGAGCAGCCCAGCAGAACGAGAAAGAAGTGCTGCTAAAGAGAAAGGAACTGGGGATCAATATGCTGCAGTTTGTTCAGTCTCCAACTCACCTCTCACACATAACCCTTTCACAACCTTTTTGCAACCATTTTGAATAAAGTGAGAGGTATATTTTTCTAAAGAAGTGTGTTCGTTCGTCATTATTGTTGATCTTGCTTCCTCATGCATCTATGTATGTTACACAGATACCTTTGGTGAAAATATTAACCTCCTTCATCTCCCCAGTTACAGGTTACATTATACTACGTCTGTCCTTCTACAATGATGACTTTAGCATTAAATAACCCACAAAGTTTGATGTGTCATTACATAAACCAAACCTAGTGTCATATCCTACCCAAATTGGTGTGGTTAGGCACACACACACACACACATGAACTTAGTTCATTTTTTTAAATGCTAAATATTTTTAATTTTGTTAAATGGTTGGTTGGTTTTATGGCATATCAACCTTCGTTGGGTTGTTTGATACAGAAATAATTTTTTTCAAGCAATTCTATGGTTTTAAGCATCTAATGATAATCCTTTGCGAACATAATTGTTTACAAATAGCTTCAAGTAATTCTTCTTAATTCTAATAATTTTTACACAATTATATTGTTTCAAGTAACTATTCTTATTTAATAATAATCATTTGTTTACACATGTTTCAAGTATTCAAAGCAATTATCATCATCATCATGTTGTGCGGCTCACACAGATTTCCCTCTCTCTTATCATTAGTCTTTATTATCCATTATGTCTGGCAGGTCTTTCAGGCTACATCCTGTGTTCATACAGAGCTGTTGTAGTTAAGTTCTAGCTGGTTGTCCTACACTTGCATATCTGCGTGAAGAGGACCACAGGAGAACGTCACTTATGAGTTTGTCCTTGTTTCTCCAGCAGTGTCTTGTTCATCTAATTTGAATGGTTTTAGATATGAGAGGTAGGTGGCTGTACAGCTGTAGTTTTGTGGAATGTTTCTTCCAAGATTTGTTCAGTAGAGCTCGTAGCATCCTTTTGCAATTCTCTATATGCTTAGCCAGCATCCAAGTGGTGCATCCATACAGTAGTATGGACACAACTACTGCTTGGAAAAAAATTGTGTTATATTTTATCGGATAGGTCTGTCTTTCATATTACTGATGGCTTATTGATAGCTGTCCTTGCTTTCACTTGTCGCATATTGAAGTTATTTTTGTTTGATGAGTTAGGTGAACGTGTCCACTAGTTTCAGAGAGCCACTGTTTAGTACGGATATATCACCACTTTGATTAAATCGCGTGTTCTTCAGTGATACTCCATTCACTCCAGATCTCCATAAGTGAAGCCTCACCATCAGATTCACTTAAGTTTCACACCCAGGACATTTATGTTTCCTATGATTTTTAAACTTTGGTTTCTTATCACTCATAAATTGAAGTAGAGGCTTGACTGACCAAGAGCAAGCTCTGCTGATACACATAGGAGTGCTTGCTTACTTCTTATGAGATTCCTAATTACTGAAATACATCTGGAAATGTAGCATCAGCATTAGTAAATGGAACATGTCCAAATTTGGAATCATTTTGAAAAGGGCCTAATCAGAAAGTTATCTTCCCTTCACATCACTCCCTTCTATCAGAAGATAATTCCTGGCCATGTGATACTTTGCTAATGTATTAGGCAGAGAAACTTCCTTATGATTTATCTGCCAAGTATAAGAAGTAATCTTATAATCCTTGATTACTTCATAAATCTAATGACCACTCTGCTGTTAATCCATTAGAGTTAACTGCATCATACTTGACGTTTCATTTGCTATCCAATACCCTATTAAATCTTGAAGGCAGTTGCCAAGTTGTGGGCTTTAAATTTCTACTCAGTTCTCTTCAATAATAATAGAACATAGATTAATATTCACATGTACATGTATAAATATAAAATGTTTTCTTTAAATTAAAAAAGAAATTGTTTTCATAATGATTGTTCAATAAATTTTCAATTGAGATGTTTTTATTATGACAATAAATTCCAATACTGATGAAGTTAAACTTTTATTACAAAGTTATTAATTTATTTCAAACATTGTCTCTTTGAATTTTTGTCATTTATACAGAGTATTTGCAACAAAATGTTTATATACTTTGTCAGTAGAAGGTTAAATGCTTTTATTAAATAATATGACAAATGCTCATGTTATTGATATAATTCTCTTCTTATAAAAGAAATGTGAGCATAGAATTTTTCACATTTGAACAAAACTTTTATATCAATTTATGTGGCCCAGTTTAAAATGACTGAAAATTGCATAAGATTAGTTCTTATATTTTATATTATATCCAAAACAAAAGGCATGGCTGAATAGTATTAATCTTTATATATATCACATATACTGAGATAAAATGAAATTGCAAAATACTAAAGGAAGCTTCTTGATTTTTGCTTTGGTACAGTGTGTGCATTGTGATGGAGTGGGGGGGGAGGCTAAGGACTGTTGGTACATGCCTCATTTTGAAAGTTGTGCTCTATTGATTTGTATATGCCGTTATTTTCATTAATCCAGTTATATTAGCTGTATGTTTAATCTTGAGTAAACTAAAAGATATTTAGAATTTTGCAATTTTATTTCTGCCAGTATTTAAGGTAGCAAAGGTATTAAATAGAAATATTTTTGATATGTATCAATATATTGCTTTAAAACACTAAAAGCTATCAGTAAAAAGTAAGACTTTAATTTGAATCCAGCCTTGTAAAGTATTAGACACAAGGTTTTGGAGGAACAATTTAGCAAATACTTTGTATTTACCTTTTTCATTCTATATACATTATTTAATACAGTGTTTTTGGTGATGTAAAATAGAGTATATATATATATATATATATATATATATATATATATATATATATATATATACATATATATAAAATAAATAAATATATATCTAATATATATTTATTTATTATTATTATATAATAGCTCTATCCAATATATTGAGCTTTCTCCATATTATATAGCACTTGGTTTAGCACAAGCCCACAAAGTGACAACCAACACTGTTATAATATATATATATATATATATATGTATATATATATATATATAACAAATTTTAGGGAATCCAGAATGATCCTTATTTAGACTTGCGTATGAAATAAACTATGCTGTACAGGATATATTCTAAATTTTTAAGCAATAAGAAATTTACAAAATACAACTTTTATTCGTTTCTGAATTCAGAAACAAATATGATTGGAAAATGAAATGTAATTAATTATATAAAAATGAAGTTGAAAGACGAAATCTGAAAAATATTAGCCTTCAGCAAGAAAATGAATTTTGAAGAGATACTACTGCTCAAAGTAAAAAACAGAACTAATCATATTTACCATTTTCCTTTATGTTTTATATGATTTCTGGACCTGTCATTATAAAGTTCTTTAGTTTAGACTTAAAATCATCCTAAAAAGGTATTATAAAGTCTCTAAACTTTGATTTCTTCTAACAACTTTTTTTTTCTCCCTGAGAAGATATGTTTAAGATCAACTAAGAAGCTGAAATCAGAGGCTTTCAATAACCGGTTATCTTTCTTTGTGTGATATTCTTTGGGTAGAATAAGAAAAAAAAAAAAAATGAAAATGTTTGCAAAGTTTACTGAGTTTTTCTCAGATGATTCTTCAAATATCGTTTGCTTCAATCATTTCAGAAAAATTTGCTGAGGATTACTAAAAAAAAAAAAAAGAAACATAAACAATAAATATTAAGCTTGCAGATTTATTTTCTAGACAGAAAAAGAAAAAGCAAAGTATGTGAATTTTGTTGTTCTTTCCAATGTTACACATGTTAGAAAAAAATAGCAAAAAGTAAGACTTTAATTTGAAGCAGGCCTTGTAAAGTATCAGATACAAGGTTTTGGAGAAACAATTTAGCAAATATTACTGGTTTGTGTTCCAAAACTTAATAAGTAATGATTATGCCATCGGTCATGTAGGCTGTAGTCCAGAAGTCTTCGGGACAGCTTTTTTTTCTTTTCTAACTTTTTTAACAATTTTTTCCCTTTCGCTCTTTAGTTTCAACAATCTATCTTAAAGGGAAACATTGATTTAGTGAAGAACAAAAGAAAGTGCCCAATTGATTTCTGTGTTATTTTTTCAAGATTTTTATTTGGCACCAATGAAGAATATTTGCAGAAAGTGAAAAAGTAGTAAAAGAAATGTAAAAAGAAAATGAATAAAAAACAAAGAAAAACAAATATAGAAATACACTAAGAGAAAAAAATAGATGCAGAATCAATCCAGACATTCTGGAACTCTTCAAAGTACTTTTAAAAACATCAGAAAACTGTTTCTTTTCATGATTGGTCTCGGAGTATCTTGAAATTTGTCAGGGTTTTTTTTTACATGATTGTAGTATAAAGGAATGTAGCCCATCTGTTAAAATGATTAATTCTTTAACTTTTTGACTTAAGCTCAAACCTAGAAGAAAGCATCCTGAAAATTGTCCAATTCTTTACAATATATTATGCAGGTTGAATATTTCCTTATTGTAGATATTCATATTAGTGTAAAGTTCTTTTAGATTGTATAAATGTAAAAATGCTTTTCTGATAACAGATCTTTGTCAGTTATATTAAGTCATATACCAAATACTTTGCATTGACCTTTTTTACACAAAATATATTATTTCCTACAGTATTTTTGAAGATAAAAAATAGATTTTATTGATACATGGATCTATTGAAACCAGATCCAAGTAAAGAATTACACTTTCTTTAAAGTTTCTGATATATCTAAAGGCTTCAAAATCTATGACCAGTGTAGCTGAGGATTACTTAAGATAACATAAGCAGGTTTAGTAATAAAATTCTAACTGTTCTTCATTCGATATTATCTAATAAATATCTCCATTTAACGTAATTTAACCAATAAATGCGTCTAAAAAATGTGGCTTTCTTTTTTGGCTTTTGATTGATTTTAACAGCATGTTAACCCATCTAGGGTTATTTTATGTCTAGGGCTTAGAGAATTACAATCATTGTATGTTTATATTACCATTTTTTGTGTAGATGTTAAAGAATTTTTGCAGACAATTATATGATATCAAGTATTCCTATCTAATACAAATATTTTGCACACAGTTGTATAGTTTCAAATATTACTCTATAATACAAATTTATACACAAATATATCATTCTAAGTAATTTCTTTTAGTAATAATCATTTGTTTGCACAGTTATAGGGCTTATAATTTTATCCAATACTAATAACTTTTAAAAAGATCTCTTTAATCCATAAATGGGCCCCTAACAAGTACTACTATTTCTGGGTTAGAGTTGATTTGGAAGAAATAGCAATGAGGTACTCCACTCTTCTCATGGGTCCAGAGTCTCACTATCAGATGCAGTTTCATATCATACTCCCACTTTTTTGGAATGGGGTCTTATCTCTGCAGGAAACATAGTCAGCGTATTCTAAAATTTTTGTGATTAAGTTTTATATTCATGAGTTCATTGTACTTGTATATTCTAAGGTGAAGAAGCAAAATAAATAAATATTTTCCCATTTTCTATCCTGTGAAAAGTTTTTCCAATGACCAGCAAGATGTTCCAGCTGTGAGCAAAGGCCAATATTTGGCAATGCATTATTCTCCATTTATGATGACAGAGCCCCAATTATATCGGGGAATGAAGACAAGCCCTTCACTGACATTCATCATAACTGAAAGCATTAAACAAATGAAGACTGACATATTTAGTCACAGCTCGTATACTCTTTGGCAAGTGTTATTTATCATCAATACTTGTGTTGGCAACTATCAATCCTAAGAAAACTCCTCCCTTTCCAAAATTTTCTAACTTTGTTTTGGTTTGAGTTGTCAGAGAAGATGGCCAAAGAAAGAGATACAAGCAATTTGCATCATATACTCAGAGAAATGGCAAAATCTACATACAATGTTACTGATGATTACTTAAACAGGCATATGCAGGTTAATTATTATAAAGAAACTATGGAAAATGCCTGAATAATAAACTCTCAACTGTTCTAATGAATTATGATCCTTTGATATAATTAAATCTAAAAATGTGGTAGTCCAGTTTTTTTGTCTTAAATTGACAAATACTCAAGTTAATTGTACTTATTTATCCTCTTGTTGAAGCAATGATATATTGAGTCATATTAACTTGTCTTAAAATCTTACTTTTTGCTGTTTGTTTATGTTCAATTATTATTTCTAATGTGTAATATTAAAATGAACAACAAATTTTTTGCCTTGTTTTTCTCTGAAGAAAATAAATCTGAAAGTTTGATATTTATTGTTCCTATTTTAAAAATCATCCGGGTATCTATAAAATCTTTGTTATTCATTAGTGTATACACACACACATGACTATACTTTGGAGGTGTGCTTAGTATGATATTTAGCATTGTTGTAAATGGAATTGGAAACCTGAATAATGGATGAGGCTGTTTTTGTTTTACATTATTTCCCTCAGCTATGGGTAGATAGTAGCGTAGACTGTTTTTTTAGTTTTGCTAAGGCAACCATCTTATGAGACTTGAAATTTTGAATTCAAATCAGTACTCTGCTTAAAAATTGACCTTATCTCATATCCTGTTTATGATAGATGAATTGGGTGAATAAATACTTGTTATAAACACTCAACAAATAAAGTCATATGTGCTGTCAGTCAAATAATCTGCACCCCCAAGAAAAAAAAAATATAACATATAAAATCCTGCATTCCATATTTGCCATCAAAGAAATTAATAATTGCTTGAGATATGGAATGTAACAACTGTATATAAATAAAAGGGTTGGGGTTAGGTTAAAGTGTGCAAATAATGTGGTTGATGTAGCTGCCAATAATCTTGCTAATACTCGTTTCTAGACAACAGCAATTGATACATTTAGGTGGTGTTTGTGTCAGACAAGCACATATCATAATTTCCATTGTTACCAACTTTGTGAAGATATTTCTCCTCAAACTGACTGATAGCCATCCTCTGACAAGGAGTTGAAAATCATCCCATATAAAATGTATTTTTTAACTCATTCATTTGTTAATACATCTTTTTTAAATATCTTTTTGACATTAGTATTAGAAAATCTTATAAGCCTTTCTTTTTACATTTTAGAAATTCTTTTTAAATGACTTCCAAATCCAAAAAGTCTGGTTTGTCATGGAATTTATTCATTATTTCTTAGAAGTCTCAGTACTTTTGGAAGTTAAAAAAATTGCTTTTTGTTTACTTGTATAACTTATTTCTAAAAAGATTTTTGAGAAAA
The DNA here is from genome assembly GCA_963585895.1 of Sepioteuthis lessoniana. NCBI lineage: Eukaryota > Metazoa > Mollusca > Cephalopoda > Myopsida > Loliginidae > Sepioteuthis > Sepioteuthis lessoniana. The sequence continues at coordinate 38,809,359 of OY757924.1, forward strand.
ATAATGATGTACTTTTATACTTTGGAACTGGACTTGAACAGACTTGTTCCCACTTTATAAATCTCTTAGCAGTGCTGTTTCTCCTGTTTGAGTTCAGTGAGCTCTTTGAGTGCTTTCTGAGTCACTTGTCAACCTCTTTACACCAAAACAAACAGATCCTTTTCTGGATTTTGTTCCTGAAATAATCAATATATGCTGGCAGTTTCCCTGAGCAAAAAAGAACAAAAAAATCAAGTCACACACACACATACACACACACATATATATATATATATATATACACACACACAAACACACATTTTTAGCTGTGTGTATGCATACATGTGAGATACTGACAATATCCATAATTTGATAAATTCTCAAAGTCTGCCTCTCAAATTCACTTGGTCATTTGCACTCATGAATTTCTACAAATAACTTTGCATATACATATATATATATATATATATATATATATATGAGAAGGTAGTTTATTCTCTGTAGAGTCAGTACTTAAGATTTATCTAGTAGATAATCCATACGTTTTACAAGTAAAAGATTATTCAACTGGAACTATCCTGACTTGGACTCATTCCTCGCATTCTCTTTGAATGCATTTATGTGTCTTAAAAGTTACTTATGTATTCCCCCAACCCTTCCACCAGTTGCATGATGTGGAATAATAATTCCCCAACCCTTCCACCAGTTGCAGGATGTGGAATAACAATCAATTTTTTTAAGTGGACTGAGTTTTTCTTCTAGACTGGAGGTCTTCGATATTTGTCAACTGAGTTTTTCTTTTAGAAAGCTAAAGAACCCAGTCTACTCCACAATTTACTTATAACTGGAGGGAAAAAAAACAGGGATTCATGCTTTTCCCAGGGGAATTAGAGCCAAGTGAAATGCTCTTAGCCTTATCCTGCATTTGAAATTTGTTCACTGATTCTATTTCCTACCGTGATAAACATTACCATAACCATTCCTCATGAAAAGGTATTTATATTTTCAAATAAGAAAGTCCCTTTGTGCATCTTTGTACATATGCACATTATTCAACAGTATCATTGTACTTGTATGACTTGTAGGTTCTATGGATATTGTAGTTTTTATATTCAGAGCACAGCTTGTGTGTATATATATATACTAGGACTTAAGAACTTGAAGTTGATCATAACATTTTTTTAAGAATGTCCTGGTTTTAAGTCATTTTCCTTATCATTTCATTGGATGTTATATCAACTACAATAATCATATATGATAGGATAATTTTTTTTCTTGTGCCATATTAAATTCAAACAGACCATCTATATATTCTAAGTTCAAGCAGTATTAAATCTTTATACATCATATTTGAAAGCTTTTACTTGTCTATCTTCATGTCTAGAAATATAATGAATATTTTTGTATATTATTTATTCAATTTGTAATAAGTTGTGTGTTTTTCTCTCTCTCTCTATATATATATCAATTTTGTAATTTGCTCTATTTATAAATTAGCAGTCTTTAATATCAGTGATAAAGCATATATATCTAAATCATGATGGCCTTGACACAGTCAATGGCACTTGGTGACTATCAGTTTCTCACTAATGTGATCCTCAGACCAAGTCTGTCTGTCTGTTTGTCTGTATACACACATACACACACACACACACACACACACACACACACACACACACACACACTTCATTGTATTATGCCCAATCTGTTAAAGCACTTAATTCATTTGGGAATATTAACAAGGAAGGAGATTATATTGAAAAACCAAGAATTTACTGTGGAGATTATTAGATGATCTTTCTACTCATGTTGAGGCAAAATCCAAAATGGATAAAAAAAATTGCATACATTTATTATTGATTGATAGCAAGCTTTAAATTCAGTATGCTGTGGTGTTTTCAAAAGTTCGGTGCCATACTAGATGCTATCTTGAGGATCAGTCAAGAGTAATGGGTGACAGAGACAGATAGCAAGAGAATCAGTGCTGTCTTAACAACTTGATGATTCTAAAACAGAAAAATACATCTACTTAAAAAACAACTTTTTGAAATAGGGTATACAAGTTAATTGCAATGGAAAAAATGATAATGAAATGGCCTGCTTAGAAAATCATTATTCAATATCATAGCTTTCAAATATTCTAAAAAATTTACCAGTACTGAAAATAGGATATATATAACACATTCTGGCCATATCTCACTTGTTATCAGTGGTGCTTAAAAATTGACCTTGTGTCATATCCTGCCCGAGCGGAGGGGTTTGGTAAATAGTATCAGTGGTGGGATTAAAAAATTTTGAGAACAGGTTCTCTCACTACAGATCTTACAAACAACAGGTTCTCACACTACCATAGTTTCTAGTAGCAAACCATGCTGAATGGCCTGTTACCTGCACAAAGGTTGATCTATGGGTCATCACATACTATAGTCTAACAAGTGAAATTATTAATTTTAGTTATTTTCCCAATTTTAAAAAAATGTCTAAATGAATCAAAGATTGGGGAGCTCTGATTTAAGCTTACAACCAGTTCACAGTATTAATGAAATTGTAAGAACAATTTCTCACATATTGGTGTGAACTAACTGAATTTCATCACTGGTTATTATTTGTATACATCATATTCTAATAAGTCAGATGTTCACTGTCTTTAATTTGTAAATTTCTAGTTTTCTCGTTGGAGTTGTTTTTTAAAATTTTTATTTTCTTCCACTGATATTTGAGATGACCAGTTTTATTTCGGATGAATAAAAAAATTGCTTAACTTTTAACTTATTTTTATGTAAAACATTCATCAAATACATATAAATAAATCTTAGTTACTCTTCTTCTTTTAATTTTTTTAATGAAGAAAAAATACTCATAAGTTATTTAGAGATGAAAGTAATGCCTGTTTTTTTTAATTATTGGTCTAAACAAGCATTTGAATTAAAAACAGAAAAAAGTGTTTTTCTCTGAAATGTTCTGAATTGAAACCAAGCAGTGTGTATTTCCTCTTCCTTTGCCCAATCAATATCATCTTTTGTGTATTGAAGTTGGGCAGAACATTAGTCGTCAGTCGAGATGTATTGATGGTGCTTCGAAATCTGATGTAAAGACAATTATCGTTTAAGTACTTCCGTTCTGACAGTGTTTAAAGGAATCAATTAATGTTCCATGCAAACTTGCTGGCAAAAAGAGGAAAAACCTGATACATGAGATGCCAATTTGGTTTTACAATCTTATGTGTATTCAAAATATGTATACACAACAAGTTATTACTTTAGATATATATAGAAGGAGAGAGAGAGAGAGAGAGAGAGAGAGAGAGAGAGAGAGAGAGAGAGACACACACATACACACACACGCACATATAAATATATATATATATATATATATATATAGAGAGAGAGAGAGACACACACACACACACACACACACACACACACACACACACACACACTCATAATAAAAAGCCTCTATCAGTAGATGCTTATGACACATATGTATGTATAAGCATCTACATATATGCACTTTGAGATACATATTGATGGTCACACATGTATTTGTGGAATGGTATGTATTATATTTGCTGGTCTATAAAAACATACATATAACAAAGGAATTTTCAGGGGTTTTGTACACCTCTGATTGTAAGCTCTGAGCCATACAGAATAAAGCTTTTGTGATTGGCCTTCCATCTATAATCGCAACACACAGTGTAATACATGAATACATTTTATGAATATAACCCATTAGTTATTTTCTCTCATCAGTTAGAACCTTTGTATATCAATTTGAGCCTTTTAAAAAAAACTTTTGTCATATTAGCAGGGCCAAAAGAGAAATGTGATATATAATATATATGTGTCCATAAAACTATATCTACAATTAGAATTATCAAAAATTTCCTTTAAAACTGGTTAACTCAAGTAATGTCTATCTTGGATTTTGAAAACTGTTTTAAAAATGAAATTTGTGTGTGTGTGTGTGTGTGTGTGTGTATATATATATATATATATATATACTTCCCGACGCTTACGAAGCGGCTGGAAAGGAGGCTGGACGGAAATTATACAAGAATGTTGAGAGCAGTATTAAACAAGTCCTGGCGACAACACCCCATGAGACTCCAACTATACGGACACTTGCCCCCCATCACAAAAACTATACAAGTTCGACGAACCAGACACGCAGGACACTGCTGGAGAAGCAAGGACGAGTTCATAAGCGATGTACTCCTGTGGACCCCCGCACATGGATGTGCAGGAGTGGGACGACCAGCACGAACCTACATACAGCAGCTGTGTGAGGACACGGGATGTAACCCTGAAGACCTACCGGAGGCGATGGATGATAGGGAGAAATGGCGGGAGACGGTCAGGGATATCCGCGCAGGCGGCGCGACATGATGATGATGATGATGATGATGACATATACATACACTTCACTATATATATATATATATATATATATATATATATATATATATATATATATATATATTCACCACTCTCCCAGTATAATGTCCAGTCAGTAAAAGCATTTAATTCAGAAGTGATGGAAGGAGATTACATTAAAATATAAGTATTTTTGTAGATCACATGATCTTTCCACTAATGTCCAGGTAAAATCCAAAATAGACAAAGAATTAAATATATTTATAACTGATTTAAAGCTTGCTTTAAATTTAGTGTTGAGTATGGTTGTTCAAATTAATTTCAGTTTAAACCTAAATGTTTTATTAAATTTACGTCTTTTTTATGCTTCCGCTTGAAAAAGCACCCTTTAAAATTATCTGTGCCAACCTAAAAAGTAACTTTGATAGATAAGCACAGACATAAAAAAATGTTGACATAGACACTAATACAGATATCTAATTCAAATATTTATTAAACAGAATGGAAGAGAAACAGGATGTGAAAACCAATTTGGTTTATATATTCATAATAGTGTTTTGACCTATATACGCTTCATCAGATAATGATTTGGAAAATATCTATATTTTCGGTAATTAATGCATTAATAAATATTCAAACACAATACCAAATGGTTTAACACACACAGAAATGTGTGACTTTATGCTGGTTGCAGGAGAAATTAGCAAAAATGGTGCATATGATTTAAATCATATGTCAGCAAGCCTTGATGATGATTGATAGCTCAGATTCCCATAACTCTTGCCATATGTCCCAATTAGTTCTCATATTCAACAAGTTATCTTGTTGGCATCCAGCGTCCACACAAAGCTGATGAATGTTAACTTTTATTAGATGACTAACACTGGTGTGTCCATGTATATGAGTTGAGAGGAGAACACCACTTATGAATTCATCCTTGCTTGTCTTGTTAGATGCCAAACAAGGTCCTGCATCCTGGATTTATTCAAAACAACATGCAGCATACTTGTGTAGTTACCATTTAGATTTTTCTTCGGATTTTTCATTAAAATCCAAATGGTATAACCATATAGTAGTACTGACTCAATTCCTATTTTATCAGAGATATCAGATTTTCATCTGTTTACTAACTTGTCAATATTTGTCTATGTCTTGCTTATGTATATGTTGACATCGATTTCAGTTGATGAGATATTGCAACTGAATTAAATACCTAAAATTATACTTAGTTTGGAACTATGTGGGATATCATGAGAAGATTAAATGAACAACAGTCATAATGGATATGAGACTAGCTTAGGAATCACTACATTACATAATATTAGTGATAATTGTTTGTCTTGTAAGGCCATGGATCTGTGCCTATTCAAGAAAGACTCACAGTTGCCCATGCAGTGAATCTCCTTTCCTTAAGCCACAGATTTTGACAGGGAGAACAGCAATGCAGTGATAGATGTTACCAGCACAAACTTGAAGACTCATAGTTTTGAATTCCTAGTTGTCATTGTCCTAGACTGGTTGCTTATCAAAGCTGGAGAACTCAGTTTGTTCTATCCCTAACAGTGTGTGTGTGTGTGTGTGTGTGTGTGTGTGTGTGTGTGTGTGTGTGTGTGTGGTTAACATACCCCACCTTTGTTTAACATATTTCCTGAATGGAGAGCTTTGTGCCGCATGTCTATGATTGCAGAAACCCATTAAAGTTTTCTTACAATGAATGGATATGTTACATTATCAGTTCATTATTCATCACTTCTTTTATAGCATATCAGGTCTTCAAAACTGAATTGAAAACTTAAAAAAAAATCTTTTCTCTAGACAGTGACCAAAGTTTGAAATTAGTTGAATATAGTAAAAAAAAAATAACACAAAATAAATATTCCTATTTGTCTTACTACTTTTGTTCAACTTTTATTCATATATATATATATATATATATATATATATATATATATGTTACTTATGAGATATCAAAAGGCATTTTGGAAAATCAAACTGACATTTCACTAAAAGTCTAGCTGCATTAGAATACAGAGAATTTTATTCCAAACTTTACTCAGTATTACTTATATCAACTATTGCACTTTCTCTGATATCTCTCTGGACCTGTTAAGGGGTATTACTCATGTAGCTTGCCTTTGGTGGGAATAGCTTGGCAGAACTCATTTCTCTTTAGGTCTACAACTAGTTTTCCTTCTCCTAGACTAGAGGCCATACCAAAAATTCAGAGTCAAGTCTATCCTACTATTTACCCAGAGCTGGAGGGAGAATAGTTGGATGTAAACCTTTCCCAAGGGTATTAATGCCCTGTGAAATGGAAACAGCTTTGTTCAGGGATTGAACTAGGATAGCCAAGTCCACTTCCTCTAATGATAAATATCATGCCACAAGCATCTCTATACTTATATAACTATCCTAGAATTTAATAAAATTTACCATTATTCATGCTAGAACTCTGTATGTATATATATATATATATATATATATATATATATATGCATTGGTGGATTTTCTTTTGCTTAAATGAAAATAGAACCTTCTATATATATATATATATATATATACTTGTGTACAGAGTTACTTAAACATGCACATATATAAATACCTCACTCTGAAATTCATATATATTTATTCATGCATGCATGCAATAGCTTGCATGTGTTCATACATGCTTTGATTCATTTTTGAAAATCTATATTCATTTATTTATTTTTTGGCAGAGACAGAATCAAGAAATAATGGAATATATTGATTTTATTTCAGGATGTATTTTAAAGTGACATCTAATATTGTGATCTAGACTGAATGTGCAAATGGAGAGTAAAAAGGGGGAAGATGAAGAATACCTACGTAAACGTATTAAGAAAAATACTTGTGAAAACTGACAGAACAAAAAAGAAAAGAAAAAAAGATTATAATTCTTTAAGCTTTGGCAAATCTTTGCACTTTGAAAGAAAGACTTTTTTTTCTTCTGATTTTCTTGAGGAAAAAAAATTATGTTAATGTGTTAAAAGAGGAAAAAAAGGAAATTAAAAGCGAAAAAAGAGAAAAGATTTGTTTAAATAATGTGATAAAAACTGAAATAAATCTGCTTAAATTTTTTTTAAATTACCTTTTTCTGTTGATAGAAAATGGTTTATGAAAAACAGCACAGATTCATTTACTGTGTTTGATGTTCATTTTGAAGTGTTTCAAGCAGAATTTCATTCAAGCATTTGTTGTCTAGTTTGCAATATTTTACAGCAATATTTTCTTCCTCTTCAGACCTATTTGCTACCAATTGTAACTGGAAAGTTGATTTTTTTTTTCCAAATGCATGACCCTTCTTCAAAACTAGTCGAGAACCTGCCAGTAGAATGAGATTTTAAGTGAGCATCAACAAACCTTTTTTGAGTTATTGTAAACTGCCAAACACAAGTTGACTTTATAAGCCTAAAAAAATTTCTACAAAACTAAGGGTTGATTTTTGTAGGATAAAATCCAAACCTTTGCAACAAAAGAGTCTACAAGTGGTACCATTCTAACAATTGATTAACACCACTTACTATAAGTCTAGTAGACTGCCACAAACATTTCCATCATAAACTCATGTTTGGAAAACATATTTAAGAAATTAACACAGAGCTTTGTAGAAAATCATAAAACTGTAATGCAAATCAAATATATTAGCACTATATCATTTCAAACAGCCAATTCTCTGATTGTAAACTCTAACTGGAATATCACAGCACCCAAGTGGCCTGTCAGACAGCTATGGTATGTTTTTATCTGTGCAATTTCATGATAACACAATAGATTGTGAATTCATATGAATATAAGCTCTAATGTCTAAGATTTGCCTGTTTCATATCTGACAGATGTAATTCTGATTTCAGAGAGCAATTTCTTATGTATAGCCTATTGTATATGTTGGGTGAGGTTCAACTTATAGAGATAGAGTATGTATATTTACTAACCTCTCTGCTCGGGCAGGATATGACACAGGTCAATTTTTCAGCAGAGTTTAACAGGTTTGAATTCAGAGTTTTTCCTTCTCCTAGACTATTTGCCTCACCAAGGCTGAAGAACCTAGTCTGTCCTACTATTTACCCATAGCTGGAGAGGGAATAATTGGATTCATACCTTTCCTAAGGGTAATAGTACTATGTGAAATGCAATCAGTCTCGTCCAGGATTTGAACTTGTGTCGCCGTGTCCATTTTTTACAACGATAACTATTACACCACGGGCACCTCTTTTACCAACCCCTCCGCTCAGGCAGGATATGACACAAGGTCAATTTTTAAGCAGAGTTTAACAGGTTTGAATTCAGAGTTTTCCTTCTCCTAGACTAGTTGCCTCACCAAGGCTGAAGAACCCAGTCTGCCCTACAATTTACCCATAATTGGAGTGAGAATAATTGGATTCATACTTTTCTCAAGGGTATTAGTGCTATGTGAAATGCAATCAGCCTCGTCCAGGATTTGAACTTGTGTAGCTGTGTCCATTTCCAAAGTGTGTCAACTGATTTGATAGACAGAGACTATAAACCATGTGAGGTTGAAAAGGACACCCATAGACTAAGTCATTTTTTCTCCACTGACCTGGCTGACACTTCCATTGGGGCCTTGTTCCTCATCTGTTACCTCTCTGCTTCTTCGACTGATCTTTCTCTGACTGCCCCTAACAGCTTCGAATCCCTTTCTTATGTATGTTTCTCATACTATTCTTTAACTAATGCTTTTATCACATGTCATCCTAAAAACTTTTAGAGACATGTCTATGCAAAACAAAGTTTATTTGCCTTGACCTCCAAACCTGAATCTCAAGTTTTGCTAGAAAATAATCTATTACTAAAATAATTAACTAAAATCCCTAACTCCTTTAACAGTTAGACCTTAATTCCAGTGCTCATGACATTATAGCAGAACAGTAATGGCATGCACACTTTTTGTATTCTTTTCCAGACAAGTTATTTTTATTATTCATATATGTAATTTGGTTTTATTGATTTATATATATATATATATATATATCTCCACTCTCAACAACATTGCTTTCAAACATGTCCACAATAGTCTGGTTGTGTTTGGCAATTAAGACCCTTTTATACCTGGTAACAAAAACACACTTCTCACATCAATAGAAATGTTAGTACATGAAACAATATGTTGATATGAGAATTTCCTACAACCATCCTGAAAAATAACTAATGGACTAGTTAAAAGCATTAGGAATTAACAATCTTTCAGACATTGGCCTAGGGGTTAGAGTGTTCGCCAATGGCCTGGGAGACCTGGGTTCAATCCCAGGTCGAGTCATACCAAAGACTCAAAAAATGGTACTTGATGCCTCCTTGCTTAGCACTCAGCATTATAAGGTACGGATCAAGGGTAAAGTAGAGCAATCCAGGAAAGGAGTAGCGCCCTCCCCTCCCCTACACATTGGTGTAGTAGCTATCGAAAAGGGAGCCTTCTGGTTACCCTCGACTATGGTCGCCAACTTTACTTACTTACTCTGTCCCAAAAAGATTTCTCTTGAGTGCATAAGAAAATCTAAATCTAAAACTTGTAGCATGTTCCTTGTCATTCATTTTCACTGAAAAATTTCATCAAATTATGATTGCTGCTCAAATACACACAATACATATATATACACAGGCCCATTGTCCTATTAGTCAGAGTGTTCTCCAATTGTCCAGGAGACCAGGGTTCAATCTCAAGTCAAGTCAAACCAAAGACGAAAAAATGTTACTTGATGCAGCCTTGCTTAACACTCCGCATTATAAGGTAAAGATCAAGGGTAAAGTGGCACAATTCATGGGAAGGTGTAATGCTCTCTCCAACCTCGGTGTTGTAACTATCAAAAAGGGAGCCTTTGGGTCACTCTTGACTATGGTCTCCAACTTTTTATATGTATATATATGAATATACATTCATATATATATATATATATATATATATACGCACACACACCAATTGGCTTTGAGAAGGAGATGGTAGGAACAAGGCAAATTTAAATTTTGCTAGCAGTTTCCAATATTCACTTTGTATTATTGCCCTCTAGAAAGGCTTGAATCCACTTTTCCTTGTGCTATATCCGATTGGCAGACAAATTGATGTCTCATCACTAGGATCCGACAACAATTGACAATGAAATAAGAGGATGAATGAGTACAAGCCACTTATAGCAAATTTTTACAAGTGTTAAAAAAGAATCTAAACTAAAGACATTTACCAACACAGAAATAAATATTGAAAAATTAATTTAAAAAAATACCCTTTCCATGATACATCATCCATCAAGTTTTCTGTTGGTTAAAGCACCTTTAAAAATCTTCTATGGATATGTTGGGAAGCTACACAGTTATATTTTAACGTGTTAGCCATTCTCAAAAATTATGCTTAAGATGAATTTCCAAGTTTAAGAAACAAGAAAAAGTTGCACCGAGCTCAGTCAATTGAATATAGACAAAAAATATTTACTTAGAAAAGTATCAAGACTAGTTTCTTAGTTCTTTTGGTGCTTTTAAATTTAAATTGGTCCTGACTCAAATTTAATTAGCTCTTGAGACGTAACTGTTATATAAGTTTGTACTTATCCAACCCCTCTGCATGAGCAGAATGCAATGCAAGGTCACTTTTTATGTGGGGTTTAACAAATTTGAATTCAGAGTTTTCTTTCTGGTTACAATTCAGTCTGCCCTACTATTTACCCATAGCTGGAGGGAGAATAGTTGGAATCATACCTTTCTCAAGGGTATTAGCACTATATGAAATGCAAACAGCTTCATCCAGGATTTGAACTTGAATTGTGGCATCCATTTCCTATTATAATAACCATTAAATTATGAGTACCTCCGAATTTATTATATAAATTTTTCCATTCTGCATATAAATTAATTTACATTGTAAGATACAGTCAATATCTTATTATCACACCTGATATAATATATATATATATATATATATATATATATATATATATATATTTGATGTGATAGAAAATACTGACTGTAGCTTGAAATGTAAATATTTACCTCATATGAAGTGTGATAAAAATATTTATTGAAGCTTAAAATGTCAATGTATTTATAAAGGAAGTCCATGTGGCCTAGTGGCTAATATGCTTGATCGTAACATTGTAGTGAGGTTGAACTTCAGTCACATTATTACATTTACTTTCTGAGGAATATTCTTATGAAAGGCATGAACTTCCTTTTTCCCTCGTTGATTAGTTAAATTGTACCACTCCTGTCGTTCTATAAGAATGGATTTGGCATTAAATAGTATATCAACCCATGAAGGTTGATATACCATTAAACAAAGAAACCAAACCAAACCAAACCAAACCAAATCAAGCTAAACAATATATATATATATATATATATATATATATATATATAGGGGATTTTTGCTGTCATCACATTCTGCTACTTCCATGTTCATCTCCTCATATTATTATTATTATTATTATTAAGCTGCAAAGTGTTTTTTTTTGTTTTTTTTTACTTTTTTTTATTGTGTCACTTTATTTGGCTGATAAAATGAAAGAAGCTGTTGCTTTCTATTTACACACACTCACAAAAATCAATTCTAATTGGCCAAAGAACAGAAGAATCTTTGATGAAAGAAATCAGGCAAGGAAATATTGGCAATGAATTAGAGAGGAAAGAGGAAAATGTTGGTAGTAGGGTAAAAGAAAAGAAAGCCAAGTGAAGTGAAGTGAAGCAGCTATTCTTTCATTGGCCATTAACTGTTTTTTCTTTCAATTTTCAGTTTCCTTCAATCGAGTTCTGAAATCAGAAATGAACTAATAATATTAAGATAATTAAATTCTCTCCTTGTTCTTTTGCTATTAATCAGGAAAGTTTATCACATATGAAAAGTTCTTGTTGAATACAGGCAATAGCAGCAATATTTGGCTTTGATGAAGGCTAACTACTAACACTTACTTTTGGCCTAATTTTTGAGTAAACCCTATCAGCTCTGGTCATTGAGTTGCTGTATCATGTTGGTACATTTGTGCCACTAAAATTCTCATGTATGTGTACACAAATACATGTACACACTCATGTTGTAACTGCTCCCACCTACCTAAGATAATGGGTCATGATAATAATTTTTTTTTTATTTCAGCAATACACTTAAAATGTATTTTAGAATAAAGCATTTTCCTGTTCAGTTTAAAACTGTGATCATTTTTGTGGTATCTTTATTTTTGATGAATGTCTCTCTTTCGTGAATATATAATAATGAAATGCCAATAAAAATTCTTTTTCCCTTCCTAGACAGAAGCATTGATATCATCCTGGACCACAGTTACAATGGGACCTTAATGTGTCCATGTGTTATCCAGTAATAATAATTTAATTTTACTTAAGACTGCAATAGTGAGATTTCTGTGAGGATCTTACAACATTAGTGAATTAGTCTCTGATTGATTGATTTGATTGATCTTAATGGCATGTCAAACTGTCAAAGGTTATTTTATACCAAGAGTATTGAATTATATTCATTGTATGGTCATATTTACATTTTTTGTACAGTTTTTTAAGAGGTTTTTTTTATACAGTCCAATCAAATATGAATAATTTTAAACTGATCTATTTAATCTATAGTTAGGACCCTAACAGGTTCTATCACTCTGGATCAGAGTGGAACTTTGAATAATAACAATAAAGGAATAAACCACACTTTGCCAAACCATTAGATGTAGAAAACCATTTGGGGAGGGTCTTATCCTTCTCCAGTGATTCACTCAGAGTATTCAAACTTCCTCTAATTGCGTGCATGGGTTGTCCTGTAGGTATAACTTAATTTGGCACAAGCCTGTTATATGGGAACCCAATGCATCAATAGGTTGTCTAGTAGAGTATTTATGAGGATAAAACTTAACAATATCATGAGTCAGTCTCCAAGATGAGCTCATCAAAAATTACCACATTTAGGCATAAGCTAAACAAACTACAGTTTGGGATCTACAATCTGATGGGGTTTTAATTTTTTTTGTTGATGGTACTTCTAAAATTTTCAAGTAATTCTTTTACAAGATATCCAACCTTTTTGTAGCTTAGGGTCTCACTAAATTTACATCAAACACTTATTTCAAGGTGTCAATGCTGATATTATAAATGTTGTGCTTGATTAACTGCAAAGAAAATGGAACTTGCTCTTTGATTTAATTATATTTCTTTTAGATTGGTTTTGGACTGTAACCAATAACTACTCTTAAAATACTGCTTTTATTTTCTCCTAAAACATATGACTTAGGTTTGAAAATCCTTAATAAATAAGTTATTAATCTCAGAACATACATTTGAAAAGAAAACTTCTTTTATAGGAGACTGATAATGAGCAAACTTAGATGAAGAAAAACAAACTGCAAAAGATAGATATTTAAAAGATAAATATATACCAGATAGCTAAAAAGACATTAACAGGCTGACATGGATAGTGGGTAGACTTATGTACATACAGACAGCAAAAGATTGAGAGAGAGACATACATATACACAGAATGTGATTGATATGAACAAACATATGCATACATATATATGAACAGAAAGTAATATATATATATATATATATATATATATATATATATATATATATATATGTAGATAGATAGATAGATAGATAGATAGATAGGCAGGAGAGTAACCATCTTTAAACTACTACTATCAAAATACTGTTTTTTATTTTCTCCTTAAGCATGTGACTCTGGTTTGACAACCCTTGATAAATAAGTTATTAATCATTGAACATACATAGATTGGCTTTTAGAAGAAACAAAGCAGGTGAAGCATTTTGTTTTTATCAAGCTGATTCAATAAAAATACATCTTTGCAGAAATGTCATGTTTTCTTTTGTTTTCTTTCAGTTGTCAAGCAGCAGATTCTGTCACGATAACAATTTACATTGATGGAGAACCAACAGACTTGGATACAAAATGTGGCCGGAAACTGCCACCAATGTACATGTCAAATGAACAAAGAATGACTGTGGTCTTCAGGAGTCTTACATATTCTCATACTGTTACAGGATTCCAAGCGGATTATGCATTTGTTCGAAGTAAGTTTGCCTTCATTCTTCTTCTGATTATTGATGTAGTTATTTTTCTTAAAATGAATGTAGAGAGCAACGAATGAGTTAAAATGAGGTTCTTGTTCATTTTCAAGTTAAGATGATTAAAAAAAAGTATTTTGGCATAATTCTTAGCCTGATGATAGTTCAAAGTAAAAAAAAATCAAAATGAAAAATAAAAAAAACAAAACAAAACAACCCATGCTCTCTTGGCTTGTTCTATATTTTTCAGAATTATTTAATTAAATATTTCCTTAAATTTGCTTTTGTAAAAGTACTGATATTAAGGCTTCTGTAATACTGATCCATAATTGAGGAGTGGATCACTCTTGGATCAAAATTCATTCTTCTTAGCTGAAAAAAATCAGAAAAGATTTGAAAATGAATTGAGAATTTCAAAGCAAATTATAGCTATTTGATTCCTTATATATATATATATATATATATATATATATATATGTTTGATATAGAATCAACCCTATGTTACAATAATTTCAAAATTACAGGCCTTGTTCTTATCCTGTAATGTTGACTAGCAATGTACACTTCAAGGACTTTTTTCAATAGAATAAGAAAGAAATTACAAGTTCAAATGGATCAATACAATTCATTTTGAAAATGTCAATGGAATCATAAGAAATTTATGATATGAAAATCAGAAAAAACATATATATAAGAGAGTTATTCAGATTATTTTCCAAGAATTCTAAATTTGTCCTTTTATTCTCAATAGACAATTTAATCCCATTCAAAATTACACTACAGAGAAAAACTGGTTGAAAAAAAAAGAAATGGAGTCATTTATCATGTATTACATATGCTCAGTCTTCACAGTAATTTAAATAATGTTTGGCATACTATAGTGAACCCTGTGTCTTTAAACAATTGCACTTTTTTATTATTTTTTTAAGGATTAAGTATTGTACATTTATGGGTTTTTTTTCAAACACATTTCAATTAACCCATTCTGTTATAATGATAAATAATAATAAAGAAATTTTTAGATTTTATTTTAACTAATATCATCTCCAAGATATCTGCCACTATCTCATAAATAACAAACATTTCTATTCATAGTCAGTAATCTATGTGTAACTGGATATATTCAATCATTTTCATTTAAAAACATATTTCCACTATATTTTGTGTATGATTATACGAATATCTCTTTTAGCTCACTTTCATTTTAAATAGCTAGTGTTTCAAACAGGAATAAAGCAAAAACTAGATCTCAAACAAAGATTGCTCCAAGACTATCCCATTATCTTTGAATTTCAACTTCACAAAATAATTGCTTTTGTAGATAGTCACCAAATTTTGTCTTAAATTACATCTTCAAAATTCAACATTTACAAATTTACACATGATAAAATCATTACTCAGCTTATTAGGTATTTTTTAAAGATGATTTCTGCTGATTTGAAATCAGTTTTTCTTCTCTAAAACTGGTTGCAATACCAAGGCTAAAGATGGATTCATGCCTTTCCCAAGAGTATAGGCAGGAAGTGAAACAAACAGCCTTGTTCAAGATTTGAACTCTGGTTGCTGAGTCCATTTCCTGCAGTGATAACCACTATATCATGTGTGGCTTCATTTGGTGAACAGGACCCTAAAAGGATTGAAGGGGGAAAAAATCAGCTACTTTGTGTGGGCGCATGTGTTCATGAGAGTGTGTGTGTGTATATATATATATGTGTGTATGCAAATTATCCAAGAATAACAATAACTACATTCTATCTTTACAAAATTTGATCAATGTAAATTTACAATGAAAAAACAAGAAAACTTTTTTCTTTTTCTCTTTTGCTATATTCAAATCAATGAAATCATTTTGTAAAATAAGTATGTGCTGTTCTCTTCAATTTACAAGTGTAAATTATATGGGCCCTAGTTAGGAAAAAATATATACTTGAAAACATGGATTCAAATCTATATATCTATTTTTGAGAATACTCATTTATCTGATTGTAAGGTAGAAAAATATTGATAAAAATTAACCTGATCAAGTTCATTATTGCCTTGGCTATAGAACTTGGTTTTTCCATTTTAAAAAGCAAGGTTTAATATTGAGATGAATCTAATTTTTCCGGAATCAGTCTATCATACATACATGCATACAAGAAAAGGAAAAAGAGATACCTCTCTTGAAGATCTAGGTATATATTAACTGAGAGAGAGAGAGAGAGAGAGAGAGAGAGAGAGATCTTCGGTTCAAGATATATCTTGGTTTATGTATGCAGTAGTTCTTTTTTTTCTTTTTCCATTGGGAAAAAGAAAAAAGAACAACTTTTATCTATAGATAATGTCAGTGTAAATGTCTACAGAGAAGTATATATATATATATATATATATATATATATATATATATATATATATATATATATATATATATATATACCTGCATACACATAATCACACACAAAGAAAGACAGAATAATTAAAACAGAATCCAATAAATTGGCATAGAAGTAATTAAGATTACATTATCAACAAAGGAAGAAGAAATATTAATATTCCTTTATCCATGATCCTTCATAAGTTCTAAAGATAGGATTATTCATTAAATATTAATTTTCCATTTTTTTGTTAATTAATTTTGATAATCTTTTCAATACTCTTTGGATTAACATCTGTTTTCTTTTGCTGTCTTATATGTTTAGTATTACATATGTTCATGAAGAATTTATCTATGTAGGAAAAAAAAATGTAACAAAAAATTATCTCTTGATTTACAATATCTGCATGCAATGATCAACTAATAAAAATTTTCTTTGTTCTCTTGGTTGACAACTTAAACTACAAAGTTATTCTCAGGATCATTGCTTATGATGAAAAAGTTTGAATTAAACCCTTAGAAACCAAATGTTTGGTATTTGTGCTCCAGTTAGAAGTACACTAAGTATGTGTAGACCCTTGTGAAAGGCATGAATCCATATCTTCCACTCTGTCAAATATGGGTAAAATAGTTGGTTTTTTAGCCGTTGTTAGGCAACCAATCTAGGAGAAGGAAAACTCAGAATTCAAACCGGATGTACTCTGCTTAAAAACTGACCTTCTGCCACATTCTGTCCGTGGCAGAGGAGTTAGATAAATATGTACCTGAAAGTACATATACCCAGGTGGATAGAATTCTGTCTGGGAAATCCCCATTTCTGTATCACTGTTGTTTATTATTAACAATATTATTTCTACATGCTCATGGTGTAATGGTTATTGTCATAGAAGATGGACATGGCAACCTGAGTTGAAATCCTGGTCAAGGCTGTTTGCATTTCACATAGGAACTAATACCCTTGGGAAAAGTATGAATCTAGCTATTCTCCATTCTGAGAAATAATAGAGTGAACTTTAAACAGTCTAGTAAAAGAAAAATTCTGAATTCAGACCAGTTGTAAACCTGTAGATATGGTTTCATTAGTCTATTCCTGTCCAAGACCTGCTACATGAGTTGCACCCTCATGACCAAGCCAAGTTACAGGACCAGTGAGAAAAGACAACTGATTACAATATCAATTACTTTTTAGCTAGTAGCCCAAAGTGGAGGGGTCCTTAAGACCCAGGTTTCTGAAAGTTAAGAACACCATAAAAATATGATTATTTTAATTATCACACCTTTTGCACTCTATGTTATTAATCTAATAGGCTTAAAAGTAAGTTGTGTACAGAACCATACAATTTTGCATTTCAAGATGAAATAAAAGTGCTGACACTTGATAGAATTCTTTTAGTAACCCCATCCCCCATCTCTGAGATGTGGAGCTTAAGTGAAGAATTCAATCTGAAATTTCCTTAAGTGTATTATTTCAGTCATGTCAGAATAGAAAGAAGAGCAGTTCCTAAGAGCATAAAGAGTCAGCATTACCTTGAGTAACAACTCAGCTTTGTAATTCACTCCCCACTTCATTTTTTTTTGCGTCTAATTAAATAGCACTGACTCCCCTGGTACACAAAATTTACCACTTCAATTTGGGACAAAATACAATTTCCTTTTATTTGCTGAATTTTATCTTTTATATTTCTATTGTCTAAAATTGAATTTTAAAACTTTATTTAGTAACATTTAGCTTTTAAGAATTGATTGGTGAGCTGCCTGATCAAATAGAATTTTAATCTTTTTTAAATTAAGCAATTTCATTTCTAAATAAAGAGTAAGCCATTTACTCTGTTAGAATTTTTAAAAATCCTGTGTTATAAACATTATTGATGATACTCATATAAACAGTTGATGTAGGGTTTACAATTAGCAATACACGAGTCAAGGTTCCTAAAAAGTAGCTGCTCTCAACCACAAGAATAAATAATCGTTATAAACTGATTTTTAATTTAATTCTGCCCTCTTTCTAATGCATGCATTCATTTACAAATGATAGAAATAAAAAAAAAGATCTGCAAGAAAGCTCATTCCACCAAAGAAAATCTGCCATTTGAGAAATTTGGAACCACTTTGATAAAGAATATTGCTTTGAATTGATGAAACTCATGCCTGAAAGAATTAAGGTTGTGATAAAAGCTTTAGGAGGAGCAATTAAGTATTAATTCAGATTTTTTTGTTAAAGAATTCCATAATTTTATTTTCTCAATATATGAATTATTCTATACTGTTTTCCTCTGCTTGTCTAGGAAAAAAATGATACCATTAATTTGAATAATTTAATCTACTTTGTTTTTGGTATACTTTATAAAGCCAGAATATTCAGCTATTAAATAAAAACTATTTTGTGTCTTATGGGATATTAGTTTATTTACAAATGAATAAAATTTCAGTGTTGAAGAACTCATAAGGAGTTGATATGCCATGAAGCAAATAAACAAAACCAAATCTGGCTGTTCTGACATTAACTCAAAGAGACTGTACTAAATTTTTAGGGTTGATTTTAATATACCCTGCCACATTTGTTACTTTAGAATAAAGAATTACTTGGTTCCTTATTTTATCCCATAAAGAGGCTTTTCTGATGGCCCATATTAACTTGAAATAAATGTAGTACTTTCCTTTTCTTCAATAGAAAAGTGTAATTTATAATTCCTATATTAGCTGATGCTGGCTTATTACACCTTCAACAATATAACTCCTTTTTGATCCAACAATTACGATATTCTTGTGATTGTGCAATAATATTTTCTTCGCTGTTTAACCAGCAATTTTTACTATGTTATATATACCAATATGTTTAAATATCTAATAAAATGAAATAATTGTGTCTATTTACATGTCTTTCTCATACATTTTTCATTGTGTGATTTTTAACAAACAACTAGAATTTTTTGGAAATATTGAATAAATAATAAAAGTCTTATTAGAAATGTTAAAGGAGGTATATAAAAAAAGAAAAAAAAAAAAGATTTATTTGAATATATCTAAAAATTGAATTCCTGAAAGAAAAACCTAGATGATAAGGAAAATGAATTAGATTATTTACTGTCTTGGAATTTTATTAAATAAGGAATATTTTTTGTAAGCAATTATATTTTGTTCCTGTTTTACATCATATTTGAAACAGACTTTGATCTGTGTTGTGCCCCCCAACCCAAATGAAACAATAGAGTTTATTGAATTAGAAAATTTTATATAAAATCAAAAATAGATTCTTGTTAGTTTCAAAGTATTTTTTGTTTTTGTTTTTTTAATGTTATAACATCTTAAGAAGTAGCTTGCATGAGTTTTAGTAATGTTAATTCCCAATAAATTGTGCATGACTGCAGTATAAAGATTTTGATGTTAGGTATATATATATATATATATATATATATATATATATATATATATATATATATATATATATATAATATACATACATTTGAGATGTATAGTGTGTTTCATAAAAATCAATATCATTTAATAATCTAATAACTGGACCAATACTCAGTCAAATTAAATTTGAACATCATGTGGAGAAACAATTCAAAATTTTATGTTTACCATTTAATTGTCTTTTCTTTTCCATTGAATAGTATTTCCATACATAAAGATAAAAGAACATTAAACAGAATTTAAGTTGTTTCTAAACATATTGTTAAAGTTAGAAATAATTTAAAGGCAAATTGGTTATTAGATTACAAAATGATATCAGTATTTTCTGAAACACCCAATATAGTAATTATTTACTTTGCTAGGCTTAGCTGTGATAAAAGTATTGGACTCATAGTGATAAGTGAACTCACCATAACTCTATGATTGATCCCATTTTCCTGTCTCCAGTATGTATCTGAAGTGTGGTGCTAAACATTTCTCATTCCAAGAATGAGAGTAAACTAAAGCCATGAAACATACATATTATTTGAAATATTTCTTTTGCTATTCAACACACTTGGTACATCATTTCTCAAGGCTAACAAAATTCAAGAAAAAAAAAGTCATTGCTTATTTGGTTGGGCAAACAACTATTCACCATTCCTTGGTGTCTCGATGTTGATTTTGAAACAGCCCTAACCATAGACCACCTGAGGCTTGTGTGCTTGGCAATTAAGCAAAGCTTAGTAAATGACAATATATAACAGATACAGTACGTAATCTTCAGTACATTCAGTACTCATGGTTAAAGTAAAAATTTTAAAAAATAAATTCAACTCACAACAATAATAGAATGGTAAAAAAAAATATATTGTAAGGATCTCTAGTCCTTGTGTAAAAAAGAGGAAATGCCAATGGCAATAATGTCACCTTAATCTGGCTTGCCCCCCAATAATATTATATAGATATATATCTTCAAATATACATGTATATATATATACCATATGGCATTTTATACACACACACACACACACACATATATATATGTATATATATAATACCTTATGATATGTATATTTGAGGATAATGATATCATAGTTGTCAATATCTCTGGAATTTCCTCTTGTACAGCCTCTTAAACAGCATAAATGTTTCCTCAATCTGGTTAGTCTAAAAAAACTTCTCTCACTCTCTCTCTCTCTCTTTATATATATATATATATATATATATATATATCTTAGCAGGAAGTACCTTTTGCATGATGTTTATCACCATAGGAAATGGAATATGAGACCAGACTTCAACTCTGGGACAAGGCTGTTTGTATTTCACTTTATACTAATAATCTTGGGATTGTTTTCCTCTCAGCTTTGGGTCAATAATTGGGAAGATTGAGTACTTTAGCTTTGGTTAGGCAAATTATATTGGAAAAGGAAAACTAAAATTCATGTCAGCTTTACTCTGCTTAAAGATTGATGTTGGGTCACATTCTGCCCATGGTAGAGGGATTATATATATATATATATACATTCAAATAAAAATGTAAACAAAATCAATCTTAAAAAGATTCTAAATGACCTATTCACTTATTTCTTATATTGTAATCTTTTTTCCTCCAAAGAAATTTCTCAAGGTTGTTTTTATTTGCCAAATTCAATATTGCCTTCTCATTACACCTCCCATTCTTGTCAAAGTACTACACGATTAAATAATTTGTGCTAGAGCATTTGACACTTATATCTCCTGATTAAGACGAAATAATATATCACTTTATTTAATTTTATCTATCTTGATAAGGAGATTAATTATATTTTCTTTTTGACTTTGAAGACTCTTTGTAGAATAACACACCATGGAAGTCAGCCAAATGCCAAATGTTGGCTGGAATTTGGTCAAATTGGCACTATTCTGGCTTTGGCTTCCCATTCAGAAAATGAAAGTTCAATGCTTCAGACTTCTTTTTGCTCAGAGACTTGAATAAATATATATTGAACCAAATCATAACAGTAATAATAACACTAGAAAGAATCTATAAGAAAAGAAGCATTCAAAGAACTCTTGCATCTATCAATTTATTGGTTTTATCTGTTCACAAAATGCGTTAGGAGGTGAATGAGTTATAAATAGATGCTGAATGCCAAAAGATAAAAGTGGTATTGTTGGCAGGCTGTGTGAAAAACTTGATACTATGCATTGAGGAAGAACACTTTCTCATGACTACATTTCTGCACTCACATCAATGCATTTGCTATGCATTTTTATTAGCAATCCGCCATCAAAGTGAAAACCCTGTCAGTGAAGCTGAATATATGCTGTATTCCCTGAGGAAGAGTAAGACCTACTCCCCACAAAAATGAAGAGGTGTCCTGTATGATATGACACTGTTTTAATCTTGATTTGGTTTTAAAAGAGTGTAAAAGAAGGGAGATAATTTTAGTGGTGCATGTAAAATGAGAAAATTTTCTTAGTTAAAATGCTTTTCTAAACTGACTTGAAACCAATTTCCCTTTTATCATTGGGCAAATCTTTGTGTTACGGGCTTCTCAGGAATGTCTTTTTATTTTACCCATGAAATATTGTTATGAAATTTATATTGTATGGACAGTTTGTTTTGGGAGGTTTGCAAAATGTACTTGTTTTCA
This sequence comes from Sepioteuthis lessoniana, assembly GCA_963585895.1. NCBI lineage: Eukaryota > Metazoa > Mollusca > Cephalopoda > Myopsida > Loliginidae > Sepioteuthis > Sepioteuthis lessoniana. The sequence goes on from OY757924.1 coordinate 38,832,146, forward strand.
GTGGGATGGTAAGGCATTGAAAGAGGCCAAGTTCTCCTTTTGACAGTGAATGTTTACCCAATAGCCGAAGTGAAATCATGGGATATTTTATTTTTCATTTTGATGTTTTTTTTAAATTTGTTATTTTTGTATTCTATTAATTTATCAATCCCAACAATGTAATTTATAGAAATGTGTATGCTGTAATGTCTCTTTTTCCCAATGTTTTTAATACAAATAGAAGCAGTGATTTATATAAGCTATTTTGAGTCTAATATAAGAGAAACACCCATTCTAATTCCTTTTATAACAACTTTGATTATATTAGCTTCAGCTACATCTTATGAAGAAACTCTTTTATCTTATGTAGTCATCTTCTGTGAGGTATTTTTTACCATTGACCTTTTCATGATCATCCAGCATACTGGCAACATGGATTCTTTTGGCTCTCTCAGCATCTTTACCTATCAGCCATTGCTCCTTGCAAGTCCTCAAGATGGCAGCCAGTGCCTGTCCATAGCTGAAGAATCTTAGTTTTTACTGATTAGCTAATAATGATGTGTTTATGAGTCGGTGTCCATTGGAGAATGTTGTTTACAAGTTCATCCTTGATTCTCCAACAGTGCCCAGCATGATAGAAAATAAAACTTGTCTGCTTTTCTTGCATATGCGTTCATTCACAAGGTACAATTACTTTGGTTTCTAACAGGCTGAAATGTACCTTATTGCGAATGCATATTATCTCAGTTTCGTCAGTTTTCAAGTCTAGCAAAAATTATCAGTAATTAATTGTGGAGGTTAATGGTTCAGTGAATGAAATAGAATTGCGATCTACATTTCCAGAGAGAAAAGTCACTGTTTTATCAGATGTTGCAGAGACTAACATGTCTTCAGATCATTGATGTTGATCATTTTCAAAAAGAAGTGAAAGAGAAAAATTCTATTGTTTATAACTGCCAGCAACTTCCTACACAATTACAACACACATTTTTAATATTCTTTTTCTTGGAATTAATGTTCAAAGCATGGAACTAGTTATTAAATAACAACATACATTTGTTGTTGTTATTATATTAAGCTCTGTGGTATTCCCAGTAGTATATGCTATCTATTTTTATTTAAGAAAAAAATCTTACCTGTGTTTAAATATGACCTTGGGCTTGTATTCTCAAGTAAGTTCTGTATTATTTGCAGTAATTCAACCATTCATAATTTTTAGAATACAAATATAATCACTTGTGCATTTTCCCTACTAGCTGCATGAACTAGCATCACCTGCAATAAAATAGTTTATTTATTCATTCTCGTAGATCCACTTATACATTCTCTCTTCTTTGTACTTATCAACCTTCTTTGAAAATCAGAGCAGTTCTTCTGGGTACAAGAATAATCTTTTTTTGTAACTTAAAAACATACTCAGGGATGTATCTGTGCACCAATACATGTCAGATACAAGCATTAAAGAGAAAAAAAAACAAAACTGAAGACCATGAGTATGTGCTTCTAGAGTAATGACAAATTCTTTCGTCTCAAATGTTTTTATCAAAGTTGATTTACATTAATTTAAAAATCTTTAACTACTTTATCTTTATTATCTACTTTTTTGCAATCATATATTACACTTATATATATATATATATATATATATATATATATATATATATATATATATACTTTTTGAGTATATCTATTTATATATTCCTTTTTATTGTTCAAGTCCCATGAGATACCAAACTTGTAACAGGATATGAAAGGAGTACTTGGTTCATAGTTATGTACGATTGATTGATTTTAACAACATTTCAACCTGTTTTGGTTTAATTTATGCCAAGAGATTACAGAATTGTGGTCATTGTATGTTCATATTTACATTTAGTGTAGTTGGTTCTTAAGAGGTTTTTTTTTGCACTCAATCCTATCAAACATGAATAATTTTCAAACAGATCTAAAGGACCCTAATGGTTACTACTTCTCTAGATCTTCATTCCAATGAAGTTCTAGTATTCCACACTCTCCAGAACTGAAGTTTCACTATCAGATACAGTTTAGTGTCATGAATTGGACACCCCTTTTGGAGGGTGGTCTTACACCTTTGTAGAGAATGCTATCAGCATAGTTTAATACCCTTCAGCAGGGTTTGTTGAATTATAATCATCTCCGAGAAAATGTCTGCAGAGGGGCAAGACTTCCCCAATGAGTGTCCTGGATATGACACTAAACCATCTGATGGTGAAGCTTCAGTAATGCTGGAGCTTTGGGGAATGTGGTGTACCCCTTCATTGCCATTGCTCCTAGGTCCACTCAACACCGGAGTGGTTGCACCTGAGGGTCATATCTATGGGTCAAATAGAACTAAACTGAGTAATTACGCTAAGCTGAATTGTTTGAAATTAACTAGTTTTACATTTAACTGTGTGTAAACAAAAAACTGCTCTTATGCTAAACTGAATTGTTTGAAATAGAACTTTTTGATCATTTTATCAAGTGTAAACAAATGACTGATGTTTAATTGAATTGTAAGAGATATATAGCTATATTTGGAACCATTAAACTTCGTTGACATGCTTAACTGAATTATTTGAAATGGAACTGTTTAATGTATAAAAATGATTTGGCATTAAATAACATATAATGGTTGATATGCTATAAAAGCAAAGCAAACCAAACCAAACCAAATGGAGAAAATGTTTGAATCAAGAACCACTTGGTTATATAGAGGCCTAATTGACTCCTGATAGGTATTTTATGAAGTGTGTATTTACCCAATTTTGCAGCCATGAGCAGGATATAACCCCAGGACAGTTTTTTGAATTTCGAGTTTTCCTTACCCTAGACTGGTTGGCATACCAAGGTTAAAAAGCACAGTCTATCCTTCTATCCTACCCATAGCTGAGGTAGAACAATTGGATTCATACCTTTCGTAAAAGTATTAATGTATATGAAATGCAGACAGCCTTATCCATAACTTGAACTCTGGTTGCCAAGTCCATTTCTTAAGATGATAACCATTATACCACAGGTGTCACCAAAAGGTATAGGATTGCACTGTTTTATTTTCATTTATTGATTCAATAATTTTTTTATTCAGCAAAGTTCAGTCAGAAAAAGAAATAGTTAAGAATAAATAGTTCTATATGAACGCTCTTGATTGAAATAACACTGTTTAATTCACTCAACTTTAAAAAATGATGTAGTGTATCTGCAGAAGGCACTTCAGTTAGTTCAAACTCTTCAAAGTAACATGCTTTTCAATGACAGAAGTTCACATTCAATACCTATTGTATTGTGTTTCTCTATTGACAAGGTTATCTATGCAGCTCTTCTGGTTATCATTGATTATACTTTGAATTGCTGGTCTTGTAAGTATTATCAACAGTCATAATATGTTGTTTAGTGCATCTCTACAAAAGTTAGTTTTATACAATAAAACATTATTTCTCAATTTTCAAACATTAAAAAAACAACCTAGTGTTTCAAAAAGCATAAAGAGTGATTTTAATGGAATGTCGACCTCTCAGGAAATCACATTTATTGCTTATATTTACATTTTTTACTGTTATATGATATCAAGTATTCCTATTGAAAAAAATTAGTTTACACAGTTGAATATCTATTCATAGTTTATACATGAATATATGATCTTGAGTAATTATTCCTATTTCGTAATAAATTGTTTGAGCAGTTATATGGTTTCAGCAAACTAATAATAATTCTTAGTAAACAATCGTAGCTTCAAGTTACTAATCTTAATCCAAATAGTTTACAATTATATGTTATCAGTTATTCCTACCTTATACAAATAACCTTCAAACAGATTTATTTGGCCTATAGCAGAGACCCTTGCAGTTACTAACTCTCCAGTTTATAGTGAACCTAGCAATAATGGCAATGAAGACATATTCTCTGCCTAAATCTTCCAAACTGATGCCTCACCATCAGATGCTGTTTAATGTCATACCCGGCAAACCCTTTTTAACAAGGTCACCATCTGTGAGGGATAAAAGTAGTGGTAAGGGTGGTGACCGTAGTTAAAGGCAACCTGAAGGCTCCCTTTTCAATAGCTACTTCACCGATGTGTAGGGGAGGGCACTACTCCTTCTCCCGGATTGCTCTACTTTACTCTTGATATGTACCTTATGTTAGTGTTAAGGAAGGAGGTATCAAGTACCATTTTTTTAAGTCTTTGGTATGAAGCGACCTGGAACTGAACCCTGGTCTTCCAGGGCATTGGTGATTGCTTGAATGATTTGACAACTTTTGGATGTGAGCAAATAAAAATGATTGAAAACATTTCTCAGATTATAAAAAGCAACTATGATTAAGTTATTCACCCTTGGTTAGTATAATAGCATCTCGACCTTTACTGGGCAAATAAATAATTAAGTTGTCTTGTTGGTTTTAAGTTACTATTCTTATTAATACTCATTTGGTTGCACATGATTACATACTTTCAAATAACTAACAATTATAATCCTTTGTAAAACTTCAAGTAACAATTCTTAATACACCCAACTGGTACAGTTGTATTGTTTCAGTTTATCCCCATACAAATAATTTTCACCCAGATCTATTTAGCTCATAGACATGTACATTCATCAACACTGGTGTGTCCATATATAGTGTTGTATAGCCACATACAACTGCACGTGTACATATACAAATATACACTTACATGCGGAAACATCATTAACTGGTAATGACAACTTCAATAACGAATGAATACACTTCTTTATAAAAATATAAATCTCTCACACTTTATTTTCAAAAGGGTGATATTTGTTGTGTGTGAGAAATGAGTGGAGACAAGGATGGACTGCTATATTGACCCAAGTTCTTCCTCAACCATAGCAGCACTTCTTTCGCATCTGGGCTTGGTTGTTCAACCGTGGGTCACTGAGGGCCGCAAAATCCTCTGTCTGCAGCTGGTTCTCACTTCGGCATCTTGTCTCCAACTAACTCGAACCCCCCCCGGCACCTGGTTATATTATTTTCTAATGCCCAACTGCTTCCTCTGTTCTTCCACTTATTTATACAGTGCACCTCTTGATTGACGGCTCGGTCGAGGGTCAATATATAACAATAAGAGTCAACAGGAGAACATAACTTATAAGTTTAACCTCACTTCTCCAGCATGTCTTGCTTGTCTTATTTATATGATTTGAAAGGTGGGATGTAAGTAAGAATACAACTGCTTTTTTATTGGGTGCTGTGTCCAGAATTTATTAAATACTGGATGTAGCATTCTTGTGCAGTTTCCATCTAACTTTTCCTAACTGGTGCTACCAGTCTAAGTTAGAGTAGAGTAGGGAATAATTACAATGAAGGAGAAACTCTACACATCCTTGGGTTGGAGCCTCACCACCAACTGCAGTTTAATGTCATACCCAAACAACCATATTTTAGTGGAGTGTGATGCAGAGGATACAGTCGTTGTATTCTAAGCCCCACTGACAGAGTAGAATAATTAGTTCAGATAAGTTGCACAGCTGAAAGAAAAATTCTTGTTTACAAAAGAGTGCCTCTCATTTTTCGGGAAAAGGATTCATTTTCATGAATGAAGTACTTGAGAAGATGCTAATAATAGCTAAGGATTAAAAAAAAAAAAAAAAAAGTATATATATATATTCTAACTACAAAAGATTAAGTTTAGAGGTTTTACTGAAGTAAGAATGAAATCTACACATTGATTGTGCTTCTCAGCTCTAGTTAAATGCATGATTCATATTGCATCAGCTGCAAAGTGGCCCTGACAAACAACATTACTTCCTTTTTATTCAATTTTTGAGAAGCATAAAAAAAAAAAAAATAATGATCAATTCTATGTTTGGAAGAGTGTCTTGATTTACACCCACGTACTTTATTGCAACCAAATGCCTGAAAATCAATGTAGAATAAGTTGAAAACAAATTTAAATCTACATTTTGATTTGATCTCTTAATTAAACACCATGAGCTGATCAATATCAAAGGATATCATTGTTATTTTTAGATAAGATTTAACGCAAAAATGGTGATTTGCTAAGATTATTTTAAAATGATATTTTTTTATCAAACATTTTTATTCTGTACTTTAAGGCTGAGTGCCTATACTTTTGGGGATGGGAGGAATCAAAAAATTGAATGTAAACCTCATAAATAAGAGACATTGTTGTCGTAGGTTGAAGTCCCAGGTGAACTATAATAAAAAATCAACTAAAAATCAAAATGAGGATGATCATCAAAGCATGCTGACAATATAGATTCCCTTCCTTCTCACCATCCATCTCTATCAGCCATCATTTTAGATAATTCCCCTAGACAGTACTCAGTATCTGCATAGAGCTGATGAATGTAAGTTTTTGCTCATTGGCCAACACTAGTATGTCCGTGTATAGGAGTCTTGGTGAAAGTTACTTATGAATTCATCAGAATCATTTGGGAGATGGGAGGTAAGTGGCTGTACAATATATTTTTTGTCAGGTGCTGCTTCCAGGATTTATCAAAAAAACAGCATGCATCATCCCGGTGTAGTTTCCATCTAGTTTTTCCTCTAATTATTTTATTAGAGTCCAAGTGGTGCAACTATACAGTAATACTGACAGGAAGCATTCCCATTTTATCGGTGAGATCAGATAGAAAATTCTCATAAAAATTAATTGTATAAAAGTTTATGATTGAACTATTGTAATAAGGCTAATTCAATATACCCAGTGTATTCTTAGATTACTACACTTGTTGAGAAGATAATGACTTGTAGGAATGAATTTAGAAACAAATTACACCAATGACAAAATTGTTAGCAGTCTCCTTTGAACATATTCCTAAAAGTTACCTCTCTTGAAATAATGTTCAACTGATATGACACCCTCTTTTTAAGTAAGTGCTTCTGTTTGAGCGTCTTGAATAGTCATTCTTTTTTAGATTATACTTGGCTGTCATGATTCTTTTTTAACATTTCCTTTTGTTAATGTTGGGAATCAAAGAAAGGCATTGTAGTTTTCAGAGATTATTTTCTACAATATTGATATTTAAAAAAAAAGATTATTAAATATTACTCACTTTATTTTGATGTGATATCAATCACATAGTCGTGCTTATAGTATGGAGTTCCCTGACCCTCTCTCTCTCTTTTGCTGTCTGTCCCTATTATCCATCACTCCTAGCAAGTCTTCAAGACTGTATCCAGTGTCCACACAGAGTTGATATATGTAAGTCCTTGCCAGCACTGGCACATCCATGCGTTGAAGTCCATTAGAGAAGATCACTTATGAGTTTGTCTTTTTTTCTTCATCAGTGCCTGGCATGTCTTGCTCATCTTACTTGGATAGTTTGTGAGATGGGAGGAATGGGGCCAAACAGCTGCTGTTTTGGGGAGTGTTACTTCTAGTATTTGTTCAAAATAGCATGTAAGTAAGTAAAGTTAGTGACCATAGTCGAGGGTGACCCGAAGGCTCCCTTTTCGATAGCTACTACACCAAGGTGTAGGGGAGGGCGCTACTCCATTCCCAGGATTGCTCCACTTTACCCTTGAACCGTACCTTATAATGCTGAGTGTTAAGCAAGGTGGTATCAAGTTCCATTTTTAAAGTCTTTGGTATGACTCGACCTGGGATTGAACCCCTTGTATAGTTCCCATCTCGCTTATTCTCCAAGCATTTCATAACCATCAATGTGATACATCCATATAATAGTACTAATACGGCCATAGCTTGGGGAAAAAATCCATTTTGATTGATTTCAGTGGCATATCAACCTGTCTTGGGTTATTTTATGTTTAGAGGTTTGGGAATCACACACATTATATGTTTTTATTTACATTTTTTGTGTAGTTGTTTCTAAAAAGATTTTTTCTCACTAATATCATAGTGAATTGTTCCATCAAATACAAATAATTCACACATGGTTGTATGATTTCAAAGATTACAAACAATTTTCAAGCAGGTCTATTTGACTCATTGATGAGACTCTAACAGGTACAACTACTCTGGGTTTGAGTGGACCTGGGAGTAATGTCAATGAAGAAGTATTTCATACTTCCAAGGTTCTACATGATAAGTCATGCTAAATTTAAAAATCTATGCCAAATCATGAGAAGACTGATTCAAAAATTAAAAAACTCATTTTTTTATTGCTGCCAAAGTTAATGGGTGAATACATTGTGATATTGAGCTGCTCAAGCATTTCTCACCCAGGACATTTCTTAAATAAGAGTTTCTGATATAGATATGAATGTACCTACATGAATAGATAACGAGATAGATATAAAGGGACCTGTATTAGAAGGGTAATTAAAAAATTTTAAATTAATTTTTTGTTTGAAAGTCCATCAGTCATTGTTATTAATATGTATCTATTATCATTGTTCATCTTCGTAATTTACTGCTTTTTATTACAATGCATTTGGGTCATCAGTAAAGAACAGTGTGTATTAGAAAAAAGCAAAATGTTCTCAATTAGATTCAAATTCATACCTCTTTATGCCTCAAGAAAGCTACTATACCAACCTCACTGTGATGACCTAAGTGGATTTCAATAAAAAGAAACCAAAATCATAAAGAGGAAAGATTATACTAGTCAAAATTATGAAGGGCTAATATTTAGTGACATGTAATTTCTGATTCTGGTGAGATTAAATTTAAAGAAAAAAAAACAAACCTAAAAACCTTAGTCTTCATGTTTGTAGGCAAATAAATTTGTTGATTTTCTCCTCTTTGGGCAAATTTAGAGACTTCAAACACCTATTTTAAAAATATTTTGTTCATACCTTGCTTCTATTAATGTTAAAGTATTCATTTTCTATGGTAACAGCATAGTAAATCAAACTGTTGACTTTTGAAAGATGAAGCTTTTTAATTGTTATTGGATAAAAAGTTGCTTTGTTATCAACTCATTGGTGTAAAATGATTTTCTTGGATATCAGATATTGATTGTACTAGATTTTGTTTCTATAAAGATCTCAGGAAATGCAGAGTCTTGTTATTAGCACATACAGTTTCCTTTCTCTCCCTGATTCCCTTTAGAAATAGATGAAAGAGATAGTTTATTCCCATTCGAAACATTAATTTGATTTCATTGTTATAATGAGTGAACTTTCAACAACTTGCACTTTATCTTACACAAAAATATTATTTTTATGGCCAGGACAATTGAACAGTGTTATGAAATCATAAGGTGAAAAAAAAATGATATACAATGCGTGTGTGTGTGTGTGTGTGTGTGTGTGTGTGTGTGTTTTATGATGAATGGATTTGCAGAAAGGCAGTTCTCTCAGAGATGCTATATTATCTTTCATGGCTAAAAAATACTTTCTAAACCTCCTTATTACTTTGAAGGTAACTTATCCACAAGAATTGATTTCTCTGTTGAAAGAAATCAATAACCTAGATTATTTGTGGTTACAAAGGAAGGACATTTGAAGAATACTTCAAAAACTGAGCTATGATAACTTTTTGGTTGTTCAGAGCTGAGATTTTTCATTTGTATTGCTCTAATCTTCAAACATATCTATCATTTTCTTTCTTTAAAGAGAGCATCCCAGTCCTTGTGAAACTTATAAAATGCAGAATCCTTGTAAATTTACCTATCACATATATATGAGTTTATGTATGTGTGTGCATATATTTCTTCTTTAAACTACTACTTGTTCTGATTCATAAAATGTTTTTGCATTAGATTCAAGATCTATCAAAAGCAAATTTTACATATCTAGATATTCTATAGAATTTAATCAAATTAATTTCAACTATAGTCTAAATTAGTACGATTGCTAAATTATAGTAATTGTCTATATTTATAGTTTCTAAATTATAGTTTCTTCTTACCTAAATTTTTGAGATGAGGAGGAGTTATCATTTACATATCTTGGAAGGACATTTTCTCTCATCTTTGGTTGCTATGTTTACATTTTGGCTGTTTTATCCTCTAGCCTTTTTCCAATATCTTTTGTTTTTGTGAATAACTTTCACTTAAAGTTTACCTGGGAGTTCTGAGTTTAATCTCTGGGTACAGCGGAAACAAGCAAAATTTCAAGGGTGAAATAATTAAGATGAATTCCCTGAGGAATATGGAGTTTTTCTTTATTACCATTATTCCAGGGTTCATTCTGATTCAGAGTGGTAGTACCTGTTTATTGATCAAATAGATCTATATAAAACTTATTTGTATTAATTTGGAATACTTTATACTATAATCCATATTTACCAACCCCTCCGCTCGGGCAGGATATAACACAAGGTCAATTTTTAAGCAGAGTTTAACAGGTTTGAATTCAGAGTTTTCCTTCTCCTAGACTAACTGCCATACCAAGGATGAAGAACCCAGTCTGCCCTACTATTTACCCATAGCTGGAGGGAGAATAATTGGATTCATACCTTTCCCAAGGGTGTCATTGTGTCCATTTGTTATGACGATAACCATTATACCATAGGCACCTCCATTATACTATATTAACTGTTACTTATATGTTACTTGGCATAATGGTTAGAGTGTTTGCCAATGGTCTGGGAGACAGGGGTTCAATCCCAGGTCGAGTCATACCAAAGACTCAAAAAATGGTTCTTGATGCTACCTTGCTCACCACTCAGCATTATAAGGTATGCATCAAAGGTAAAGTGGAGCAATTCAGGAAATAGAATAACGCCCTCCCCAACACCTTGGTATTGTAGCTATTGAAAGGGGAACCTTCGGGTTGCCCTCGACTACGGTTGCCAACTTTACTTACTAACTTTACTTATATGTTACTGATGGAAAATATGTGGATTCATGCCCTTCCTAAGTGCATTAGCTCAAAGATAAATGCAAACAATGTCAATAAGGATTTAAACTTGGTTTTCCATACCTTGAAAATTGTGGTTTTGGGCTGTTTTTATATTTGAGAATAGTTACTTTAAACTATAATTGTTTTCAAAGGATTATAATTAGTTACTTGAAACTGTGTACAAACAAAAGACTATCATTAAATGGAAATAATTACTTGGAACCATATAATTAAGGGTATTAGATAGAAATATTTGAAAGTATACAACTGTGTGCAAATTATTTATATTAAGAATACTTAGTATATTAACTGCATGCAAAACAATAACTGTACAAACAATATAGATATAAATTTATAATGAACATGGTTCCCTAACCTCCAGGAATAGAATAACCCTTGTTGGGTTGACATGCTGTTAAAATCAATTAATCTAATTTTCTTGGCTTGTTTAGAGTGCTCTTGTTTCACTGCCAATCAATAGACAAGGGTAAAAATTGTCTGTTCACTATAATCAATGTTACATAGGCATAGCACTAGGCTCATTATTTTTTCTTCATTGCTACCCAAAAACAACATCTGATTGATGAACATAAACCATACTTTAATCCTAGATTGAAGCCAGAAGCCTACTGAAATCAATCTTCTATGAAATATTTTTTGAAGACATTTTTAGATATGATCATGACAAGTATTTTTAAAAGTAATGGATTTTTCTTTTAGAAAATTAAGTGGAAAAAATATATAATTTTATATAGAAACTAGGGTTGAAATTGCTTCTAAAAACATCTTAAACCAACTGGTTAGCATGAACCTAGCCTTTTCCTGATTATGTATTGATCATCAATGATTCTAACCATGGTTTCTATTTGGATATCTGGGACATTAAGCATTATAAGAAAAATAAAATAAGATGTATCTATGTTTTATTGCAAAAATGATATTGAACTGTAAATCTATGTAGATTGATAAACTAACAAATGAACATTAATTTCAAATCACTTGTCAGCACAAAACAATATTTACATCCTTGACAATAGTTTAAATGAAAAGTTTTCCTTCTCCTAGAATGTTAATCTTAGCAAGGCTAAAGAATCCAGTCTGTTCTACTATTTATCTTTAGTTTAAGGGAAAATATGTGGATTCATGACTTTCCCAAGAGCATTTGCACAAAGATAAATGCAAACAGTGTCAATAAGAATTTGAACTCGGTTTGCCGTACCATGACAATTATGGTTTTGGTGTGTTTTTATTCATTGTGTACAACACTTTAAAAAATTGTCACTTTTTATATACTTTTATATTTATTATTATTACTATTTATTTACTTATTTATGTTATTGTAACAATTTATTTACTTTTATATTTATTCTGCATTGTTAATCATTGAAAACATGATTTTAGAATTACTTATATCTAATTTCTTTTTCCTTTTTTCCCCTCAGATTTTGGCATTAATACAGGTGAACCCGATTCAAGATATTGTGAGTATCAATCACATCATTCAAATTGTTTCTTCTTCATCTTGTAAAGTATAGGCACCAAGTTGAAACTTGTTCATTTTTAGTAGCTAGAATTATTTACAGGCATTGTTTGGAAGAAAGCAGTGTAAAACTTGAGAAACATATATGATTCTAACTAATTAATTAAAATGTTTTTCCTTTATTTTTCTTTTTTAAAAAAATCTAGAAAACTTGGCATTTCTGCTAAAGATTATTTTGGTCTTTTTTCAAATACAATATCTTAGGGATTGAGAGTATCTATGAGAGACAGATTCTCAGGAAGATTAAGACTATTATGAATGCTTTAAGTTTGTAATTTTGTAAAGACTTTTATAAAGGATTTCACTTTGTAAAGATATATTCTAAGATTTTGCCTAGCCTGGCACAAAGCTAGAATCATTGGTTATTTAATATGCAAAAAACTTCACATTTTTGCTAAAGTTTATTTTGATCTTTATTCTAATACAAACTAAAAGCACCTCTGAGACATATTTAGCCTAGCCTCTGGCATAAGGTTACAATCATCAGTTATTCAGTTCATAACAGAAATGTGTTGATATTTTTTTGCTAGATCTCATTTTCTTTTTAAAACATTGTGCTTTTGATTGAATTAATATATTTTGCTTTTTTTCCTTTAAGGGTCAACAATTTCTCTTCTGTGAATAGTTCATGTTTACTGATAATATTTATCTATATGCCTCAAGTTCCTCTTTTACAAGAAAAAGCTTTTCTCCTAAGACCTGATCTAGAAATGACTATTGATTATTATTCACTGATGTACAATGGTCAAAACACATTTACCATAATTTTCAAGGCCATTTGATATTTTCCACATCTCTTGCCCTTCTTCTCCATGATAGCCTGAGCTGTTGGACAGTTTTATCTTTACATTGCTGTGTAGGTCTGAGTGGTCATTTCTGGTTTCTCAACAACTGCCTATTGTTTGTAAATTTTGTGATGTGTCAGCAGAACTTCTGTTTTTGGTACACCATGATCATGTCCTTCTCTCAGTTCCTCTCTCAAGTCACCTCACTTTAGTTGTGCTTATTTCCTGCATGGATATAATACATCAAAAACCAAGATAAAGACACTGACTCAAGAGCCTAAGAGTAATATCTACTTTTATAAAATTCCAGGAGTTTAACTTATTTTCTCAATTTAAAAAAAATACAATACTTACTTTTTGTTGATATACTTTGGAGATGTACAGGATGTTTCAGAAAACATTGTGTACTTTTTAAATCTAATAACTTGACCAAATCTCATTAAAATGATCTCAAACTTTAACAGGGTGTATTGAAACAACACGAAATTCTGTCTTATGTTTAAATGCCTTTTTCTATAGAATGACAATTTAATATCTAAAAAAACACTTAAAACATTAAATGTTGAGTTATTTCTATGCACATAGTTAAAATTTGAGATCATTTAAACAATAATTAGTCAAATTACTGAATTATATCAATTTTTCTGAAACATCTTGTTTTGAATTTCAAAATTTTCTCTACAAAACTGAAAAATAAAATAAGCTTTATGAATTTTAAAGTCAATCTTTTCCTGCAACTTAACTTTTAGTATTTGCCCAACTTTTAATCTGTTAGGACTGACTGAAAATAAGAATTTAAGTAGTTTACATTATGTCTTTAAACACAAAATTTACTCAGTATTTAGAATAAACACATGAATATATTCACACAAAAATGCAACCAGCTTGCAGAAAAAAATAAGCTCACATTAGGAGAAACAACATTATAAATAAACACCAATTCCTGTTGATATTTCTCTGTAACAGCGTAAAACAGTTTTACCTGTACTACTACTGGTAATCCCATCATGAATATGGTAAGGAATGTGTGTAGAAAAAATTTAATTGCATAGTTCTTGTGGAAAATATGCATCCTAACTTTTGGGCTGAAAAACCTTTGAAAATAGAAGTCAAATAATTATGGTCTATCCAAGTTAGATGAACCAGACATGCAGGACACTGCTGGAGAAGCAAAGACGAGCTCATAAGTGCTGTACTCCTATGGACCCCCGCATATGGCCAAGCAAAAGCAGGACAACCATCTTGAACATACATACAGCTATGTGAGGATACGGGATGTATCCCTGAAGACCTGCCAGAGGCGATGAATGATAGGGAGAAGTGGCGAGAGAGGGTCAGGGATATACGTGCTAGCAGCACGACATGATGATGATGATGATATCATATATATTTGTGTATCATGTGACTTTGTGTGAGCAAAATTTTAGCCTAAAATTTGAGGGTTACACTATTCACTACATGCAGAGTTGGCCAAGCCTTGAAAAACTGTTTACAAACAGAAAGTTTGTATCTTGCATATAGTGTGACTCCTTAATATTAGGCTAAAATTTAGGTCTTGGAAAGTTTTATGATACATGAGTATATATCATATATCATTCTAAAATTCTAAAATATCCACCTCAAAAAGCATTACCTTAAAATTCAAAGTTGGTATGAGATGATGAATGACAAAGAAAAGAAACAACTGAATAATTAAATTATTACTCAGTATATATCTCTTTAATTTAGATCATCTTTATTTATTTGCATCTTTATTCGGCATTAATGTCTTTTGTTTGCAATTCTTTCAACAGTATGTGGGTTCAACTATAAAAGCAGTCTAGCACCAGTTGGGGTGTTCACGTCTCCAAATTATCCAGGGAAGTATCCTCGGAACACGGAATGCCACTATTTATTTTATGGTCAGAAAGGAGAAAAAGTGATAATTGACTTTCCAAAGTTTGAAGTTGATGGAATTCAACCCAAGTAAGTAATGTCAAACATTTTCTGAGTTCCCACATTTTTGAGACAGATATCCACATCATTGTTGTTTTAATCCACTGTTAAAACATTGAATACCAATGTAATATAAATTCGTAAATGAAATATGTTTTTGTAGTAATTTCCCTGATCTTTCTTAAAAATTAAAAAGACACAAGAATTGTTACATAGATCAAGGAATCTTGTTAACTCCAAAGATAAATGGGAGTGTAGGGAGACAATAAATAATCATCTTCCACTGGATTGTGAACCTGTCAATTGTTCACTTGAGAATACAAAAACCCATTCTTGTCTCTTTTCACTTCTGGTCTTTGAATTGTAAAGATGCCTTTCCTTTTCATCCTGGTTCTTTGACCAAAGACAACATGTCTCTTTTATCTCAGTTTGTTGAACAGAAGAGAGACTTTGTCTCACCTAGATTTTGAAATATAAGGCCAACATGACTTCGCTCACAAAATAAGACAAGTAAGGTGTTTTATGATTTTTGCCCTCTTTTACATATTTGTTTGTGGAACAATGTACACATTTGTCTGTTGGGACATGTTTGTGTATTCTTCTAATGTTTTATATGCAGCTATTAAATGACCTATATGTAAATATGATCTTGTCTTTCCTTCAGTCTATCTTGTGTTAGTATATCATTTGATATGCTATTATTGGACCTTGGTGAGTGGGAATGTGTCAAATATTGTCCCTAATGTCAATCATTTCCAATAACTGATAACCACTCCAATAGAAGGAATTATAATTTACATAGTTTTCAATATACAGTCTTCAATGACAAATCAGATCCTATTTATGGATTTTATAAGATGAAGACTTCCACACAATAAGTTGCAAACTTGGCTGGAAAAGGTTTTCTTCCTTTACAGCTTTTTAACATTAGTTTGCTTAAGAAAATAACATGTCAGTTTTGCTGTGTTATCATAAAATGCTACAATTGGACTCCTGTAGTATTGTTGGTACTGACTGTAAGATATAAAAATTTAAATGCTCACAAATGACATTTCAGCACCACCTATTAATATGCTTAAATCTTTACTTTTTTTTCTTATTATATTAGCAGAGTAAAGATCATATTGAAACCAGGAAAAGTTATATCCCTCATTTTTGTTTGAGTTATGTAAATGCTTGCAACATTACATTGTTGCTATTATCATTATCTTCATATATGAGCTTAACAATTCAGTATCAGTACAAGTTAGAGAAACTTCAGAATTAATCAGGGCTAAACTGAATCTTTGGATCATTGTAGAATTTACATTGAAAATGGGATATCTGTGTAAGAGTGGAAAGCTCATGTGTTGGATTCCTAAAGTAAAATCACAAAAGATTAAAATAAATGTACATGTTCAATACAAACTCTTGAGGGTTTAATCAATATTATTAAAATTCTGATTACTTTTGCATATATGTATTTTTATTTTTGTATATATATATATATATATATATATATATATATCTGTAAGTGTAAAACAGTAAAAACAGCTCATCATAGTGGGATATTTACCATATATACATGTGTACCATGTGACTTTCTTAGACTTGAACTTTACCTCAATATTAAGAGGTTACACCATACATGACATACAAACTTTGTGTGTGAAAATAGTTGGCCAAAGTAAAGCATAGTCCAACTGGTATGTCAACAATTTCCAATGAAAAAAGTCAACAAATATTCCTTGATATTATGGTATTACAGCAATACACTTAAAATGCTAAAACTTAATCAAGCAATTTCCAGCTAATCATGCATGTTCTTCAGATAACTGGGAAATCTATGAAATTCTAATGATCATCCTAAATTCCTATGTAAATAGAAGCATCAGTATTATGAACCATTGTTACAATGGGTTATTTTCTAAAATATAAATATGATTATTTATAAACAAAAAACTTGTTTACTGAATTTTTTCCTTTACTTTTCAGGTGTGAGGAAGAGACAAAAAGTGATTATGTAGCTTTCTCCAACTTCTTTACTACACGGGATAGAAAGATGGACCGATACTGCGGCCTGCGTACAGGCAAGAATAATACCGTCAAATCAGATGGAGAATTTTTTAAAGTCACATTCAAATCCAATGGCATTTATGATGCTCATGGGTTCCAGGCTAAATACAGATTTGAACCACCAAATGTGAAGACAACGTGTAAGTACATTTAAATATGCATCAATGAAAGCAATGAAAAATATATAGCAATATTACTTTCAGTTATATATATGTTGTAACATGATTAAAAATGATTGATCAAAGATAATTATAGATAGGGAATTCACTTCTGTAAATTTTATACATAATTGAAACTAATGAAAATAATCTATATTCATATTACTAAAAATTATTGAAATTAACATAATAACTGATTGTATACAAATATTGTTGTATAAAGTAATTAATCAAAAATAATTCTCTGACTATAGACAGGAAATTCACTTTAGTAAGTTTAAAAAATTAATTTCCTATTAAAGTAGTGCCGATTAGCAAAATAGAAAAATTAATCCTTTATATATTTATGGCAAAAATTTCTATAAGAATAATTATTTGATTTTTAGATACTAGGGTGAGTCAAAAGTTTTGCAATATTTTGATAGCATGTGAGGCACAGTTTGGCAGCTCCAGATGCTTTTGCTGAGATTATGAAGGTGACAAACCACATTGAACTGTAAGATGCCAAACTTATCTGATACTCTCCAAGTACTACTTGCCAAATTTGCCTCTATGATGATAGTTTTAGGCCTATCTGACCTTCCTTTCAAAGCACACAGGGGGTGAAGCAATGCATTACATGTCAGTTGGTTAGTTAGTTAGTTGTTTTGTTTTATGGCATATCAACCCTTTTTGGGTCATTTAATGCAGAATTAAATTTCAAACAAATCAATATAGTTTTTGTTTACACTTAAATGTCAAAACTGTTCTACTTCAAAAAATTCAGTTTAGCATTAGTACACTTTAGTTCTATTTGACCTATAGATAGGACCCTATTAGGTGCTACCACTCTGGGCCAGAGTGACCTAGGAGTGATGGCAGTGAAGGGGTACTCTGCATTCTCCAAAGCTCCAGCATTATTGAAGCCTCATCATCAGATTGTTTAGTGTCATATCTAGGACACTCATTGAAGGAGTCTTAACCCTCTGCAGAGAAGCAGTCGGTGTATTCTACAGGTCCAGCCAACTGGGCAACAACATATCAGCACACCGATTACCACAATATTACCAACAAGTGTGTGGATACCTTTCACGGCTTGAACTTTTTCAGTCATGTGATAGATGGGTTTCAAACTTGTGAATACCAAAAAAATATTGCAAAACCTTTGACTCATGCTATAATCTGATAAGAAAATTTGTATTTTTCTTTTTTGCTAAATTGAATATATATTTTTTTTTTTTCAGTTGAAACGAAATCACAAACAGACGGAAATATAGATATGATTGGCAATAGCCGTTCTTTACATGAATATAGCCAACAATGGACGAGTATTTTGTGTTTACTGGTTTTTTTCATGTTGTGACAATGTTAATTCCATTTGGACATTTTTAAACGAAATCAAAAAATTTTTTAAAAATAATCAGTGAAAAAAGAAAAAAAAAACCTAATCGTTACTGAGTGAACCAGACACATGCTTCACACAGCTCACCTGCCTCATATCTGGTACCCACAACTGTCAGATGTTTGAAAGACAAATTTTGCTTGTGACTGACTAAAGTGGTGGCATGTTCTTATTGTGTAAAATGCTTGCCACCTTTTATCAAACAGATTTTATCCCCTTTCCCTGAAGGAAAAGAAAAATGGTGAAAAAAATGTGCAGCTATATATCTGCTGTTTTTTTTAAGGCTAAAAGCAACATGAATATTATTAGCTTTTCCTTCTTTTCCTTTATACCTAAAAAGAACTAACTTTAAACTTTATTACCATTATTATTATTATCACTAATTATAATCCCTTTGTGAAGCAACATAAAAATTTTGAAACAACAGATTGGCTTAACTTTTTCTGCTTTTTGATATAAAAAAAAATTAAAAAGTAAAAAATAATTTATATAAATATATATATATCTATGTTTGAAACAAGTTTCAGTTTAAGCCATATCATTATATAGTGAAAAAAAAAACAACTTTTATTATGAATTGATATTTAGAAATGTAGTATTTTCTTTTCTTTGCCTTTTAGGATAAGTCTTTATTTGCTGAATTAAGATCATAAGATAATATTAGTTAAAGTATTCCATTATTTTAATTCAATCTTGTGTTTATAAATATATACATCTATGTATATATGAATGATGTGAGATACACACCTCTGTGTATGATACAATCCCCACTTTTTTCTAAAGAAATATATTTACTTAAAGTTAAATTTACCCCATTAAAAAATAAAAGGAACCTTGATATTTGGATGTGAAATTCTGAGTTGGTTGTGTGGTAAATAGAAAAAAATGTTGGCTTTGGGGAGGGGCACTGAGCTACTGAAGCATGAAATATGGACTTTTATACTGGATGTTAAAATAATAAAGATATCAGTTATGGGAGAGAAAAATGTATAACTATAATAATAATTATGAAAAGTGTTTCCAAAATTCTGTGTCTGCTCAACTCGTTCCTGACCTTGTAGCATACTACTACTTCTTCATGTGGTTGGCAGGAAGGCAGGCCAGTCAACCATCATTAGAAAAGAAAAAAAATGACAATGAAAGAAATGGCTGGCATTGTCAGGTCTTTAAAAAAATCATCTATTGAACTGAGGATATCATAATACTGCTGCAGGAAGAGGGGTTTTTATTTGATAACTGAGCTCGAAAGAAGCAGGGATTGCTGGCCAGAATATACAGGTAAATAATATACATGCATACATATAAATATATATGTATGTTATGTTGAAATGACAACATCAAAAAAGAACAGGAATGAAAATAAAGATGAAGGAAACAGAAATATTATCCCTGGTGCTGAAGAAATTTTTTTAAAGAATAGAGAAAAAAAATGCAGCCAAAATTCTTAAGAGAAGAACTCCAGAAAATCCAAAATGGAAATGAAGGTGAAAGAAAAAACATTTGACAGAATATCAGAAATGTTTATGAAAAAAAGATATCTAAATGAAGAGAAGAGAAGAGATATTTGGATAGAAAAAAATGTCATGGGCTGGCTAGCCCCCCAAATGAACACATATCACTGCTGGTGACAATTTTAAATACCATAAGAAATTAAAAACCAAAAAACCCAAAACAACAAACATGAAGGGGAAGATAAAACCTTAACTGACACCAACCAAAAAAAAAAAAAAAAGAAAAAAAGGGTTTTATTATTTCCACATGAAATGTCCATCATTCTCATTTGTGGCTTTTTTCTAATGAAAAAAAAATGTGTTTTTTCTTTTTTTTTTTTTTTTTACAATGAAGAAAAATCAGGTGTAACTACAATTTTTTAAAAAATTCCTATCACCTGTCGGCTACTGTCTGGGCTGTAGAACCATGAGCTCATCTCAGTATAATAACATGATTGAAAGACCAGTTTTAAAAAAATGTCAAGAAACTTTTTTGAACAAGTTGGAACTGATATAGTTAAAAAAAAAGAAAGAAAAGAAAAATGAGAGAGATAAATAACTCCTTTACCCCTAAATTTTTAAAAAAATATGGTTTGAAAAGAAAACACAAAAATGTTGAAAAAAAAAGAAAAAAGAAAAAGAAATAATCCCCTTCCTTAATGAATTCCTTTTTAAACAAAGTGGATTGTTTGCCTGGTATATATACATATATATATATACACACATACACACACCATTCAAGAAAAAAAGATGAACAAAAATTTAATGTTGCTTTTAAGAAATAAAGGTATCAATAAAAGAAATAAAATTGATTAAAATAAAGGACTTGACCATCAATATTTTATATATATGTGTATATATAAACATATGTATGTGTGTATATGTATGCATATATAGATATATCTATATGTGTGTGTGTGTATGTGTGTGTGCATGTGTGTATCTTTATACATGTTTATTCATATACACATCTATCACTCTCAAGGAGATAAACTGAAGAAATAGTTTTCTTGTAATTTGTATTTTTTCTTCTTTTTTTTTGGTGGGAAACATGCATTAAGTTTTACTTTTTAAAAGACTGCGAATGAGTCATGATTTAAATTTTACTGACAATCTTGCTTGGATTAATTATAATGTAACAAATTGCTTTTTTCCCTCCATGAAAGTTTGTGAGTTTGTGTAAGTGTGCACATGTTATTATGCCTGTATGTGTACATACAAGCCTCTAAGTTTAGGAGTTGATTCGATGAAAGAGATTTATTTTGTTTAAAATCAATTCAATGTCACCATCATCAACAGCATAATCTTGGAAAAGCCTCTTACGTAAATAGATATAGCAACAGCCATAACCAGTTATTTAGTAAAATCATAATCTCAAATGTGGATGAAAAAAAAATGTTAATGAAATAATATACCTTTAAATTTTAAGTTCAATTTTGAAAATAAAAGTATTTCATGTTAGTTGATTACCAGATCTTAAAAGCCACAATTGATATTTTTGTTCATCCTTCTTTCATAAGATGGCTAAATATTTGACAGCTATCTCTTGTACGGAAATAAAATCAGACAAACAAACAAACGTAATGTTTCAAAAAAATTCTAAAAAAGAGAAAAAAAAAAGAAATTAAGGTGAAAGGAAGGAAGGAAGAAGAAAAAATGAAAGAGAAAAAAATAATAATCAAATTGCAGCTATATCGTCCCTCTCTCCATCCCAGGTATGTTCAAATCTGGACTTTAGTTTCTTGATCCTCAAGATACAGGCTTCAAAATAATTTTTTTAACTTCCTGAGAAGATGTGTTTCTTTATTTCATTAATTTCATTTAGAGCCCACAGATGCTTGATTGAACCTATGTGCTTACTAATGTTATAAACTGTGAATAACTTGTCATCTGTTTTCTTTGGAATAAAATTAAAAATTAAAAAAAAAAAACACAAAAAATTAAAAATAAACTCCAACTAACTTAATATTCCCTAATGAATGAGAAATAGTTTAAATGAACAACAAATGAAAATGGAATTAACTATAAAACTCTTTTAATCGTTGTTACAAGTTGTTATCTAAGCTGTTGTTTATTAGATGTTATTTCTAAATGAAAAAAATGTTATATAAGGAAGAAGGAAAGTATTTGTTTTTGTTTTCTACAGTTTCTTTCCTTATCTTTGGTTGGATTGGCATTTTTACAACAAATGCAAGATGCATTGTATAATATAGTCTTCTGCCAATTTTATTGACTGTTAGGAAATTCACAATAGGATATACTAAAACTATTCAAACAAATAAAGGCAATTTCAAAGGTGATAAATCTTAAAAAGATAAAAGAAGTGATAATATAAAATAACAACAATATTAGGGATATTTTTATGGAAATTATTTTCCCTTTTTTACGCTTGTTGGTCTGCTTTGCTTTACTCTGTGCCTATGATAAGAGAGGAAAAAGAATTAAAAGCAACGAAAAATGTTTCTTCCCAAAACTGTGAAATTAAATTTATGGGATATCTTTCATTCTAGTTTGCTGGTTTTTTATACACTATTTATCAAAAAGAAATTTGGAAAAAGAATGTATAGAAAAATTAAAAGATAAAAAACTGAATCTTATATATCAAATTCCCCCCTCCAACCAATTTAACTTTTCATTTGTTTTTTAATTACCTGTTATAAATGAAAATTATCAAG
Source organism: Sepioteuthis lessoniana (assembly GCA_963585895.1). NCBI lineage: Eukaryota > Metazoa > Mollusca > Cephalopoda > Myopsida > Loliginidae > Sepioteuthis > Sepioteuthis lessoniana. The sequence continues at coordinate 38,854,878 of OY757924.1, forward strand.
GGAGAAGTCTTGAACAAGATAACTGGTGAATGAATTGATAAAAGCTACCACTCTGAATTTGTTAAATACAATCAAGGGAGAATAGCAACCTTGAATCATCATTATCCTTGAGCATGGAACACTTGCCAAATCGCAAAATAATCATTGGTTGAACTGCATTTTTTGTCACAGCATCTATATTGTTTGAAACTTGCCACCAAAACCTGAACATGATGGTAGCTAATTCCACCATTTGGTCATGGCTTCTTTTCAAATTATGAAATAAAAGTGTGCCTGTGTGTACTAAGTTAGTCACAGGTACAGATGAAACAAAGCAGAGTATGTCATGCGTATCTAAATATTTTTCATTATTATTGCTATTATTATTAACCATGAATTGTAAAGTTTTACATTACCATATGTCAAGGAAGAAGTCATGATCTAACAGTTGCTACTGGCCCGAAGTCAAGACTCACATCACTAATTTTTATTCAGTTTTACTGTTACTTATTATTAATAGTAGAAGTTGTTGTAGTATAAGCTGTTACTAATCATCTTATTATTTGATTCATTTCTAAGAAAGTAAGATATACTGCTACTGTTGTATTGATAAATACTGAGATCATCATTATCATCATCATCATCATCATCATCATCAGGAGTGGTTGTCTCCCAATTGTCCCTGCACATCACTTGAGCAATTTTGACTGATGATGAAATTAGAGGGGTGAATTGGCCATCATTGGCGTGCCATCTTACTAAAACTGATATTCAGTTTTTGGTGATGGTGGGACACCTTCAGGCATAGAACAGATTCTTGTTCTCCTTCTCCATTGAATTTTTACTTTAGACTAGACAATTAAAGAAAGTACTTTAATTTAAAGGAAATAAGTGTAAAGCAAGTGACAAAATGTGTCAGAAGTGGAGAGGGAGAAAAATTATTTAAAAAGGAGGTGACATGGAGAGATTCAGTTTTATTATTTTTCTGCCAAGGATTAACCCTGGCCATTTCATCTTTATGAAATAAGATGAAAGAAAGTCTGTGATCAGTGAAGAAAATTGACAAAAGATATATAAGTTTGTTGGATAAAAAAAAACAACAACTATAAACATATATATACATGTCACTAGCTATCAACAAATATATGCATGTTTGAGAGTATGCATGTGTGTGTGTATGTACGAGAGGGGGTAAATAACTATCCTCATATTTATCATATATACATATACTGTTTTGATATTATACCAAATCTGTGG
>OY757924.1:38858613-38878613 GCA_963585895.1 Sepioteuthis lessoniana
ATGAGTCCTGATGACACAATGCTGAGAAAATTGTCCAAGGTAATGAAAAAAAAAAATTATTAAATTCTCCAGAGTTTTTTTTTTTTTTTTTGCTGTTTGCAAAGTTTGTGTCACAGAGATTCTGAGTCTTAATAAAAGAATAAAAATAATTTCATACAGAAAAAAATCCCAAATGATAAAATTCCAGCATTTTACATCAGAAACAGATTGAAGCTTACTGGACTACTTGGCGATGTGTTAAATGTGCATTTCTATAAGAAAAATACAATTACTTCTTTTCTACAGCAAATTTTTTTATTTTTTTAAATACAGCTTCATATTGGGCTTTAAACATGCCAACTTTGAAAGTCATATGGTCATAGGTAAAAAAGAACCGGTGACATGTTTGATTATGGTGTAATAGAATTATTAAATTCAAAGGAAAAAAATTACATAAATTGCAAACATAGCTAACCTATGAAAGTTTTAATTGAAAAAAAGTTGCTGTTAGCATTGAATCTTTGAAGTAAATTGAAATTTTAATTAAACAATATATAGTAGGATGGAAACAAGGGAATTTAAAGCAATATCAAATAAATCAGAAAATAGATGTTTCTCATTTGGAGATATAAAGTTGGTAATCTCTTATGTTTTTTAATTTTCTAATTGATTTTGATAACAGCTTGCTAAACCTATTGCAGGTGATTTTGAATAGGTTGGCCCTTTTCTTAGACTGGTTTCCAACTAAGGCAAGAAGGCCCTTCTGCCTTCCCATTTACTTATAGCTATAAGAGATGCATACCAAGGGCATTAACACAAATGTAAAAAAGTTTCAGTTGAAATTTGAACACAGTCGGTTGATTCTATTTTATTAGTTGATGATAATAATTTTGCAAGTCACTCTTTTTGAATGAAGAAAAATCAAAAGAATAAAATTTTCAGGGTATCTTTAAGAATTATACAGCTTTTTGACATATTTTAGATGATCTGAGAACTTGTTAAAAAGGTTTCTCATTACTTTGGAACATTAGAGTTGAACCCAGCTCTTTGAAAGTTTTATTTTTTGGTATTCAAATACTTTTTGGACGCTAAATAGCATCTTGTTGTGAGCTCTTGCAATTGTAGAGTTACACTTTTGATGTCATTACTACCAGGTCCATACTGGCCCAAAGTGATAATACCTTTTAATGATCCATCTATGGGTTAAATAGATGTTTGAAAATTGCTAGTATTAGATAGGAATACTTGAAACCATATAGCTGCGTAAAAATAGTATAAAATACATGAAGCCATATATGTATGAATTATTCGTATTAGGAGTATTTGAAACCATATATCTGTACAAGAATTATTTGTATTAGATTGAATAGGAATACTCAAAACTGTGCAACTAATTAATATTTGATAGGAATACTTGAAACCATATGACTTTGTGCAAATATTTAGTATTAAGAAAAGTCCCATGAAGCTAGGGCTGTTTATGTATGATTATTACTATTATTTACTGAAAACCATAAAATTGGTTTCTATTAAGTCAATCTTATTTTAACTGTAAAAATAGGCATATAACTTTATGAGTTAAATTTGATGATAAGAGAAACAATAGGTCAACTTTTCTTTTTCAGAGTGGCTATGTATAAAAGACCTTTCCAAAAATTTGGTATGACAGAAACACTGTAAGTAGTATTTATGATTTACCAAATGAGTTAGTATACAAAGATATCTTGTTATAAACCAAATACTCCTTGTGTGTTTCCGTGGCAGCTAATCAAAAAAAGAGATTAACACAGAACCTGTAGTTAAATTTTATGCTGATAAACTGAATGAAAATTTACATTGAATAATCAATAAGACCCGGTGGTAATTGATATAAATAGAATTATTTCCCATTCTAATCAAGGTTTTATTTCCTCAAATAGTCTAACCAAGAAAAATGTAATCTAGCATTTAAAATATAACAGCCTAGGTTAATTTGCCATAGATCCAAACAAGAGAAAACATTAACTTCAATATATGCCTACTGAGAAAATGACAAACTCTAATTTCTCTTAAAATAAACAAAAGGAATTTTTGGTACATTATTGCTATTTGCAATAATATCATATAAAATAATATCAGATGTACTTCATATTTGTAAATCCGTTTTTATGTTATTACCTAAGGTAATATAAAATATGATACCAAGCAATCTTTGCAAAGAAGTTCAACTAGTCATTTTGGAAACAAACATAGGAACCAGTGCACCTGAAAATAAAAGGTAAGACGGGGGACCTGAGTAGTCTACTGTTTAGTCAAAAAAGCTTAGATCTACAACCCCACCCCACAAAAAAAATGGTCTGTTCATTTTTAGAATAGAAAAAAATTGATTAAAATGTAGACATTTTAATTTTCAAGCATTTGGGAAGTTTTAATCTTCATATTATTTATAAAGAATTAGAAGTTTTTGATTACACAAATTTATTTTTATTTATCTCCGGTTCAAAGATCATCTTATATAATTGAAGAATTTATAACAAACCTTTAAAATTGAACTTGAATAGATAGTAAATGAAATTTCATTTTTTCTATGGTTTAATTTTTCTATTGCCATAGAATGAAGTTTTTGGTTTCTTATAAATAGAACACTTGAAATTTTTTATAACTGGAAAGGATTCAGGTTTTTGGTTTTAAAGATATTTCATTGTGTTAATTACAAGAAAATACACAAACATATTCATCTTCAGAGAAAATTTTCTGGAGCTTATGTTACTGGTAAATTCCATTCCTTTTGTCAATTCTGATGCCCAAGAGCGTTAGTATCGGTTAAAGTTCAATCTATGGGTCAAAAAGATGTTTGAAAAGGATTAGGATATGAAACCATATTTCTAAATAATATATTAAGAATTACTTGAAACAATAAATGTTTATGAAAGATTATCATTAGTTACTTGAAGTCATAACTGTTCAAAGAAGCGATTATTATTGAATAAAAATTATAGTTTGAAACCATTATTATTAATATATATATTATTAATATTAGAAAGGAACATTTGATACCATACAATTGTGTGCAAATTATTCGTATTAGATAGGAATACTTAATATAAATGTACATGAGTTCCTAACATCTAAGCATAAAATAACCTTGGATATGGCATTAAAATCATTCAATTCAGATGTGATAGCCTTGCAATTTGCTCTCTGCAACATTTAGTTAAATATGAAGATAAATTTGTGTTTTTTGCATATAACTTAATTAGTAATTTGTGGAATAATTTTATGATTCAACAATTCAAATACAGTGATCTCAGATTTAAGCTTCTATTTTGGCATACACTGAAAAATCACTTCTCAGGTTTGAATTTGATGACATGGAATTTTTTGTTTTAATTCAATAAGGAAATTGGTTTTATAATTGAATATATTCCATATTTTCTCTCATATGATATAAGCTAAAAAAACTTTTATTATTGCTTATGTTCAAAATAGTTTGCACAGGATTTTATATTTGATTTTCAAACTTTGAAAATTATTGCCATATTTCAGCCTGTAATTGAATTATATCCAAATTAAATATGCAAAAGTTGGCAATTTGTATGAAATTGACAAAGGATGAGTTGTTTGAATATATATATATATATATATATATATATATATATATATATATATATATATATATATATATATTTCGATATGAATGAGACTTTCAATTGTAGCATTACATGTAAAACCTTTTCTGTTGTAAAAATAATAATTGTGTTTATATAACGATCATTCTTATTAAGAATCTTCATTATAGCACAGACACAAATTCCTATGTATATTACCTGGTAGGATAAAGATATAGTAAAATGTAACAAATATGGAAATATTTCATAGACAATATATCAGCATTTGAGGGGAATTTTATGACTAAATTTTTAACTCAAGGAAATTTATTTTCCATTTCTTGAAATACTAAGAACAATAATTGAAAATTGTTTTTCCGACATTTATCTCATTTCAGACATTTATGGTGAGGAAAATATCTTTAACAAGATGCAAACTGCCAGGTTTCTCTTGCTCATAAATTTGACCTTTGGAGAATTTTGGTTTTCTTCCAACTAATGTCATCAAAATGAACAATTCAAATACAACGCAAAAACAAAGACAAATTGTCTTTTCGGCTCACATCCAATTGAGAAATTCTTATTTCTTCTAGATTAAGTGATAAAATATCTGACAATTCATTTATTTTATTATTCACTTCTCAAATGGGTTCTTCAAATGAAGTTTTATTATATTAGAGTTTCTTTGTAATATACACAAAGAAGTCTTACATTGGTTCAGAATTTTCAACATTATTTCCTTTTTTTTTGAGTCAGAACTAGAAAACTGAAATGAAAATAAACAAAAAATTAACATTTATCCTATGTTGTTAGAATATCTTATATAATTGAAGAACTCATAATGGATCTTTAAAACAGAATTTATGATAGTACCCTTTGGCAATCAACTTAAAATATAAAAATATACTTTTGCAAAGTTTTGATCTAAAATTAGTTGGAACTCAGCAACAAAAATGGAAATATTGGGAAAAGTCATGTAACATATTTATAGCTCTGTTTTGAATATTTTACTCCAATTAAAATGTCAAGTCTGACTAAAATTAAAATATTACTTTGTGATATGGAATAATATTGTTTATAATATAAGATACTAATATAACACAAACTAAAATACCTAACAAAATTGAACCCCTGTGAAACTTTTTTTTTTATAAATGTAATTAAATAGGTGAATAACATATAAGTAATTATCTTCATTATTAAAGTAAACTATGTAATTGATGATAGTTAATTTAATTTTGATGTGAACAGATTGATAATCAAAGTTTATTTTATAAAGGTTAAGTAATAAGATTAATTTCATCTGACAAAGATATCTGAATTAAATACTCCAATTTGTTATCCGCATTTTATTAGATTATACTGATTTAGATAAATATGTTTCTCAAAACTTGTTTTTTTTTATCAGCATAGAATATAATTTTATGAAAAATCCTTTCATTAAACAGTTTCAGTAATGAATGATTTAAGGCATTAAAACAAATCTTGATTCCTTGGTGGGCCATAAAATATGAAGATTTCAAGAAAGTTAATTCTTCACTTATTATAGGGTTTGCAGACTATCATCTTTAGGATATTTAGACATTTTCAGAAAACATAATGTGGTGAGAATTGGTAACAGTTATTTTAAATTGAGAAATTACATTTCAAAATTGAAGTTGGCATGTTTTTAGTCAATTTGGCTGTCTGTTTGTTGACTATTTTATGCTCAATAATATCTTCTATACTTTTTAAACTCAATAAGCTGTCAATAAAATATTAAAGGGAAAAAAAAGCTTCAATGCAGTCAACAAGGTGGATGCGAGCATCAAACTTTCTTTCAATTCACTTTTTTAATTTATATGAAATTAAAATTAGAATAGATATTAATTTTGTCTGATACATGAAAACTAACTAATTAAAAGCTGAGAAATAAACTATTTTAATCTTTATTTATACTAAGTCAATTTGTGAATAAAACATATGTTCCATCATATGATATATCAGATATTTAAAGATGGTAAGTTAGATAATTGGCATGAGCATGAACCAAGAAGTAGAGTAACACTCAAAACTCATTGCAGAATGAATGATCATACAAATAAGTATGAAGTTTGACAAGTTAAACTCATTGGAGTGAAAGATTTTTGTTATCACACTAATTTTTGTTCTAATTGACTTGTTCATGAAAATCTAATACTTTTCAATTCCATAATCACTTTCATGTCTCTTTGGTAATGATAATCATATTTTAGTGACTGTCCTGTTCTTTGTTCAGTTGATTTTATCCTATGATGAGGTGATTATATATAGAAAGTATTTTTTCAGTCTAATATTGTTACACTGATAAATCAGTAGAATGAAGTTCAGCATTAATCTTACAGAAAAAATTAAAAAATAAAATACTCCTCTATCAAGAATAATGTATAATTAAATAATAAATATTATACTTATGTCTTTTAGAAATTTGTGACAAGATTTATAAGGTACTTATGAATTGATAATTTGTGCAAAGTGATTAATTAAGCTATTCTTACAAATTTTATGAATTTTACTTAATAAACCAGGAAATATTTTTCATTATTTCAGAAGAGTTCAGTAAAAAAAACGAACTACATTTTATACAAAAATAGGTTTAACTTATTTTAAAATTGTCCAAGACAAAAATATTTTCCAAACTAAATAAGATATTCAAGGAAAAACTAAAATACAACATTAAACCAAAATTTAAATCATTTGTAAATCATGAAATAAATTTACGTTTACAGAAGCTAAATATAAGTATAAAAATGATAATAAGTAATAACAGTCATACATATATATTCTGTATATTTTTTTTATTAACAAGATGTCTCACCATTATGGTTAAAGTTAGTTGAGTACATTGTTGGGTGATTTTGTTTTTAAATCAACAACAACAAAAAAATTAAAATAAAGCAGTTGCTACTGTCATGGACTCAGAATAGCTACACACAATACATGCACACATACACACTATTATATATATATGTGTATATATATATATATATATATATATATATATATATATATATATATATATACATACATATATACAAATTTTTAAAAAAGTGATCATTTTCATATCTCAGTGTACAGGAGTCCAAAACAGAACCTCCTACTGACAGGTGTGTCCCCCTCTTCATTGTTTTTTTTTTTTTGCGTGAAAATTTGAAAAAAAAATAACAGGGTGTTATTAAACACTTTCTGTTTCTGTTATGTACATTTATAAGATGAATTTGACTTTTTTTTGTCTAAGTCCTATCTTTTGTGTTAATGTGGCACAATTACAGCGATGAAGAACTTCCTTATTGACTGTCATTGATCTGTTGTCCAACAATGGTTCATAACCCCCCCTAAAAATAATGATAAACATAGAAATCAATTCTGTGACCACATGACACATTTTGAGGACAAGAACATGTTCAATGTGTTTGCATAACTGAGGAGAGAAATAAAAGGTTATACACTATAACACTTTGTTTTGCTTTGTATATGTGTTTGTGACATTAAGCTCTTTCAGATAATTCAATTGGTGGATACTTGATGATCTGTTAATAATAATATGATGATTATTCCATCTCAGGTAACTTGATACTGAGGTTTGTTTGGACACTTTCAGGTAGATAATGGTTTAACAGTTTTTTTAATACTATTTCCCTTGACAAAAATAAACACACTTAGAGGATGGTCACTTTATTTTTTATTTTCCATTAAATAAGTGAATAAAACACAAAACATTTTTGATAATGATAACCATATTTTAGCGACTGTCCAGTTCTTTATTTGATTGATTTTATCCCATGATGAGTTGATTTATATATAGAAAGTTTTTTCTTAATTATCAAAGAAATGTTTTTTTTATTAATATTGAATAGTTCCGTTTAAAAAAAAAAAACAACATTTTATTTAAAACTAGGTTCAAATTATTAACATTCTGAATTCATAGAATATTCCTTAAACTATATGAGGAGGTGTCCTTGTGGTATAATTGTTAAAGTGATGGACTGCGGCATCATAGTAAGTGAGTTTATACTCCATTTGTGCTGTTACATTCACTCTTGGGCAAATACCCTTGGGAAAGGTATGAACCCCCTTATCCTCCCAGCTATGGGTTAAATAGTACCACTACAGTTCTTCTAGGAGAATAGCTTTGGCATTAAATAACCTACAAAAGTTGATATGCCATTAAAACAAAGAAACCAAACCAAACCAAGCCTTAAACTATAGGAAAATATTCAAATAAATGGTATCATTTTTCCAAATCATACAGAAGAAAATATCAAAGAATAATCCAATATCAAGGGAAAATTATGGAATAATCAAATAATTTTTACTCCTAAAACTAATTCCAGCAGAAGCCTAGATATATAAATTGGTCTTCAGTTAAAATACAGGTCTTGTAAACCTCAAACAGTTGGGCATACCAAATTGAAAGGAAATATGGCTTCCACAAAACAACTGTCAATTAAAATGAGGATAATAAAACTTATTCAAGAAGCAATCCACAACAATGTGTGGTGAAACACATTGGTTGTTGCCTGTCTGCTATTTCTAAAATTTGGTGCAAATATAAAAGAAATAGGTTATTAAAAAAAGGAAAACATACAGATTAAACATGAAAGACAAAGTATCAGCATAGAAAACTCAAGTCAATATGCCTTGAAAATAGAAATGTTCAACAAAGCAAATGAAAAACAAATGGGACAAAATCAGAGTCAATGTTTTTTTTCAGAACTTGAAGTTGGCTGGTTGTGTTTTATGGCATATCAAACTGTTGTAGGTTATTTGATATTAAATCCTGTTTATACATAAAAATTAAATATCTATGATTTCTTAATGAATTGTTTGTAGGCAATATCATTTTTAAATGAGCCAGAGGTTATCTATTTGCACTCTGTTAAATGGTTTCAAGTATTGGTATCTAACACTTATGGTTTTATTTGCACACAAGAACTCAAAGAAATCAGCTGAATGTAATGGAATTTTCATCAAGAAAAGCCAAATAAACACACAAATAAAAGAAAATGGGGTTAAACTGAACTAAAGAGAAAATATCATGCTATGTGAACAATTGGTAAAAGGGATATTTAATAAGAAAACAAATTTTTTCCCAGTCTTTTGTTATTCCATAATATTCTTATCAATATTGGGTTATTTCATTTTATTTTTCTCTGCATGGATTGGTAAAATACACCATTAATCTAGTTTGTAAAAGGTTTACTATCTAAAGTCAGAATATTCAGCTATTAGATAAAGAATATTGTCTTATATATGATTTGGTTCTTTATTTAGCAATAAATAAACTAAGTAAACATCCTGTAAGTGATTTAATTTCCTAATTTTTCTCAGATAAAGTATTTATGGGAGAATGGTTGTCCAATATTTACTTAATGTAAGCTTTTTGGTCAGCAAACAACAAGTGAACAGTCATGTTGGAGAATTCATGCTTTATTCAGATTTACAATGAGTAGAAGAAGAGAATTTTAACAATGTTTCATGTTTCTAGTTTGGATCAAACAATGTTCCATGTTTCAAATAGCCTGGATTCAACATGAAGCTTTATCCCAGTTCCTTTGACTTCTACTGTCTGTATTAAAGGTAGGGAAAAAAATGGCAAATGAATGGTGTAGCAAATGCTTGCTTGTTGTTTTATCTATTTCATAGCCATATCCATACCAGAGTAATGTGAACTAAATCACTCCCCCATGATTACTAAATATATTTACCTTGTAACATTATTAATGATGTACGGCATCTTTTTTCAATCATATTTTTTTGCCAAGCAATGTAACTGAATAAGGTCTACTCACCATAAATCCTCTGTGATGTGAAAATTATCAAAATATATGTGACAGAATGAAGGGAAGAGTGTGAAGTTAATACAAGCAGCATTATTTGAAATTTGAATTCTTTTTCTTTTAAACTACAAGTAATTGCTGGGTCTCGATGACAAAGACAAGAGGATGAGATGAGTTCAAAGAAAAGGAAAAAAGTCAGACACATCTCAGATAAATCCTGTCCTCTTTTGCATTGATGTTGCAACTTTTCTCTGGACAGGTCTCCAGTCAGAAAGATGTGAAATTATATTCTTAAGTTGATGAAGAAAATATCTTTTGTAGCCTAAAATTTTTATGGGGGGTTTCTTGCTACAAAATTTGTTTTTCCTTGTCACTTTGCCTGTAGCTCATTGACTACCATGGCATTTAAAAAAATTCCCAGCTCTCATGAGTGACCATTTTTCCCACCTATCAATTGTGATTGACCTATTGATGTTAGTCACACCGCCAGGCACTAGGTTCACAGTTACTTCATTACACATGCATCAGTTCTGAAGCAGAGTTTTAAAATTAACTCTCAATCTTCAAGGAGACATTTTCAAATAAAATTCTTACATTCAGTTAAAAGAAGGATGCTCTAATGATTTGTTATCTTGACAAGTTAGGAACTGTAGCACAAGACTTAGAAAAATCATTTTAGCAAGGGATTAGATTTTTTCTTTAAGCAGGTTACATTGTGTATCATTAGTTTCTGAAGGTTGGTGAAAATAAAATAGACTTGATTACTTAAAAAATGAAGCTTTTTGTCTAAAGAATAGAAACCTGCATGAGTTTAAAATCCTTGGAAAGCCACTTAGAATCTAATATTTCCATTATTAGATTTTATTGGTTTACCTCCTGTAAATAAAAAGGGATCTTTTATCCATTAAATATTGAGCAAACTATATAGTAGCATTCAATATTAGAGAATAAGAGTCTCAATAATAAATACGAAGAAACTGTATTGTACAAGAATTGGTCATCAAGTTGTGCTGATAGTACAGATTCTCTTGCTATTCATCCTTTTTATCCAATTGTAGGTCCTCTACATGCCACCCAGTGTTTGCACAGAGCTGATGTATAGAAGTTTTGCTGGTTGGCCAACACTGGTGAGTCCAGGTATAGGAGTCTACAGGAGAATCTCGCTCATAAGAATGCTACAAGCTGTTTTGAACAAATCCAGGAAGCAGTATCTAACAGAACTGCAGCTTCCCATCACAAAATCACTTCAAATAAGATGAACAAGAAGACATGCTGGATCATTTAATAATCAAAGATTTTGCATCCAAAACTAATGTAATAAAACAGAGCCATTGAGTTGCATATATAGGAAGGGAAAATTGTTCTATCACGAGTGGAGGTGACAACTGCTTGCTGGATAGGGTAGGGGATATAGCCGACAGTAGAAAAATATGTGTATTATCCTGATAGCAAATCATTTTATGGTTGAGGGAGAAGTGCAACAATTAGAAGAAAAACATACAAAAATAATCATGATAATTTGGATCTCTGAGAGAAATAAACCAAAATAAACACTTAAAACATAGCATCTTCTTGTGGTCAAATAATCTTATTATCCTGATAGCAAATCATCTTATGATCGAGGGAGAAGTGCAACAATTTGAAGCAAAACATACAATACACCCCCAAATCAATAATAATCATAATCATTTGGATCTTTGAGAAAAATAAACCAAAATAAACCCTTAAAACATAGCATCTTCTTTTCATTTATCTGTTTAGAGGTCAGCAAAACATGGGAATTTGAAAGTCTCAACAAAAAAGTTTAGTTCACTTTAATGACCGTGGATTGTTTCATCTGTTATCTTTCCAGCATGACAAGTTCTAATAGACACTTGCAGGTTTCCTTTGAGCTGACTGCCAACCCAGGTCCCTCCCCAGACTGCTCTACTCGAACAACTTGGACAGATGCCCCGAGCTAATTTACTAAGCAAGATGTTCCAGCTGGCTTTCATGCATTATATCAATCTGAACATGTGTACCAATGTTTATGGTATGTTAGAATATTGGGAATTTAAAAATACCAAACAAAGATTGCTCCCTTGCTAGCATATTAAGTAGACAATCCAATTAATCAATATACACATCTATCATAGAGCTGTATATTCATGACAAATAGACTTGGCAACATCTAAAATAAAACAAGCTGGCCCTATCTAATCAAGGAAGACAACAATATCTAACAACCCTAGCCCTTGAAAATGTGACTTACATATATATGACGGCTCCAGTTTCACTAATAACACTGGGGAACATAGCATTTAGTGCCTGAGATATTAGACCTTTTCTTTGGTAAAATTTCTAAGGATTCTAAATATGTAATCAGTTTTTTTTCTATCACCTCTGCTTACTAAGATAGGATATACCTCTAACTTATGCATCTAACTGACCAGGCAAAAGGATTGATGTCTACAAATAAATATTTTTACCTTTTTCATTAATAAAATGATTTCATACATGTAGAATTTATTCATGATCATATTACATCATAGAAACAGAAAAAAAGCATAGAAAGTTATCACTGATACACTGTCCATGTACTCAGACTTCTCACAAAAGTTGGTGTTCCAAAGATTTCTTGCCATGAGCTGCCCCAGGATAAAAGTGTACAGTTCTTAACTTAGGTCCCTAAGGTTTTCCAGGAAATGATACTGGTGGCTGTGGTGGTAATACACTTTGGTGCGGGGGTGTTCTTGTGGTGTAATGGTTAAAGCACTGGACTGCAGAATCGTAGTAAGCAAGTTTGAACTCCTGGGCTATTACTTTAACTTTCGGACAAATACCCTTGAGAAAAGTATAAACCCCTTTATTGCCCCCAGTTATGGGTTAAATAGCATCACTTCTGTTCTTCTAGAAAGATGGTTTTGGCATTAAATAACCAGCAAAGGTTGATATGCTATTAAAAAACAAAGATACTAAAGACACTTTGATGCTCATTTTCCAGCCAAGTTGACAAGAAGATAACATCCTCTTTATTATTTCAGAGTAGCTAACTGCTTTATTGTTTCCAAGAAAATTCCTTTCAAGCAGAGTGAACAAAGACCATGCATCTACCTCAGCATAGTTTATAGAATCTTGGAAATGTGAATCTTCCAGGAATTCCTTGATTTACAGTCTTTAAAACATACCGGCCTTTAGCTTCATGCTCAGCACTTGAATATTTCTGTAAATGTAGTCAAAGTAGCCCTTTAGTTGGTTTGTAGTCTTTGCAAGACTTTTCTTTAAACCTAACTTCAATGTGCAATAGTGGTAAAATGATTTTATCTCTGACAACCAATGATTTTGCAATAACATTCTTTTCTATAACCACTATGCTTTTTTTTTTCTCAGAAGCCATTGTTAAGGCCCATCCTTTGAGACAGTTAAAAAGATACTTGTTATATCCACTTTACTGATACAAGTGAAAATTTTGGTTCTTAGTTGCAATAAGATCTTTTCTGCTAGTCTGAACACCTATAATTCAGCAGATTTTTTCAACAGATTTAGTTCTCTGATTAGGCTATTGGGCTTTAGCAGTCTGAAAACTTATGCAACTGATGAAGTTCCTTCAAATTCTCTGTCACTTTATTCATAAGTACATTCAACCCCTGAAGTAGAGGATTCATCTTCTTCTGGGTTTCATCGCCTAATTTGTTTGTTATCACAAATATAAAAAAAAGTTCAAAACCTTATTCATTATTTCTGATTCATGCTGCTTAACAGTTATGGAATAAACTTAAGATTTATAATAAAAATAGAAATAAGGTGAAACAAAGTCTTTTCAAATATCAATAATTATTGACTCATCATTATTTTAGCTTGAGGCAATCTCATTTTATAGCTTTATTAAAACATTAGTTAGACAAATAATGATTAAAAAATCATTAATTGAAAAATCTACTGATTTAAAACTAGAGTAATATTTCACATCCATCAACTATTTTATTTAGGAAATTAGAATTTTAAAAACAAATACCTGTTGTGTTTCTCATTTACACACATCAAAAACATTTATTATAAAAGAGTCAGTCAGTTGTATTTTATCAACCATAGTGATTTATTCAATACCAAATCATGTTTATACAGGATTTTTATATTAATTGTTTGTAGTTAACATTTTTTTGTTAAATGAGCCTGAGCTCATTTGTTTGCACAATCAAATTGTTTCAAGTATTGCTTGCTAACACTGATAATTCTATTTAATGTTAATCATTTATTTGCACACAATGATTGCATTGGTCTATTTGACCCATTGATAAGAACCTGTAAAGTACTACTGCTTTTGACCTGGGAGTAATGGCAATAAAGGGGCATGTCACATTTCCCAGAATTCTAGGAATAACACCTCCCCATCAGATGGTTTAGTGTCATATCCAGAATACTTGTTAGGTTGGTGGGGGGATTCTTACTTTTCTGCAGAGATGCACTCAGTGTATTCCTCAGCCTAAGCCAACTGAGCTTTTATAAAAAGGGTTTAATCAACATCAATGTCAAGGCCTTGCAAATAGCACAAATTCTCTTGACTTTTTTGGCATCTGTTTCTATTGACCATCACTCGTGGTAAGTTATCCAGATGGTGTCCAGTAGTGTGTCCATCAAAGAATGTTGCTTATGAATTCTTGCTCACTTCTCTAGCCGTACCCAGCATGCCTAGCTAATCTTACTTGGATGGTTTGTGAGATGAGAGGTAAGTCACTATACAACTGCTGTTTTGAAGGGTGCTGCTTCCTGGATTTGAGGTCTAGGTGGGAGAATTCATTGATATTTGTTTTATTGAAGCTGTCTCACTTAATTGGGTTTAAATTTTTTTCTAATCCAAAGCAGTAAACAAAAATTTTGCTTTTATAAATTGTTTTTTCCTCAAAATATTTCAAAGATCTTTACAATAAAAGCAAAATACAATGAGCCAAAGAAAATGTTTAATTGCTTTTTTGAATTTTCCAATAGTTTTCAGTTTCTTTATTTTAGTGGTGTATCAATTTTTGTAAATCATTTAAAGCCAAAGCTATTCTGTTAGAAGAACAGTTGTGGTTCTACTTCATCAATGGCTGGGGAACAAGGAGTTTGAACTTGGTCACAATAATGTCCCAGTCCAGCATGTTAGACTCTACATCATGGGGAATTTCCCTTCCAATGGACTTGACTTTTATTTTGTTCAAAATAAATAAGTAAAGTTGGAGACCTTAGTTGAGGGTGACCCGAAGGCTCCCTTTTCAATAGCTACTACTCCAAGGTGTACGGGAAGGGGCTACTCCATTCTCAGGATTGCTCCACTTTACCCTTGATCCTCACCTTATAATGCTGAGTGTTAAGCAAGGTGGTATCAAGTACCATTTTTCGAGTCTTTGGCATGACTTGACCTGGGATTGAACCCAGGTACTGCTATTTTTAAAAAGATTTTGATGTGGCTAAACTTTTTTGAAGAGTCCATTACATAGCAGTTGTCATTTGATAATCTTTTCAGTTTTATGGCTTGGAAAAAATTATACAATCAATTTTAAGAATTTAATCTAGTTTATTTAAGGTGTATCTTATAAATGTAAATGATTTTAATTATACGTAAACCCATCTAGGCTTATTTTTTGCCTCGAGGTGATGTGGAGCATTCAGGGTACTTTCATATTTACATTTTTGTAAGATTGTTTTTTTTTGCCCTTGGTCCAACTGAATAAAAGTAATTTTTAAAATTTCTCTTAGACCAATGGATGGGACCGTAACAGGTATTACCAATTTAGATATAAGAAAAAATAATGGGACCCTAACAGTTTAGGTTCATTTGGGAGTAATATGAAAAAAGGGGTACTCCACACTCCCCAGACTTTCAAAACTAGAACCTCATCATTAGATGCAGTTTAGTGACATGATTAGGACATCCCTGTATTGAGGGGGTCTGAATCAACTGCAGAGTATTTTAAGCCCCACCAACTTGTCAGTGGGGATTAAAATACTCTGCAGTTGATGCATTGAAACATGGATAACAAAAAATGCTGGCATATCAAAATGACAATCCAACATAAATATACACATATTGATCAAGTAACTATATGTTCATAAGTAGAAATATACAGGATGTAAAAACTGCAGGAAGATATTGCTCTAAACAATGGGGAGTTTGTTTAAATAAAACAAATGATGAAGAAAGTTTGTTATGAAAATTTATAATAAAAGATTTTAGCTACCATAAAAGCCAGGTGCTAGATTAAATTCTTATCATCGTAGGAAATGGACATGGCGACACAAGTTCAAATCCTGGATGAGACTGATTGCATTTCACATAGCACTAATACCCTTGGGAAAGGTATGAATCCAATTACTCTCCCTCCAGCAATGGGTAAATAGTAGGGCAGACTGAGTTCTTTAGCCTTGGTGAGACAACTAGTCTAGGAGAAGGAATACTCTGAATTCAAACCTGTTAAATTCAGCTTAAAAATTGACCTTGTCTCATATCCTGCCCGAGCGGAGGGGTTGGTAAATATGATATGATAAAAGCCAGCATACACAAAAAAACCTCTAAGCAAGTTCACAAAAAATTTAATTAATAAAAAGACAAGGAAAAAAACTTTAAAAATTAAATGGCTCACTAGTTGTGTTAAATGTTAGTCGAAACTCACTAATAAAAAACTGATAAAGAAGAAAAAATACATTGTGAAAATTGCTGCAGCATTTCTTTTTGGATAACACTAGAGGGGTATTGTAAGATTTATGTGAACATTGTTTAAAAAGTTACATAGTTGACATATAACAGAAATTCGGGAAAAGACCTCTGTGGGTATATACATATATGTATATATGCTTAAACAACACAACTAAAATAAAAAAAAAATATTGATATTTATATAAAAAACATATATATATATAAACACACACACACACATACACACAAACACACACACACACACACACACACACACACACATGCACACACAAATATATATACATATATCTGAATTGTATTTATGAACAAAAATACATTATAAATATATATATATATAGAAAAAAACAATATATATGAGTAAAGTTGGTGACCTTAGTAGAGGATGACCAAAAGGCTCCTTTTTCTACTACTACTACTACACTGAGGAGTAGGGGAGGGCACTACTGTTATATAATTATTTACATGTTCATTCAGCATCACAACGACACAACATCAAAGACAGATGCATGAAGGATAACGCAGGAATAAAGACACAAGAAGACTTCTTTACAAATATTTTACCTCTCACTTTATTGCAAGGGTTTGAAAGGGTTGTTTAAGGGTTTGCATGTGAGAGGATGCTGGAGACCGAACGTAAACTTCATATTTTGACCCCACTGTTATGACCGTCATGTTGTGTCTTTCTTGTTTTCTTAGATGCTCAACCAGAGGTCTTGGGGTCCACTCCATCGGGGCTTTTCCGAGGGCCCCCTCGGTCGGGTGTGGTCTTCCCTACCACATCTGGTCTCTACTGTCTGAAAGTGTGCTGGCAACTGCATCGGGGGTTTCCGAGGTCCCCCTCGGTCGGGTGTGGCCTTCCCTACCACATCTTGTCTCTAACCCTCTGGGAGTCTGCTGGCAACTGCTCTGGGACCCAAACTCAACTGCGTTAAATAATAACTCAACGCCCACACGATCGCCTACTGGATCTTTGAAATCGAATGTTTAATCGTCATCAAGCGGAAATAATTGTCATGCAGTTCAGAGGTTACTCTCTTCCGGTGCATAACTGTAATAGCACAATGGGACCTTCACCTTGTCCCATATCGTAAGCCTTAATCCGCCCACGCGATCTCTTTCAATTACTAGCCGTTGGAATGTGTCACTTCCTTCCGGTGTATTACCTTGGAATAGTATTTTTGGACCGGGTCGAAGGTCAAAATATAACATTCATCCGTAAATTATTTTTCAAAATTCCACATGTGGAATTTTCTTCACGTTCGTCTCCATCAACCTCACACATATTTTACAGAATAATTTACAAAGGACAATGATGGCTGAAAACACAAAAAGAATCACTTGAACTACAGCAACAAAATCTTACTTAGAAGGTGACCTTCTCTCTATGTAACACTTGCCTGGCTAATTATTATCTAAATTTGTCTTACTATATTTGCGTGGTTGGCCATTTTGACATGCGTGCATCAAGGTACCATACGGATGCATTTTTTATCTTCTCAACACAACAGACCCTACATAATTCCTTGAAGAAATTTCAAAACCCTAAAAAGGACCATACTCTGGTCCCATATCCTGGTCACAAACTTAGTGACCCTGGTCATTCCAGCAATACATTTCGCCTGGATTCCTCATGACCACACTCCAGTTCTTTGCTCAACAGGTTTCTACCTGGAGTAACCGGAGAATTTCATAAACTAAAACACAATATCTTCAAGGCTCAAAGCATTCCACAAAAATCATGGCCCAAAACAAAGTATCACAATACATCCGAATGTATCACAATCTGGCACGCATGCTGTAAACCACCTAAAATAGTCCACGCAAAATACTAATTAGCAATGTGTTACCCCTTTTTTTTCATTAAGTTTCTGTTTCCATGCCCATTGGTTTGCAAGCCCTTGAGGAACATGCCTTACCTGATCAAACCCACGCCGGATTTCTTTTCAATCTAATCAGGAACCCTCGTGGCTACCAATATATAGGCACCTCGCCTTTCCCAGATTCGTTTCACTTTACCAAATCACACACGAATCCAAAACATCATCGGGACTGAAAGACTCAGACATTATCCACAAAATTTTGGAGTAGGCCACGCCTTTTTTCTTTTATTCCATTCTCGGAACTCCAAACTAAAAAATAGAACAGCTTCATGGGCCGGCGAATTCTTCGATAGAATTGCTTTCTTTGCCGTCTACCCATCAACAATCTGAAACCAATTGGATAAATGTCTGTCCTATTCTCACGTCAGCCACCGATTCCTCAAAACAGAAACCCTCCCCCCCCAAAAAAAAAATTTCCTATTCCACGAAAACCCCAAATTCTAAAAAAAAAAATTTAGAATCAATATAATTACAAATTTTAGTAAACCTAGAATAAAATCCTCTGTTAATGGTTTTCGTCAAATTTCATAATATGAACAGGAAAAAAAAATTTTCTAATGTCGCCTTTAAACTCGAACTCAAAAAATTTTTCACTTTACAAGTCAAAACAATATTACAATCACAGTTCAAAAAAGTTCAGTTTTCTTTTTTTCTTTTTTTTTCAATCTATGTAGTGATGTACTGTCTATTTTACTAAAAATGTCTGTTCTTTCTTTTTTTTTTTTCTATATTCTGTGATCAACAATGTTCAAGTTTCTCTTTCTTTCTTTTTTTTCTTTTTTTTTTTTTTTTTTTTTTTCTCCATTTTCATTGTCTTGTAGCTTTTTGTTTTTGTTTTGGTTTTCATTTCTTTTTTCTTTTTTTTTTCATTTTTTTTTCATAATAAATTGCTCATTCAATGTCCCTTTTTTTTCAAACTTATATCTACCTCTCTGTCTTTACCTTAACACGATAACTATAGGTTCGCTTCCCAGCTTATTCAATTTCAGTCTATAGTACCATAAATTATGCCTGATTCATAATACAGCTTTTTCAATAGCTTACGAGCATTCTTCTTCTTTTTTTTCTTTTCACAAAATATCCCGTTTTTTTTTCTAAACAACCCAAACTTTTATAAATTCTGCCAACATTTCCCAATTCAAAATATTTCCGAATCTGCGAATCTTCGCCACACTTGGTTCTGTCAAAATTCTGCGCATCTCTTAATTACACCCAAAACCTTGTTTCAAAATATCTTCCCCAATAACAATCTCAAAGCTTCACTCCAGGGGGAACTCACAAAACACCTGTCTGCATCGTCAGACACAAAAAACATCTGTCTCTTAGTTACTCTGCCTCTACGGCAAAACCGTTTTCAAGACAATACCTATGTCTTCAATAATTGATATCCACAATTTCCACCGCAAAACAACCGGCCTGATTCTACCAGCGCCGAAAATATCGATTCTCCCAACTTCATAAATATCGAAAAATTATATGCGCATTATTCAGACAAACACCAATGTGTGAAATTCATGGACAATACCATTAATGCTCCCAAGATTCCATCTCTCGGATTAAAATTCTCATTTCCAATACACAAGTTCCAAACATGAAAACCTGACCAAAAGGTCTTAACTACAGATATGCGGGATTCCAAATCTTGGACTGAAATTCTCATTTTCAATCACCACTTGTCTGGACCAATGAAAAGTTACAACGATTTTTTTTCTCACAAAGACCTATTTACGATAAAAAATCCAATTGATAAAATTTATCATAAAATTTATTGTTTACGATAAGCTGTCTATCAAAAAACGGACAATAACTGTTTAATAGCCATCTTTGTTCCCTTCTTTTTTCCTCCCTCCCTACGATACAATATTACACATAGTAGTAATTTCAATTTTTATCTAGGGACCACACATTTTTTAAAAAAATTACTTCCAATTTTATGCTTCTAGAAAGGCCCTTGTCATTAAAACAAATCTTTCACTATTTTACCCAATTTAAATAACAGAGAGAGATAGAAGTTACATGAATGAGCGCTCTACTTACAATTTTTTTTTCTCTTTTTCTCTTTTTTCTTTCCGTCTTTATTTCT
>OY757924.1:38883613-38998613 GCA_963585895.1 Sepioteuthis lessoniana
TTCCAAATCCAAATTTCGAAAAATTCTAGTTGATAATGCCACTATAATAGCAAAGAAAATTAATAAGCTACGACTACAAATTGTTGAAGCTCTACATAGAAAAACAAAGAAAACCTAAAATCAATAGAATTAATTTTGAAAATTGTGACAATGTTTTGAAATGCATGTATTTCTTTTTATTTAAATAGTTCATATTTCTTGATAATATTCTATTTCCGTTGATTGCGTTCTGTTTTTTGAATTTATCAGCATCTTAGTTTTATCCAACTGTGCGTTTCCGTAATTTGTTATGTTATAAGAACACCTAAAAAACATTCAAAAACTGTTTAAAACACTCTTTATACATGCAAGCAACCTCTGCTGTTGGCCTATGAAGGATTCGAAATCTCTCGGGACAATTTTGGTAAATTCTTCCACCAATTCCAGCCTAAAACCAAGACACTTATCAGAAAACTTGAAAGGATTTTAATAAAATTATATATATATATATATATATATATATATATATATATATATATATATATATATATATCTTGTGCACACACACACACACACACACACACACATATATATATATATATATATATATATATATAACAGTGTTGGGTGTCACTAAATCACTTTGTGGGTTTGTGGCGAACCAAGCGTGATATAATATGGAGAGTGCTCAATATCTAGGATAAAGCTATTATATAATAATAATAAATAAATATATATTAGATTCATATATTCAATGCCATGGAATTTTGCCTGCGACCCCTGGGTTTCATGAATTTTTTACAAAACAACAATCATCAGGCAGTTAACAAAATGAAATGAATCGATAATACAGTCAAAAACCGTTGGGATCGAATAGGAATCTTTATGTGCCGCATTTACAAATTCCAACAAGCTATATGGTTCGCCTACTGTATTCAAATGTTATTTCTCATGGATACTAGTTCTGTATGTAGCAACTTCTGAACAGGTCAGAACACAGGGTTTCTTTGCTTACTTGGTATTATCTAAGTCGTGATTTGGACGACACAACAGAAAGGAATTTTTCGAAGGCTTTTCTTTCTCATCTCAGACGTTGGTCACATTTTTTAGGCAACGAATTAAAATTCGGTCTGAGTGACAATGTCTCTTCTTTGGGTACTAAAAATGAAAATGGTACCGACGAGCGAAAAAGAAGTCAAAGACTGGTCTCAAATATCTGGGATGTGTTGTCACTGAATTTTCATGGTACCCAAAATCTTCGACAACCTGTAATCTCTAACTAGAACCCAACAAACGCGCAACTTTCACCCATCGCTTGACATATATATATACATATATTATAAATTGAATTACCATGACTAGAAAATCCGGCAAGCAATGTGTGTGATATACAGAACCTCTGGACAGCTTTTTTGACCTTATTGGGTCTCATCAGCAGTGTATACGATGATCTCCCAACAGGAGATCGAACAGAATGCAGAGTCGAAACTACTGTGTAGCGAAATTATAAGCCTACATCATCATCATCATCATCATCATATCGCGCTGGTAGCACGGATATCCCTGACCCTCTCTCGCCACTCCTCCCTATCGTTCATCGCCCTAGGTAGGTCTTCAGGACAACATCCCGTATCCTCACATAGCTGCTGAATGTATGTTCGTGCTGGTCGTCCTGCTTTTGCACGGCCATGTGTGGGGGTCCATAAGAGTACATCTCTTATGAGTTCGTCCCTGCTTCTCCAGCAGTGTCCTGCATGTATGGCTCGTCTAACTTGAATAGTTTTCGTGATAGGGGGCAGGTGGCCGTACAGTTGGTGTCTTGTGGGGTGTTGCCGCCAGGACCTGTTTAAGATTGCACGTAGCATTCTTGTGTAATTGCCGTCTAGCTTCTTCTCCAGCCGTTTTGTTAGCGTCCATGTAGTGCAGCCATATAGCAGTATCGATATGACCACTGCCTGGAAGAAACTGCGTTTCATTTTATCAGTTAGGTCTGATTTCTATATAATCGATAACCTATTGATAGCTGTCCATGCTTTCGTTGACCTCGTTTCGATGTCCTTTTCGGTTGATTCGACGCTGCTTCCTAGGTAAGTGAATTTGTCTACTAGTTTAAGAGGGGTTCCTTTTAGAGTGGAGATGTCCCCCGTTTGATTATAGCACATATATTCCGTTTTGTGTGCATTAACATAGAGGCTTATGTTTGCTGCTGCTCGTTCCAAACTATGCAGTAGTGTTTCGGCTTGGTCAGGTGTATTTGCTAGTATCGCTATGTCATCGGCGTAGTCGGCGTCGGTAATTGTTGTTGCGGGGTACCTTCTGCTTCTTTTCTTCGTCAGTTCGAAGCCATTCTCTTTGATTTTGTCAATCGATGTTCTAAGTACGTAGTCTAGACAAATGATAAAGAGGTACGGAGCCAGCGTGTCCCCTTGTAGTACTCCTGCTACAATGTCGAAGTATTCTGTGTCTCCATCTGGTGATCGTACTTTTACTTTAGTGTTTCTATAGAGAATCGTTATTGCCGCTACGGTTTCTTTAGGTATGCCGTACGCTAGTAGGATTTGTTCCATCTTTCCTCTGTGAATGGAATCGAAAGCTTTGGTAAAGTCAACAAAAATTAATGTCGCTTGTAGGTTTTTTGCCCGTACACCTTCAAGGATTCTACGGATGGTTAATATTTGTGAGGTCGTGGATCTATTTCTTCGGAAGCCATAGTTTAAGCATTATTTTACAAACAAAAATACAGCATAACATTTTGTAAAATTCAGCATTTTAAATTAATAGGACTTAAAGACATACTGCTTAAACTATGCGTTTTAAATGTAAAGACACGCTTACTCTACTATAAACCCAAATTGATTTTAAAGACTCTCTCTGTCCAAATGTCAGCGAACACGGCAAAATGTTTTTGAATCTCTTCTATAATATAATTTAAAAATTCTTAAAGAAAGCCCTAACAGTAGTTTAGAAGAAAAAGTAAAAGCCTAAAACACCTAATGCCACCCCAGCCCCCCCCCCAAAAAAAAAAGAGAAAGGAAAAAGAAAAAAAATGATGAAATTAACATCCCCCCCCCGAATAGAACAGACCGTCTCCAAAACTACCTAAAATTCAGTAGTAAGTAAACGTTAAAAGGAAGAAGAAACATTTGAACACACGAGCCAACAGAGGAAGGAGACGAACTTCTCTATTTTTTACGAAAATGCTAATCTACTTTGTTATTATTGTTGGACTACTTGTTACAACTGTCTAAAATTATCTCGGTAAGACTTTGTTTTTTTGTAGAATTTTTTGGAAGTCTTATCGAGAATTCCTTGATTGTGACTTACTTGTTTTCTTTACTTGTTTTTGTCACTTGTTATCCGACTTTTGTTTTATTGTTTTAACGTCGGAATATATTATTTGCATTTTTGTTTTGTTTTGTTGCCTTTCCAGGGGTTCTACCTGTTTTTTTTATTTTGTGTAGTGTCTTCTTGTTACACTTGTATTTTTTCTTTTATTTAAAAATTTCTAAATCTTTCAGTCAAGAGTAGAACCCCCCTCCATACTAGCTTTAGGTGGAGGTTGATTTTACCCTCCTGGCTGCGAAATTTACCGCAGCCATGGAGGGGGCAACAACAACCCCGATAAATTCGACCCCCCCAAAAAAGTGACGAACAGACAAGTCAGAGCCTAATAGGGGCAAATTGGCCTTCGCTGCCGATCCCCGCTGATACACAAAGTCATGACAGTCCGATACCGCCGGCCCAAAAAAGCCCCACAGCCTGGAAGGGCCAGCAGAGAGGACCGGACGATTATGAAAAGGATCGGGTGGGCAGATATGCCAAATATCTTAAAGGCAATGAGATACTGCCCATCCCGGAAATAGCAGAGAAAATAACACCAAGAGTCCTCTCGCTGGTCGTTTCCGACCTTAAAACTAAAAGGCTTGTGGGGCTTGTCCTGCTTCCTACGGAACAACAAGCGGCCAAAACAGCTGAAAAAGATATAATAACAAAACACTTCAGGCTACAGCCGGAGTATCAAGGCACCCGTAGGCTCCGCGTCACGGTCTGCAATGTCCCGGCCATTATTACTGGGGAGGTCCTGGCGGCATATTTAAGTGCCTATGGCCAGGTTGAGGATTTTAACCTCCTCAGATCCCCGGCCGGGACAGCCTACGGCGACTATGCCTTCCGGCTGTGCCTGACAAGGGATGGCTTCAAAGCCATCCCTGAGACATTAGTATGCAGGGATCGGCAGATGATTGTGATGGTGGAAGGAAGACGAACAAATTGGCGATATCGCCAAGTTTTGCCCCCAGTGACCAGAAAACAAAGAAAAGGCGTCAGCCACGTTAACAACAACAACAACAACAAAAGACGCAGCGGCCACCACCACCACCATCAACAAAGAAGCGGAGGCCCAGGGCCCGGGTCCAGTTCAGCCCAAATCAAGTAACCAAGAGGGCTGGACGGAAGTTGCAAGAAAGAGAAAGGGGTCCCCTAAGCAGGGGGAAAAAGCTCATCCCCTCCTAAAAAAAAAGACCTCATCATCAGCAACAGTAGCAGTAGCAGCAACACCAGAACCACCAGCAACTCCGACACCGGCACCAGTAACTCCGACACGGGCACCAGCAACACCGACTACAGCAACTTCAGCAGCATCATCCTCTAAAGCAACCCCAAAGACACCAGCAGTAGCAGTACCAGCAACTTCCCCTAAGAAACACAAAAAGAAATCAAAGGCTAACCAACCAGAGGAGATGGAGAACCACCAATCTAAAGAGGAGAAGGGACAGTGGGGAAGGGGCCGCCAAAAAAATATGCCCCGAGCAACCCAAGGCGGGCCCCTCCTCTCAGCAACAAAGACAACAACCTCCTCCACCTCCACCTCTACCTCCACCACCTTTTCCCCCTCAAATCCTCCAACCCACACAAACCCCTCATCAAATTGCTACCCTCTCACCACAACATGAACATTATTTTAGAAAATGTCACCGACCTTATCAAATCCCCCTCCTAAGGTCACAATCAGCTGACCGGTCCCAGCCCCTAAATTTAACCCGGACACCATCTCTTCCATCACTAAGCCCATCATCAATATCAAGCCAGGAACTCTTTCCGGCAAGACAAAGACAAGACCCCCTGCCAGCAAAAAAAGACCAAATCGGCAGGAGGGGGAAAACCAGTTGACTATACTGCAGATCCAACAAGCAGCGGCTTTGTGCTCGGTAGAGCTGGAAGCAGTCGGTGACTTCCAGCTTCGAAAGGCACTAAAGCTGAGTCTGGATAAAATACAAAATCTGAACGTTTCAAACACCGTAAATTTCAGGAGTGCAGCCATGGGGACCACTTTTGTCCGGTCAGCTGGCGACCGTACCAAGGGCGTATGGAAGTTCTTGAGTACGGTCTGTCAGACTGATACGGGCATAAAGCTGGCGGAATTGGAGCACTCCTCACTGAAAAAATGCATCCTATATTGTTCGGGTAGGGTCCCTATTTTGGTTCACCCGTCCCTTTATAGGTCCCTAAAGCTGCAGTTCCCAATAGATGTCGGCGGAATCACCAGGGACAACCGTGTTACAACTGAACTCGGCACCGATTCCCTGCGTCAGGCTGTCGGCATCCTCACACCCAAGGATTTCCAGCCTGTAGTCGACACCGAGTAAGGTAAGTTGGATTGATGGCTTTAAACCTTGCCAGTTTGAATGTGAGGGGACTGAGGGATTCAAGCAAGTGCATGCGCTTGCTTGGTGAACTCAAGAACTTCGGGGTAGATGTTGCTGCAGTGCAAGAGACCTACTTCACTTGCGATGCCGACTTTCGGGTGCTGGAAAGCGACTTTAACGTTTTCTCAGCATACGGCAGCCGCATCAGCGCTGGGGTCTCTTTGCTAGTTGGACGCAGCCTTGATGCTGATGTTGACGTTGTTTTTGCAGGTGACGGGGGCCGGCTGGTCGTGGCCGATGTTGCCGTGAAAAGTTTCAAGTTTCGTCAAGTTTCAAGTTTATGCGTCCAATATCGCTGCGGAGAGGGTTTCCTTTTTTCGTCGGTTGGCGCCGTTCCTGGACGATACGAAGCGGCTAGTCTTAATGGGTGATTGGAATGCGATCCTTGATCCCAAGATAGATAAGGTCGGTCGGGGAGCTAGGCGTGCGGGAAGGTGTGATAGCAGCCTTGTCGGCTTCGTGACTCGTCACGGTCTCGTCGACAGGTTTCGTCTTGATCACCCAGGTCGGGAGATGTGGACGTGGCTAGATAGCTCGCCCTCTGCCAAAGTAGGTTCCTACTTGGACAGACGAGCTGACATTGATTTCGTTAGTTGACATTGAGCTGACATTGATTTCGTTAGACGAGCTGACATTGATTTCGTTAGTTGTTCCACGTTCCACCTGATAGCGTGGACTGACCATAAGCTTGTTAGGGTCAGTCTGCGGTTAGCCAATAGACCTAGTCTAGCCGGCTACTGGAAGTTCAATACCTCCTTACTGGAGATACGGGACTTCCGGGACCGGCTGGAATCCCTAATTCAGCGGGCGTTAGTGGGGGCGGTTACCGGAAATAGGTGGTGGGTTTCTCTGAAATATAGGATTAGAGACTTCGCCACCAAATACGGTCGACAGCTCAACCTAGATAAGGCCAAGGAGGCGAAGTCTATAGAAGATAGATTTTCCCAGGCGGTGGCTGGGGGGGGGACTCCCTAGGTGTAGAGCTAGCTAGGAGGGACCTTGAGCGTGAGAGTAGCGAGCGCTACAAGGGATTCGTAGTTAGATCTAGGCTAAATAGAGTTCTCAACGAAGCTGTGAAATCGAACGCGACTGCGCGTGAAGAAGAAGTGCGAAGGTTCCCCGATCGGTACATCGTGTCTGTCAAGACCGTGGACGGGCGACTGGTGCGATCGAGTCGTGAGATGCGTGATGCCTTTCGGGCGCACTTTCGGGATCGCTTTGCCCGCTGCCCTGATCTCCCGATCCGGGAGTTTCGTAGCTATCTTGCCGACTTCCCCCGCCTTGGGGTGGCTGAAGCGGCTAGCTGCGAGGGTTTCGTTACTGAATGCGAAGTCCGTGATGCGTTGAAGCAGGTCGGCCTCAACAAGTCGCCGGGACTAGATGGTTTGCCCTACGAAGTGTACTTGAGGATGTCGCACATGTTTGTCCCTATTCTGACGGATGTGTTCAACTATTGGTTCGCCCAGGGAGTGATCCCTGGTTGCGTTACCAAGGGCGTGATCACATTGCTGAAGAAAGGTGGCCAGCATGTTGGGGAGGGGGGCTTAGACGACTACAGGTCCATAACTCTGCTTAACGCAGAATTAAAGATTTTGGCCCAGGTCTTGGCGAATCGTTTACAGCGTGTCATTAGTGATCTGATCGGCCCCGAACAGACCTTTACTGTGAAGGGAAGATCGATCCAGGACAATCTGCACTTGATTCGCGAGGTCCTAGAGGGGATAGAAGACGACACTGAGGCCGCGCTGATCAGTTTAGATCAGTCCAAGGCCTTCGATAGGGTTGACCATCGGTTCTTGGCGTCTGTTTTGGAGACTGCCGGATTCAAACCGGAGTTCCGCAGATGGATTAGTATGATGTACCATAACCCTCAGGCGGTGGTGCTGGTGAACGGAAGGCGTTCGGAGGTATTCGCGATCGAGCGTTAGGTCCGGCAGGGCTGCCCCCTGTCTCCTCTTCTCTATGTCCTTGCGTTGGAGCCCCTCCTGCGCAGGCTTAGGGATGAGGGGACAAGTCCGTCCCTGCGCGGTATACCTTTTGTTAGCAGCCTTGCGGCAAGGGTTTCCGCGTTCGCTGATGACATCACAGTGTTTGTGTCCCGCCGTCTGGATATAAAGGCTGTGAAAGAGGCGGTTGTCGAGTACGAGCGGATCGCAGGAGCCAAGGTCAATTTTGACAAAAGCGAAGGTTTGCGGCTTGGTGCTTGGAGGGGTAGCAATACTCTTCCAGGGCCCTTCCGCTGGAGTGACGGACCCGTCCGCATCCTCGGGGTGTGGTTCGGGCCCGACCTCCAACTGGAGCGAAATTGGTCGGAAGTACAAACCAAGGTGAATGCTCAGGTGGGAATCTGGCTTTCAAGGAGGTTGTCCTTAAAGGGAAGGGCGGAGGCGTGCGCCACGTACGTCTTCCCTCTGATCCTTTACCGATTGGCTGTACTTCCTCAGCCTAAGGCACGTCGGTTGGCACTGCAACAATCCCTCTCCAGATTGCTCTGGGGAGGTGCAAGGCCGATGGTCCGTAGGCAGGTCTGTATCCGACGTACACGCAACGGGGGTCTGGGTATGCCTGATCTGGAGAGCCGCTGGCTTGCTGAAAGACTTGCATACCTCGGCCGGTCCTTGACGGGGGACGCAGTGTGGAGACGAAAGGCGTGTCGGACTTTTCCTCGCCTCCAGTCAGACCCAAAGGCTGAAGGTCGACGTAAGCCTTTGGGCGAAGCACTGTTTGTCCGCGAGTGCCGAAAGGCCCTTCGTAACCTTCTTGGGTCCAGTGACCTTTCACGGCCTCGGAAAGAGCTATATCGGGAATTAGTGGTGGGTTCCGCTTCTGATCCTCTCAGCGAGCGGCGAGGTTGGACGGCGGAGGAGATCCGCTCTCACTGGAATTGGGCGCCAGGATCGAGCTTCTTGAACAACTCCGAGTTCTCGCTCACCTGGTGACTGGCACGGAATGCGTTACCCCTTCTCGGCTTGAACTACAAAGCGGGCCTGGCAGACATGCCTGATTTCCCTCGCTGCAGCAATGGCTTAGAAGAAACGGCTGAGCACGCCTTCTACTACTGCGAGCGAGTTCGCCCGTTTTGGGATCACGTCGGGGAGTGGACGGCTCGCATCGAATCCAAGCAGCTCGTGCTGCTCGACGTTGGTTACGTCGTGGACAACGTTCTTCCTCCGTTTCAGGGTGAGAAGCGTGTGGTGTTTCTCGCGATCCTGGCTGTAGCTCGAATGGTGATTTGGACTACGCAAAACAAGGGATTGTATGACGATGCAAACTTTTCTCATCGTGATCTGGTTTTGTACTTTAGGCATTCGCTTAGGGTCAAAATCAGATGTGATAGAAAACGCTTGGATCGCATAACATTCAGCAGAAGGTGGGTGAATGTAGCGAGCCTGCTCGTAAGAAAGGGGGCAATGTTGGAGTCATCCTTCCCTCCTCTGCTGGCCCATGGCGTCTACGGTACGGGTCCTTCGGGACCCCACCCCCGGTAAGTAGGCAAAGCTTTTTTCCCTTGTAACCTAGTAAGCAGTATGTTGTGAGTCATTGTTCCCGTCATCTAGTCGTTAGTTCTCAAGATCTTCCCCATCCCCAATATTTTTCTACCTCAACCCGAATCCCAGTCCGCTTTTACTGAAGATCTTGAACATTCATATGTATAAAAATAATATTGCCTGTTTGACTCAACCCATACCGCGCCCGACCCCTTATTTCTTTTTACCCCTGTAGATTAGGATCCCTGCCCCACCTTGGGTAGGTCCGGCTTGTTTTCGGTTCTTTCGCCCCGGAAAACAGTCGGCCTCCAATTTTTATCGACGGGGGGATGGGAGGGCAACCAAACGGGGGATTTTTCCTTTGTTTCTGTATATAATTCGGGTTTTTTTCTCCCATCCCCATCATATGAATTCATTTGTAAAAATCACAATCTGTAAATAAAATCATGCACCACTCTCGGGGTTTTAAGTAGGTTTTTCTTCATCGAGCAAATGTGGTATTTTGGTGGTAGCAGCGCGCATGGCGACGGATGAATGACTATATATTGTATTGTTGAATGGGTCGGCGAATGTGGCTAGCTAGGTCCCCTTAGTAAAAACACAGTCAATGTAAGACCGCACCCTTCCCCTTCCCCACAAAACTTAAGGCTTTGTGCCTTCCTGTAATTAGCAGGAAATAAAACGAGCCAACAGCGGAAGAAATGTCTCAATATTGGTCAGTATGTCTTTAAGTCCTATTAATTTAAAATGCTGAATTTTACAAAATGTTATGCTGTATTTTTGTTTGTAAAATAATGCTTAAACTATAAGCCTATATACACACACATTATATATATATATATATATATATATATATATATATATATATATATATATATATAATAATTTTTTAAAGTGAATAAATTCAAGATTTAATTAATAATCAATCCCAAAGAAATATTCCTGTTTTCTTATCACTTTTATTCATCTTCAGTTAGATGTGGCTGTGTTATCTGAACTGAAATCTTTGGAAAGTTCTGAGAACAATGTAAGTTTTCTATTATTAAATTTTATTTATTTTTGTTTGTCCCTGTAAAATAAAAATATTTATCTCGAAAATATTGAGCAAGCTATTCCGTAGCATTCAATATTAGAGAACAAAAGTTTCAATATTAAAACATATTTAAAAAAATCTTCATTCCATAGATTCAATTATAAACATTTTATAAAGATCTATGATAAATTTCCATGAATAAAACCAAAAATAACGAATGTTATGGGAAAAATCTTTACTATAAATGAAATCTGTAGCATCCAAAACTGTAAACACAAAAACTAATATTAGTGACTTATTATTGATATAGAATATTGGTAAGCTTTTAATTACTTCTACACTGCTATAAACATACTACTTCACTAATTTATCTTATGGTCCATGGATAATGTTGTTCCATTCCTCTTGCAGTTTCTTCTACGAAACAGTCATTGTGTCAGTTTTCCTTCTTTAACATTACTGTTGATCGTCTTCTTAAGATTCTTGATTGAATCTTTATGTGAAATATAGGTAAGTCTACGCCATGATTACTGCGTTTTCGGCTTTGAAATTCGTTTTAACATTTTTGTAGTATGGCAATTTGCATTATCTTCCATAAAAGCAATCTTTGGGACTGTAGGATGCTTTCAAAGGAGAAACAACTTACTGTTCAATGTTCTTATTCACTGAACCATTTATTTTGCCACATAACTAAATTAAACATAACCAACACAAGACCCAAAGAACATTTCCCCATGTCCTATAAATTTAACTAATTTTTCCCCCCATCCGATACACTTCTATCATAGCCAATCAATTTAAAGATTTTTTGCTGAATTTTCATTGTTTCATACAATGGACTCATTCTCAAAGGCTCGTTTAGCTTTTGGGGTTCTTTCTGAAGAAGACTTTGATGGCAAGATAATGGAGCTGTTTCCCATAATTGTTAAGATACTGTCTGACAAGTCTTAAGGTCACTTCCTCGATTTGGTTCCTCTATTGGTATAATCATTAAATAACTTAAAGCATCCATTTTTGACACAGACTAGATGGTTATGAACGTTTTTATTGTACATTGTTTTAAATATGGAATATCGGCACAGCCTAATTGAGACCCTAAGAGATTTCTGTTTAGATAAGCTAATGGATTAGTTGATGTTTTATGGTATATCAAACCCTTGTGTGTTATTTAATGCCAAATCATATATATATATATATATATATATATATATATAAAATTTTTAAGCGAATAGTTTGTCTGTAACTTTATTTTTAAACGGGTTGTTGGAGTTCGTTTGTTTGCACATAGTGAAATGGTATTGCAATTTAAATTTAGCACTTCTATTTATCTTGTGTTTATATGTAATATAGATAATTTTTCGCAAATATATTACTACTTCAAAACAACTACATGGATCAATTATTTTTCCTGCAGCTTTCGGTAAAATATTAGGGCAATGTGGGTTCTTTACT
Organism: Sepioteuthis lessoniana; assembly: GCA_963585895.1. Taxonomy (NCBI): domain Eukaryota; kingdom Metazoa; phylum Mollusca; class Cephalopoda; order Myopsida; family Loliginidae; genus Sepioteuthis; species Sepioteuthis lessoniana. The sequence goes on from OY757924.1 coordinate 38,895,271, forward strand.
AAGAAAAACTTTAAATTAAAACGTGTTAAGCTCAACATAAAAACTGAAATAGTGTTACATCCTGCTCGCTAAGAGGGGTTGGGTAAACGCATAAACCTCTAGTCAAAGCCAAAAGCGATGCTTTAGTAATTCGCCTGAAGTTATTTAATGATTTTACCAGCAGAGAAACAACCACTTAATGAGGACAGATAATAACCCCATATAACAGTGGAAAGCTTGGATGAAATGGAAGTCACGTGTGGACAAACATGTTTGAGAAACTCTTGTGGGTTTATGCAGAAAACACACACACACACACACACACACACACACACACACACGCACACACACACAGTAGAGAAAATTGGCATTTCCTGAATGTGTTTCAGTTTATTCAAAATAAAGCATACTGGTAATGTAACCTGTAAATGGTCATAAATAGTAAGTAATTAAGTTGGCGATCGTAGTCGACGGTAACCAGAAGGCTCCCTTTTCAATTGCTACTACACCACGGTGTCGGGGAGGGCGCTACTACTTTCTCTGGATTGCTCCACTTTACCCTCGATACGTACCTTTTATTGCAAGGAGGTATCAAGTACCATTTTAAAAGTCTTTGGTATGACGCGACCGGGGATTAAACTCCAGTCTCCCGGGCCATTGGTGAACACTCTACTCACTAGACCAATGAGCCGGTTATTATAGATGCATTAACCATAGTCCGACATTTGATATCCTCTTTCGGGATTAATTCAGGCCTGTAATGTCACATCCATACTCAGATGGTGCACTATTTATGAACGTAATGCAACAAGAAGACTGAAAATTTCATAAATTTCATCACAATAAATGTTATCCAGTAGATCGTATACTATCATATCTAAATTTTATGAGGATAATTAATGCTATTAGAATGATTTTATATTATGCTATCATGATTAGATTTTGAGAATAATTAGTGTTATTAGGTAGTTCTTATATTATTATATCGTATTTAATGATTTATGAGAATAATTAATGCTGTTAGGTACATCGTATGCAATCATATATGATGATTTATGAGCCATTGGCTTAATGAGTAGAGTGTTCGCCAATGGTCCGGGAAACCGAGGTTCAATCCCAGGTCGAGTCATACCAAAGATTCAAGAAATGGTACTTAATGCTTAACACTCATTATTATAAGGTAAGGATCAAGTGGAGCAATCCAGGGAATAGAGTAGTGCCTTCCTCTACACCTCAATGTAGTAGCTATTCAAAAGTGAGCCGTCGGATCACGCAAACTTTACTTATATTATGCTATCATATTAAATGAATTATGAGAATAATTATTGTTATTTAGTAGATCTTTTGATATGATATTTACATTTTAGATGCTATGAGGGTTTTGAAATGTTTTGAACATTTTATCATAATATCCGCTATCAGGTCCATCTGTGTCAAAATCGATATCATCCTTCTGGGTTTTCAACTTTTTATTTTCTGTCAATGAGTATAACATCCACATATATTTTTATTTCATAGAATTGTATTAATTTAGAGGGATATTGTAATGCGAAATAATAATTATTTGAGTCTAATTATTTTCAAAGTAAAAACTTCATCGTCAGATACCTTTCTTTTTAAATGACCACGGCGTTGGATGTCCAGTTTTTGTGGGGGGCAAATGTCGTGTGATTGATGCTGCATAATCATAGTTTCTGAGGGTGTTTATATAGTATGCAGTGTTTGTAATTTTGTCTTTTTCTTCGCTGGATCAATTATGAATTCGATTAATTTCATTTCTAATGTATTTTTTTGGCACTGAGTGGAAGTGCTGATTTGGAATGCACGGAGTTATTTTAGTGGTGGGTTTTCTATTGAAAAATAGTGTAGATTTTACAAGTTGGTGATATTTGGATTCTGAAATCTAGGAGTGATAGGGACCCAGTGTTATTTGGATGTTTTATCTTAAACTGAATATTTCTATCTATGTTTTGAAACTTCTTACATATAGCGGTGGCTTCTTCGTTAGATGATGTTAACATGAGCATATAGTCTATATATCTTGATAAGGACCACATAAGTCACGTTTATTCTGCATGGCGTTTAAAAGCCCCACGTGGCAGCATAGTTATAACACACAGCATGGCGTTCTAACACTCCACTTGACATTAATTATGTTTACAACGTTCAAAAAATTTGAACATCCAACACCGTGTTCATTAAAAAAAGGTATCTGACGATGAAGTTTTTACTTTGAAAATAATTAGACTCAAATAATTATTATTTTGCATTGAAATAGCCCTTTAAATTTATACAATACTATAAAATAAAATCATTTGTGCAATGCTTCAAGCAAATTACAAATTTTTTTATCCACATGAATGTTATAACAAAGGAATCCCCTCTAAAATCTATAAAAATTAAAAGTAAAATTATTCAAACGAATAAAACTTATTTGATAATGCAGGTTGGTTAGAGGGCTCATGAAAAAGGCCACATACGGCCTAAATAAAGGCGTATCCTTTTGGTTTGCCATCATTTGTTATCTTCATTTGACACTCAAAGTAAAGTAAACTAATTATATGGAAACCATATTAAAGGAAAGAACAAACTTTTATGGTGATGCTGCTAAATTGTTCTGATAATACGAATCTGTAAGAGAGGATGCTACTTGATTCTATGAAGAACTTGATAGCATAATACATAATAGGCAAACATTTAGCGGATAGACAATTATCGCATCTGATTTACAATCAAAGCAGTGTAAGACATCTTACCAAGCCCTACGAACCTGCATAAATGAGGAAAGAAAGATCACCTATCCTGTTGAGTAATTGTAGACTAACCTAAGCAACGCTCAGTTGGGTTCAGAAATGGAAGACACAGATGACTACACGACGAAGTTCTGCGAGAGATCGCAAATGTATTCAAACTGACAATGCGTAACAATACATGTTAAGCAAAATGAGCCATAAATTTCGTTAAAGCAGGAACAAAAAACAAAAAAAAAAAAAAGGAAAGAGAAAAAGAGAAAAAAAAAAAGAAAAATAGCCCCATCGAGAGACCAAAATTGAATTACTTAAACAGCCCGATTCGCTGATGAAAGTAGACCGAAGGGAATAGATAAAATTTCTGGAACAAAAGAGAACGGGCGTATTTTTCGAAAGCTTTGAATTTCAACTTTTCTTTTAGTATTTTTTCTTTAATAAGCAAAATCATAAGAATTCAACTGAAGAAATTGTTAAACTTGAACACTCAAAATAACGACAGAGAAGTCAAATAGATAACAAAGACTAGAAATGTAATAATTTTTTTGTGATTTTGACACTCTTGTCTAACATTTTATGCTTATGTAAGGGTTACTTGTAATTGTATTGAAGAATTCTTCAACGAGAACATTTTTAGCTACAAAAGCAAGGCCATATTTTTATTTATGAAAAAAAGGCAAAATGGCCCTAAGATCACCTAATACAAAAAGTGTTGACACTCTGTCTGAAAAACAAATTGTATATGTTGGTTGTTGTTTTTTTTTGTTTTTTTTTTTTGATATATCCACCCTTTTCGATTATTTGATGCCAAATCACACACACACACACACACACACACACACACACACACACACACACACATATACACACACACATACACACACACACATATATATATATGATTTATAAACGTCTTGCTTGTAGGTAGGTTTTCAACGAGCCAGACATCATTTGTTTGCACACATTTCAATAGTTTCAAGTATTTCTATCAAATAATCATCATTCTTTTTGATACTAATAATTTATCTGCACAATAATAAACCAAAGAATGGTTTCAAATATTGCTATGTAGCGATGACAATTTAATATAACTCATTTGTTTGCACACAGATGATGGTTCAACAATTCTATTTGATCCATGGACAGCTATCAATAGGCTTTCGATCATATGGAAATCATACCTGACCGATAAAATGAAACGCAGATTCTTCCAGACAGCGGTCGTATCGAAACTGCTATATGGATGCACTACTTGGACGCTAACTAAACGGCTGGAGAAGAAGCTAGACGGCAATTACACAAGAATGTTGAGAGCAATATTGAACAAGTCCTGGCGGCAACACCCCACAAGGCACCAACTATACGGCCACCTACCTCCCATCACGAAAACTATCCAAGTTAGACGAACTAGACACGCAGGACACTGCTGGGGAAGCAAGGACGAGCTCATAAGTGATGTACTCCTATGGACCCTCGCATATGGCCAAGTAAAAGCAGGACGACCAGCTCGAACATACATACAGCAGTTATGTGAGGATACGGATGTAGCCCTGAAGACCTGCCAGAGGCGATGAACGATTGGGGGAAGTGGCGAGAAAGGGTCAGTGATATCCGTGCAAGCGGTACGACATGATGATTATGATTTGATCCATAGATGGGACCCTATCAGAGTGGGTCAGGATGGACCCGAGAGTAATGGCAATCAAGGGTTACTCCACTTTTCCCAAATATCTAGAACAGGATCCTCACCATCTGAAGGTTTGGTGTCATATCCAGGACACACGTTGGTGGAGGTCTTACCCGCTTTGCAGTGATGCAGTCAACGTATTCAGGGCATTGTAAATAATGTGACAGATGCTGACACCCTAAATGTATGGATCTACAATAACTCTCCTAAGCAATTTGTGACAAAATACTCGAATGGAAACGTCCAAACTAATTTATTTGAGAAACAAAAAAAAAAAAAAAAAAAGGAAAAGAGAAAACAATAACAAAAAACGGATAATTAAGGAAAATGATGTAAATTGTGAAGTGAAAATTAAAAATGAATAAAGAAAAATTAAAAACTTTTTATCAAAAATAATTTAAAAAAATTGAAAGCGTCAACAGTTTCATCTTAACAAAAAAAATTATTAAACCAGGGCTGATATTTCAAGAGGGAGAAAAAATTAAATGGTCAACGAAATATTGAAAAATACATCAGAAGTTTGGACTTCTTAGAGATAAACGCGCGCGTGCACACACACACACACACACACACACACACACACACACACACACACACACACACACACACACACACAGATAATTGTCTGCTTGGGTAGTTGGTTAGTTGGTTGGTTGGTTGATTGCAGACTGGGTGGTTGGGAGGGTTTTATTTGGTCGTTAGTTTGGTTGGGTGGTTGATTGGTTGGTTGGATAGTTTGGTTGGGTGGTTGTTTGGTTGGTTGGATAGTTTGGTTGGGTGGTTGTTTGGTTGGTTGGATAGTTTGGTTGGGTGGTTGTTTGGTTGGTTGGATAGTTTGGTTGGGTGGTTGATTGGTTGGTTGGATAGTTTCTTGATCCGGAGGCTGTTTGAACGATTTGGTTAGTTAGATTTTGGTATATCAACTCTCATTGAAATCAGTTTAACAACATATCGAATGTGGAAGATAAATGAAGCAAATCTAAATATAAGTATTTTTATCTAATAAAGAAAACAAAAACAGGATATTATAAGAGCTGTACGTTTGGAAAACCGAGCCATTGGCTTAATGAGTAGAGTGTTCACCAATGGTCAGGGAGACCAGGGTTCAATCCCACGTCGAATCATACCAAATACTCAAAAAAGAGTACTTGATGCCGCCTTTCTTAACAATCGGCATTATGAGGTGAAGATCAAGGGTAAAATGGAGCAATGTTGGGAATGGAGTAGCGCCCTCTCGTACACCTTGGTGTGGTAGCTATTGAAAAAGGAACCTTTGGGTCACCCTCGACTAAGGGCGCCGACTTTACTTTTATGTTTGGAAAAAAATAGTAAGAGAAACAGAGTAATAATGGCCACTGTAAGACAATGATACTAAATTTCTTCATAGCAATGAATTTATAAGGAAAATCAAAAGTAACGGAAATATATGGATTAATCCTAACTTGACTAGAATAGAAAAAGAAGCTATATTAGATCAGAAAGACAAACGAAAACATTAAAGATAAAAAAAAGAATGAAAATTTGAATAACAGCGAAAAATGTATCATAGTAAATGAAAATTTAAACAGAAATTTTGAAAATATGCTAATTCATCGAGAAACAAAGCATTACAACTAAAATTAATCGTTAACAAATGCAAAATAATTCTTATAACAGGAACACAGTTGTCTGCGGAAAATGCAAAATAGCAATACCAAATTTTAAATATGGGAAGATGGGAAAATGTGTTTGCTTTTTATGTATTAAAAGAATTATGCATTTATAAGTTTGATGTATAGATATTTTAATGTGTTATGACGCATTGAAATATCTATATTCAAATATTTGAATTGTTTCGACCCCCCCAAACCCCAAACAAACAAAAAATACCCCTAAATCTTTAGCTTTAAGAATAACAGATTCTATTAAAGAGGTTTTTGATATAATATGTATATTCAGATCTCCAAATTGAAGTAAAGAAGAGTATATACTGCTACAGCAATTGAATAAGGTACCTTTTACGTCAGATAATTCTGAAAATATTATAATGGTCGAAGATTTTAATTTACCTAATGTAGACTGGGTTAATGGTTTGCTTGTATCTCCTGTAAATTCAATTAGTCAATATTCTAGAATACAAAACAAATATTTAGATTTGCTTACAACAAAAAGATTTCTTTGATTTATAGGGGAATATACTAAATGTAAACTAGAGGAAAATAGATTAGATAAAACTACATTGGATAAGGTGTTTTCAAACAATAAATGTTTAATTGGCATGGTAAGTTTACCGTTAGGTAAATCTAAACATGCATGCATTGAAAAAGAAGTTAAAGTGAAACTGGAGGTTAATTATTTTTAGAGAAAACAGAGAAACGGGTCTAAACATACAGAGGAGTTAGCGTTAGAAAAAAAAGATTGAAATGGTTATCAGTCTGACACTATTGACATTAACGAAATGTAAGAAAGATAAAATAGAAAGATAAAATCAATAATACAAAATATTCCAGAAGCTATAAAATTCTCTAAACGAGATCCGTAAGAAAAAATACCCAGGGACAGTAATCAGCTGTCTCGTAAAAGAAAAAAAGATAAAGTTTGGAAAGTATTTGGAATTATCAAAAGTTTGGAAAGAATTTGGAATCATCAAAATGCTTTAAGTATACAAAATTAATGTGAAAAATTGAAACATGAAAATCGTTTAAAATATTGATTACAATAATAATCATCAGCGCGGATATTTCTGATCCTCTCTCGCCAAACCTCCTTATTGTCCATTGCTTCCGGCAGGTCCTCAAGGCTACATCCCGTATCGGCATATAGCTGCTGTATGTACAGGGGCCCGACAATATTTTTCGGACACTTTAGTATTCGACTTTCCGAGTACCATAGAGTGGCGAAATTCCTTCAATAGAATAGCATTAACATATAAAGACAATACCTGTAATAAAAATGGAAGAAAATCGATTAGGTAAGGAAAAATATTTAATTTTCATCATTTTTTACAAAACACACGCGACATTATTTTTCGGACATCGTTGAAAAACTGTTAATAGTCAGTAATATCACCTTTCTTCTCAATAACTTTTATCAATCTCTCTTCATAATGATCAAACATATGCACAATAGCATCTCTACGTGTCTCTATTAGTTGTTTTTTGGCTCCTAGTATTCGTTCCCATAGTTGGGCCTCTTTCGTTATTTCAGGTCCATCATAGACAAGTTGCGCAAGCATTTCCCAAACATTTTCTATTAAATTTAGATCTGGGCTTCTTGCAGGTTATTCCAAAGTAGTCATATTCACTTTAGCCATCCATTCTTTCATGAATTTTGACATATGGGTGCTGCAATTGTCTTGCTGTAGAACGAAATTATTCCCCATCTCTCTTCTTATCCTTGGTGGGGCTTTCTCGTCCAGCAACTGTTTGTAGCTTTCGCTGTTCTGTCGTCCTTTCAGCCACTCCAACCATATATTTCCATTAGCAAAGATCATACCCCAAACCATAACTCCTCCTCCCATCTGACGTTTGTTCAGTACAACAGGCTCACCCCTTCTCGACCAAGTACACCATCCATCGGGCCCATCAAACTTGAAACGCTTCTCATCAGTAAATATAACCTACCTACAAGTTAACATGCTTTGTTAACCACCTTTTAGCACACTCCAGTCTTGCTCCTTTGTGTTTCTTTGTTAGTGTAATTTTTTTCTTAGCCTTTGCATACTTCAAACCAATCCTATGCAGCGTTCTTTGTACTGTTCGGACGTTTACATTCAATTCACATTTCTCCTTCACTTTTTTTGCTGTAACTTTTTCTCCAGATGTCAAAAGCCGTGTCACAGTCCTCTTCATTCTCCTTTCAGTCCTCTTGCCAATTGATCTTTTCCGCCCTCTCTTCTTTTTCCGCTCGGAGTTTGTCTTCAGCATGTATTCGACCGTTGATTTCGACAGCTTCAAATCCATGGCGATCCTTCTGATGCTGAGGCCATCTGCCCGCTTCTTCCGTGCCAAACAAACGACTTCTTTTAAATGCATTTTACCTCGTTAAACTTAATTGTTTTGCCAAGAATTGTCCGGACTATTTATGCTGTAAGATTGTCCTATGTTAACACTGTAGTAGGGGTGCCAGTGCCCCAGAACAGTGTACGAGCAGAAAATTTGCATACAGCAACATATTCATGAACATAGCTCTTAATAAAATAGGATTTTTTGTCATGTCCGAAAAATAGTGTCGTGCAAGTTTTCGCAAAAATCACAAAAAACTAAAATTATCAAAGCCAAACTAAAAACAATGATTACACTAGTAGTGGATTTTCACTCCTCAACTACGTACTTACAATCTCAAAAGTCTTTGGCACCAGTGACCACCTTGAAGTGCTTTTTTCAAAGTGTCCGAAAAATATTGTCGGGCCCCTGTAGGTTCGAGCAGGACGTCCTGCCTTTGGTCGTTCATGTGAAGGGGTCCACAGGAGTACATCACTTATGAGCTCGTCCCTACTTCTTCAGCAGTGTCCCGCATGTCTGGTTTGTCTAATTTGGATAGTGTAGCTGATGCTTTGTTGGGTGCTGTCTCCTGGACTTGTTCAATATTGATCGCAGCATTTTTGTGTAATTGCCGTCAAGCTTTTTCTCCATACGTTTAGTTAGTGTCCATGTGGTGCGCCCATATAGCAGTATCGACACGACCGCTGCTTGGAAGAAACTGTACTTTATTTTATCGGTCAAGTCTGACTTCCATATGACCGATAGCCTATCGTTAGCTGTCCTTGCCTTTGCCAGTCGCGTGTCGATGTCTGTCTCGGTTGACGAGATACTGCTCCATAGGTAGGTGAAATTGTCAAGTTCACAATAATAAACCTAATTCAAATATGCAAAATGAAAAATTAAAATTCACAAGAAATGTTAGTACTGTTAAAAAATGATGAAACAGGTGTGACGGTTACTGTATCTTTGTTCCGAGGTTACATTATCCTCGAAAGGCGGGGAGAATCTCTGTGGTCAGTACCGTACCACCCAAGCTCTAAATATTCTCCGTAACTAGTTATATTTTATTGATAGCTTTGAAAGCCCATATAACTAGTTAAGTATAAAGCTTGCATATAGGTTTAATTTTTCGAGATACGGACGAATGAGGATGTGTCAAGGGTAAATAGGTCGATGTGATATAAATGAACACGTGGGGGATTCCGAACTGGACAAACAATATGACGCGTAGTTGTTTTTCTTCTTTTCTTTATATATGTATCTTTCTTACATATTTTATTTTAAAGAAAGAACAGTTGTAACAACAGAAAAACAAAAAGCAAAACAAATACAACAAAAAAAAATATACAGACATGTGGAGGGCAAGCCAATAAGACAAAGTTCCCCCTTTTCTTTTTTTCTTACTCAACTTGTTTTAAAATTATACCCGTATCTTGTTCCCTTTACAATTAAAGGGAGGGAACTTACTCGTTCTTTCTCACATTTGTTTACTTTTTTTTTCTTCTTCTTTTAGCGAAGAACAAAAGTCTCTCCTCTTCGTCTTTAAAGTGGATATACAAATTTAAACAAATATGTTTTCCGCCGAAACTAGCTGTTAATGAACAACTGCAGAAATGTTTCTTTGGATAGTCTTGATACGGACCTTTATTTTGGTTACGTATATTATTTGTAATAAAATTTTTGACTAACCTTTTTTTTTTCCTTTTCTTTCTCTTGTTATTATTATTATTTTTTTCATGTTCGTTAGTTTCTTATAAACAAGTCGCAAGGCACCAGTTTTTGTTTTTTTTTTCTTTTACGTTGAGCCTCAGTTTCTTACCCAACGGAGTCGACGGCTTCTATTAGGCCATTCTGTGACTAGAATTTCCCCTTTCACCGGACCACGTGAAAAGGCGACCTTTCTCTTCTTTGGCGAAGCTTGGAACTGACTTTTTGGGTTTCGTTCTTTTTGGCGGTAAAACGCCCTCCCTGCCTCGACCAATGGCATGTCTGTTCCTTATCTGGGTCAAGACCTTTGCCCCTTCTCGGCTGGTCCTTCACTGTTGCTAGGGCTCGAAGACCCGCCGATCGCCTGCCCCACTTCCGGTCCACATAGTAGTCCTTGCTTTCCTGCATTATAACCTTACCGTGGTCGATGGCCGTAACACAGGTGAATTAATAGACTCACCAGTTGAAACAGCTGATGTTTTATAAATATTTTTTTCAATCTGTTAGTTCTTTCGAAGAGTTTGATCCTGTACATGAACGTTATTATGAAGAGGATGCAAAAATGTTGGTGTCGCAGTAAGAGCAAAAGACAAAACTAGTATTATCCAAGTTGGATGTTCGTAAAAGCAATTATTATTCCACTACCCATAAAAAGGTTCGATACACTTAAAAAGTAATTACCGAATAATTTCTCTAACATGTATTGCGTAAGGTTTTGAAACAATTATTTCAAACCACACATCAAATTTTATAGGGATAGTATAAATTATAATCAACATACTTTTGTTAATGGTAAATTAACATTGTTTTAATATTTTGGAAAGTATTAATACAATAAATAAATATTTCATGGAAGGGAATAATGCAGATTCATTGTGGATTTCGGTAAAACATTTAATTCGCTATCTCATCATCATTTAATTGTAAAAATGAAAAACCTAGGTATTTCTGAAAAAAAAAAGTGGACATTACTATCTTTTTACAGAGAGAACTATGAAGATAACAAATATTCTGAAACTTCGGTGCTCCTCAGAGATCAGTACTGCTACCTTTCTTGTTTTTAATATCCATAAATCATCTAGCAAATGATTTGAAATCAGAAATAACCCTATTCGTCGATGAGGTTAAACTACGTGTTAGACCATTATAAAAAAACAACAACACAAATTGACATATAAGGAAATTAAGATTTAATAAAGGAAAATATAAAATACCATATACTGGACCCCAAAACAATAAAGTTGAATATAAATAAAGCAACATGAAAATAAAAAAAGAAGAGGAATGTAGTCTAGAAGTTGGCTTTGATGCTACATTTAAAGCTGACAATCATATTTTATCTATTGTATCGAGGGCAAATATAATGTTTGGTAGGATGATTAAAAATTTGATTTCAACGAGGCAAATTTTTAAAAATATATGAAATCCAAATAAAACTTCAAATATGATATTGTACTCAGGCCTGGGATCAAGTGTCAAGACATGGAAATTGGAGCGTAATATGAAGATTAGTTGGCACACAAAGAGTGACAAAAATAGAAAAAAGAGTAAAAGAATACAATAACAGGGAGAGATTAGGTTTGGCTTCTTTGTTTAATGGCATATCAACCTTTGTAGGTTATTTAATGCGAAAGCTATTCTCCTAGAAGAATAGTAGTGGTACTATTTAACCCATAGCTGGGAGGATAAGGGGGTTCATACCTTTCCCAAGGGTATTTGCCCGAAAGTGAACGTAATAGCGCGACTGGAGTACGAACTCGCTTACTACGATTTCGCAGTCCGTCGCTTTAACAATTATACCACGAGGACACCCCCCAGGGAGAGATTAGAGAAGTTAGAATTAGCTAGGATTAAGAAGAATGAGAGGTGATCTAATTGAAACTTTCAAAATAATGGAATTCCTAATTATGGCAGTTATTTTTTCAATATTTCAGCTCCAAATGAAAATTTACTGTCAAGACATATTTCAAAAGCCCAGTCTACCAACTAATTAAATACTTTGCAAATGACCAAATCAGATCAAAATCTGCAGCAGTGTAAAAAATAAAGATTAAATTAAATGATTTCAGAAAGAAAATGGTAAAAAATAGTAAACTAAGAGGGCATTTTGGGTAAATATCCAATGATTTACTCAATAGAATTTGATATGATATTGTACAGAGAGTGTATATATTCTGTGCAAAGATTCTTTTTTAAAGGAAGCTGAACAAGCAAATAATAATTTTACAAAGATAGTCCTCATAAGACCAGGCAGTCATTTTTTTCGAATATAATCAAGGAGTTATCTTTAAACAAACTCACAATCATTTGGGAAGAGAACATAGTTCAAGCCAACGAAAGAAAACTCGATAAATACCATGAGTTAAAAGAAATCTGCCAAAATAACAACCAAAAATGTCTTTACCGAACCTTGGAAATAAGATGTCAAGGGTTTGCAGCATCTTCTCTCAGCAAAGCAATACCAGACATGAGTGTAAACGGACTTCAAAGAGAAAAGCCACAAAAGAATTATCAGAAGCTACCAAGCGAGCCTGAACATGGATAGTGTTCAAACAAAAAGGATCATGGAGTACAGCCGATTCATTGAAGCCTCTAATTTGGAAAGAAATGTTCATAAAATCGAGACGCAGCACCCTCATTTGGTCCTCTTATTTATCGAATGGGACTCTTCTCAGAGAACTAATCAGGATGGCCTACCCCGGTGACAAGGTAAGGGCTGGTTTTCTATATTATAAACTCACTGCCAACCGTAAAATTATTTTAGCTAATTATTTTAATAACACACCAATTTCCTTTTTTTTAGTTGTACCATTAATCCTAATGTTTGAATTATCTATAAACGAAGGTATCGGACAAACAAAAAATATTTTAATAACGAGTAGACATCACAATTAAATAGTTATTCCTATTTCGTTAGTCATAACTAAACTTGAAAAATCATCGTTTTGAAATTACTAATTTAACCACCTATTCAATCTATTTACAGATTTTTATATTTTTACCTGCAATTAAAAATGTCGAGTCGAAGAAATAAAATCTGCAAATCCATTCAAACACATTGACCAAGAAATCCAATAATTTATTGAAAAAAACATTTACTAATGTTACAAAAGGCAAAAATGTGCATTTGGGGGAGTAGAGGCTAGTCTACATTTTAACTAGATCCATTCGTAACTCTGACTATCAATCCTTTCATCACAACACACGTATTCAAAAATACACTGGTTACTCCATGAGGTCCTACACTACACGCACATGTACATATTTTGTGAGGATGAAATATCTGAATTTTATTTGCAAAAACAAAAACTACGATGATGGGAAAAATCAAAAGGAAAAAAAAAAACTACAAATTTAATAAAAATGATTATTAGTGCAGACACCCATCACAGGTTAAAATGGCGGAAGAGACGGGTTAACCGGTCGAAATATTGATGTTAGTAATAAAAAAAAATCAAAACCACTCTAACATCACCGGAGAACTAGATTTTCTATCATCTGGGGTGGGATGGGGATGAATAAAAACTGGAAAAGCAATGGGGACTAAAAATAAAATAGAGCCAGTGTACTTTATTCTCTAGCTAAGGTACATTATTTTAATTAAAAACCGATAAAAACCAAGGTGTACGTACCTGGGCAATGTTAACTAGTCTTTTTAGGAACGAAAAATTCTTCGCATAACCAGTAATTTCTATAAAGAAATCAAGATTGCCACGTTTCTCTCGACACACGCAACATTCACCCACATTTCACTGAATGTACAGGTCAAACAAATTTTTCTATTAATAACAGAACAAATTGACATCACAATTTAATAGTAATTCCAATTTCGTTAGTCTTTATTTGATTAAATTCGAAAATCACCGTTATAAACCAACTACCAATTGTTAATTATTTTCAACCAGTTATATAATCTATTTACAAACAAATTTATAAACTTTTTTTTTCACCTGTAGTTAAAAAAGGTTGTGGCAAAGAAATAAAATGAATACATAGCGTCGGCAAATTCTTTCAAATACGTCAAGAAAAATCTTAAATGGAGACGGAACGCAGCAATTAATTTAAAAACTTAATTCCTAGGCCAAATAAAACTGATGATTCTCATTGGATAGAACGTACATCTGGTTAGTTAAATAGGATTAGTCAGAAATAGAAACTTAGACCAATCCCGATGGGATAAAATCCCTGCAGTGGATTGTATGAAAGATTATATTAGCGAAACTGGTCTTTGGCTTTTTCCAGATAAATATACACCACACTAACACATTTGACTTTAAGTTGAAACACACACACACACAAACACACAAACCCAAAACAAAGCAAAAAGTTGGGATTTTATTTTTCCCTTTCTTATGGTCGGCCGGAGTTGCGATCCGGTCATAAAGTCTCTTTTTGTAAGCCTCGAGAACGGGTGTTAATATGGCGAAAAAAGTCACAGAAAAAGAATTAGACAAACGGAAATAAGAAAACTCACCTGAAAAAAAAAAGTGCGAGCGGGGGCTTTCCTAATACCTAAAGTCGAGGAGTTGGCCCAGCAAAGAGAAGGGGCTTTTGTTCAATTTGAATTAGCTTCGGCAAACCAAAAGAAAAGAACTGTGTCGGTCTCTGTAGTCGATAAACGCACAAAACAAATTGTCAAGTTCAAAAAAGACTTGGTCTCTAAATTACTGGCTAGTCAGAGAATATTGTTTTGGGGACGTACTGTGGCCTATTATAAACTATTTTATACTAGGACAACCCTGAAAATAAAAGATATCTTTAGCATACGTAGGGTGACGAAAGACCACGGTGGTAGTATATGAGATTTGTAGTTATCTTATAGACGAGATTTTAGCTGCATAGATCCTACAATTTGGTAACATAGTAGCTGCATCACAAGACAGTATGCATGGAGTTTTGACTTTATGAATGATGGTAAAAAGAAAAGGCATAGGCTACCTCTCATTGTTACTGAGAGAAAACCAGCGTGCTGGCTCAACAGCGAGAGATACTCTCTTTGAAGAAGGCTCCTGAGAAAGCGCCTAGCCTCATTTGGAAATCCCTATCAATCCTTTGAGATACTTTGCTGTTGGGACAATGGTTCTCGCTCCAGTTGAAGATGCCTCAAAGGAAGCGGGAGAGGTTAAAAATCACTCCCGCTTCCTTTGAGACATCTTCATTTCTAACCGTAAAGCAGCGTAGAAGTCAAAAGAGAGTGGTTGACTGGGAAAAAGTGGGAGGACAAACTAACCAGTAGAACCTCAGTCCCATAAAGTACCTCAAACAAACTAGAGGCCCAGAGTCATATGCTTCCACAAAGAAAAACAAATGCGCTAGTGTGGGTAAGGTGGAATCCGAAAGCTCTTTCTTTATAAGATGCGGTTAGACGAGGTAAAATAATCGGCCCCACTCTCTTGGGTTTTCTTGCTCCACCCCGTTTTCTACCAAGTTACGAACAACAAGGCCGCCTACAAAAACAATTTTGTCTCCGCTGCCGTTGGTCTTACCAGCAACAAAAAAAAAAACGACAGTGGAATTCTACTTCAGGTATTTTACCAAAAAAGGGGAAGGCTAAAGTAGTAATGTCGGGAAGACGTGTGTAGGGTATACGAAGATATCATTGAGAGGAGAAACAAACTCTAGCCACAACTGCAGAAAGATTTTAAAAGGGTCTCTATGACATTAAAGAGATTAGCAGAAAGAATGTGCTGGATCCCAGGAACTTTCCAAATGTAAAGGTACTATGAACCGCTCAGTCTCTCTCTCTCTCTCTCTCTCTCTCTCTCTCTCTCTCTCTCTCTCTCTCCTCGTTAAGTAGAGAGAGAAAATGAAATTTGTTTCCGGGAAGGTCTCTTTATGTGCACCCTTCACTGTATTGGACTTTATAATGAAATATTGCGCAGAATATTAGGTCTCATCCCGGAAAATTCTATCTCTAAGGAGATGGGTTTTGGATCAATGAAATCAGGGATAGCCATCTTAAACTTCTAGCTAAGCATCGGAGGCAGACATATCGTTTGATCCATCCTGGTCAGGAAAGGAAGGCGGAGGGAGCTGAGCAGCTCAAATGGAAGCTAGCATAAGACCCTAGAACAACTCAGACAGGCGTACCTGGAACATTATCGAAGATACTTCGAGGGTAATAGCATCAAACTGTCTGGAGCCAAGGATCCGGTCTTTTGTTGCTTCGGACGTAAAGTTTAGTAGGCTGATCGGCCTAAAGAAAAGAAAAAAAACGTAGAGGAGCCTCTTGGAGCCAATGGAATGAGAAAGATATTCCCTTTTAATGGACTAAACATCTGTCAGGTGGATTATCTGAAGGCAAGGTATGAACTGTCTCACTAACAGAAAGTCCCTCAGACAACTGACCCTCACAAAAGAGATTGAAGTCAGGAATATTGAACGCCTAGAGCTATTTCCAAAAACTTTTATGCTGACAATCTATACTTAGTCAGCGAGGCTACCTCATCTGGAAAATTGAAGCAATCGAAGAAGCTTCGTTGGCAGATTGGGAGAACCTTTCACTGAAAAAAATTGTGTAGGCAGAGTCCCGGTTGATGTCCGTCCTTTTTATCAGGCCCTCAAATTGGTATTCCTTGTAAATTTTGGCAGGATCTCAAGTTCCGGTCGAGTTACGACTTACCTAGGCACTAGAAGAGCAGGGTGTCGGCGACCTCACCCCAGTGTATTTCAATACTGTATTTCGACCCTGTATATTTCATAACCTAGCTCGTATCAATTTGTGGGGAATAAGGAATCGAGGCTACGCTTAGCCTGTGCTAAGTGAATTTTGGAACCTTCATTTGCAAGGAAAATGGGCTGCTACTGTCGAGAAACGGTGTCATTTTTCAGAATTTGGTGATAATCACAGCAGAGGGGTTTTCCTGATGGTTAGACGTAGCCTGAAGGCGAAGATTGACATCATTTTTGCAGGACCAGCAGGCCGACCAGTTGTGGCTGATGTTGCCGAGAAAAGTTATGAGTGTCGGGAGGTTGCAGTTTATGCGCCCAGCTGAGTGGGAGAGATATTTCTCCTTTATGCAATTAGGGCCGTACCTGAGGGATCCATAGAGGATTGGAATGGGATCCTTGACCCCAAGGTGGGTGCTAGTAGGCGAGAGCACGTGAAAAGTGTCTAGTCGACTTTTTGTTCGAATTCGACTTTATTGACAGATTTCATCTGGATCACACAGTGAAAGAGATGCGGATATGGACAAATAATTCACCCTCTATTCCAGATAGTTCCTATCTGGATTGTGTAAATTGGAATAGCCGGGGTAGATCTTGTTTCTTGTCCAACGTACCACTGTTTAAATCTGGCTAACCATAAATTGATGATGGTTAGCTTGCGTTTAGGTTGCAGCCTTAAACTGGCCGGCTACAATAAGTTCAGAGTCTCCTTACTAGAGAGACGGGACTTAAAAAGAAAATTGTGATTGCACCGTTTGACCTGCTGAAAAATTTAATTCCAAGGGCGTTAGAGGAGGTATTAATTGGGAATACAATTAAGTATGAGATTATGGACTTTGTTGGAAGCACAAGCAAAGGTGGGAGCGCTAGTGGATTCGTAGTTTCGAAAGCAGTTGTCCTTAAAAGGTTGGGTGGAGGCTTACGCCGTGTACCTCTTCCCTCTGATTCTTTACCGGTTGTCTTTACTCTCTTTGCTTTGGTTCTGTTTTTGGTGCTGAATCAACTCCACTTTAGGCTGTTGTAGAAGAATGGCAGACAAATGGTTCGTTTACAGATATGTTCCCATGAGGTTTGGGGATACCAGACTTGGCAAGTTATAGATTTGTCGGAAAGTTTGCATTCTTAAGTTGATCGTTGACAGAATATTCAGCGTGCGCACCGAAAGTTTGGGATGCTTTCTCTAGCTGACGTTTCAGCCCGGAGGCTGAGGCCCGACGTTGGCCGTAGGGGGAAATAGAAGCGCTATTCTTTAGCTTCTTCGATCTTGTGACGGCATTGAAGGGTGCTGTATCGGGATCTTGTGGAGGGTTCTGTTTCGGATTCGCTTGAGAAACGATTAAGATTCATTAGAGGAGATTTTCTCCTTGGCACGAATTAAATTATGCAGTTTTCGTTCGCCTGGTGGCCTTCAAAGTATGCATGGCAGAAATGCTTGATTGTGCCTGTTATAGCAGTGGTTTTAAGGCGACGGCAGAGTACGCTTTCTGATACTGTGGGATTTCATCACTGAGTTGAAAGCTTGTATGGATCTCAAGAATTTAACACAGCTCGACATGGCGTACGTTATGGATAATGTTAATCCTCCGTGGACGGGTGTTAAACAGTAGGTGTTTCTCGTGAATGTAGTTTTCGTTCGCCTGGTGGCTTGCTAACGTGGCCTTCAAAACATGCATGGCAGAAATGCTTGATTGTACCCGTTATTGCAGTGGTTTTAAGGCGACGGCAGAGTACGCTTTCTGATACTGTGGGATTTCATCACTGAGTTGAAAGCTCGTATGGATCTCAAGAATTTAACACAGCTCGACATGGCGTACGTTATGGATAATGTTAATCCTCCGTGGACGGGTGTGAAACAGTAGGTGTTTCTCGTGATCCTGGCTTAGATGGTGATTTGGATGACGCGGTTGAAGGTATTGAATTGAGGATGAGTTTTTTTCTCATCTGATTGGATTCTTCAAGCATTAACTGAGAATGAACAGATTTGATAGGAAAAACCTGGATCGTATAAAATTCGACAAAAGATCAGTATATATAGTAAGATTGGTCCCAAGAAAACTGGCTGGGTTTGCCGTTCATTCTCCCAACCTGTTCATGGCGTACATCGTCCGGGTCCTGCTTCTGGATTACGTCTAGACTAAGTTGATAAAAATCTCTTATAGATGATTGTCATATACCTGTCATTTTAAGTTTTTTCTTGCATCTCGTGATCCTACAATATCTTTTATTTTGGATGGAAAATTATAATTATAATTCCAAATTATTACCCTCAATAACTCATTTTTTCTGCTTCCATTAGTTAGAATTCACTCCCACGTAGAGACTTGCCAAGTTGGCCGGGGCAGTAGAATACACCAACTGCTTCTCTGCAGAGGGTAAGACCCCACATCGTGTGTCCTGGATATGACACAAAACAATCTGATGGTGAGGTTCAGTAATGCAAGAGCTTTGGGGAATGCGGAGTGCTCCTTTATTGCTATCACTCCCGGGTCCACCCTGGCTTGGAGTGGTAGCACCAGATAGGGTCCTATCTATGGGTAAAAAACAACTAAATTGTGTACTTATGCTAAACTGAATAGTTTGAACTTTTATCCAAATGACTTAATTCGACGTTAAATGACCCAAAAAGGGTTGATACGCCATAAAAACAATCTACTTGCCGGCTTGTTTTCGGGCTTTGTTGATTTGAAAAACAGACGGTGTAATCCGTAGTTTTATTTAGTTTCTATTTTCTTTTAGGAGGATTTATGTGTATTTTTTGTTGTCCACTCCGTTTTTGTATCATTCATTGTTCATTGTTTTGTAACAATAAACAACGAATGATACTTACAAATGATACTTATCGGCTTTAGGTTGGGCAAACCTTAGGAAGCATGAGGCATATTTGTGAAAGTAGGTAGCAAAAGATGGTGTGAATGTATTTATTAGGAATGAGTTAATGAATGAAACTAGCCGAGATAAACCAAAGTTAACGACGACCACTCACCTTCTCCTTTACCCCGAAATTCTAAGTGATATAAATGTACAAGCTTTAATATTATATATATGAGAGTCTTCTTATCACAAAAATTTGACGAGCGTGGAAAAACGGCAGGATTTTTTATTCTTTGGATTTTACTGCGAAAAACTGGCAGGTGTATTTTGATGCCATTCAGTTGACTACCAAAAAGTTTATCTGTTTTTATTTTTCTCATCTTATAATTGACCGGAAATTCGGTCTGGTTATAGAGACCTTGTTTAGGAACCCCGTTTAGAAATAGAAGAAAAATAGATGAAGAACAAAAATAACCATGAAAAAAGTCAAGCGGGAATTCTTAAGCCTCGGATACCCCACCCAGCATCACGGTTTTGTTGGCCCAGCTGGCTTAGCAGTTTACCCACCTCGTAAAATAGAAGGGACAACTGTTAATTAGAGTGGTTTTCGGCAAGACTACTATGAAAACAAGCCGGCCAGTCTGTCTTCGTGGTTGATAGAAAAATCTAAGACTGCCAAATTCACAAATGACAATGTAAGAAATTTGCTTGTCAGTCATCATTACTGGTAGTACTTACACTTTTTGAGATATTTGCAGACAAGAAAATAAGATGCCGTAGCTCTACAAAGATTAAAAAATCTTAATTGTAGAATACATGGGTCTTCACTGTTACCTTCATTCTTCTGATGGCGACCTAGTTGTACCGAATGCCGAAATTTGTCTACACACATTACGTCTCCACCTCTTAGGTCGGGTGTTTGCTCAATGAAATCCGGAAAGAAAACGCCAAGGTCTTTTGAAGCGAGCAGTTAGATAATAGAAGGCTCGTAGATGGCCCTGAAACGATGGCTCATTTTACCGCAACTGTTGGCATGCTTTGAGTTTTCTCTCCGAAGACTGGCCTCTGACTCCCTGCCTTTGAGCATTATATCGAGTATATAATCCCGGGGGTGGAGAGCTGTGATGTGACGTCGTGGTGACGGAGAAATAACTTTCTATGAACTTACACACCTGGTATGAGGTATCTCAATAATGACATGATGTCTTTTACTTGGCTGATGACTCATAAAGTGCATTAACAATCATTTTTATTTGTAAATATTTTCCTTATTTTTCACATCTTTTGAGTTTCATTTTTGCAGATAAAATTTTAATCATTTCCTTCTTTATAATATAGGCACATAGGGTACACAAAGGTGTAGTTGAGGACCTCTTTGAGTAAATAGTGTATTTTTGTGACTGTAGGTTAAATGATTTTGAATGTGACGTTGTGGTGAAATAGCGAAAAGGACTAATTAATGAGAGGACAGAGAAGACCAGCCTCGATTCTTCTCATTTCTGGCTTTGAGAATTTTGTGAATATTTCCAAATAATTTATTAATTGAAATCTTACAGTCATTCGGGAATTTAGCTGGAATACTAGTTGAGAATTGATAGCTTTTGGCTGGGCCCCTCTGAGAGAAAGTCTTATGTTGCGAAGAGAAAGTCTTATGTTGATGAACCCAGGAAATACATTACTGACAAGGCATTCCAGCGAGCATCTGCATAAGTAACGAAGGGATAATATAAGATGTACCGAATAACTTTAATTAACCTATCAATAATTGTCCATCTACTGTTCAGCTGAATATGCCGTTTATAACATTAAAATTCAGATACAGTAGACTCAAACAAACAGGTGTGATTATATATATATATATAATCACACATGTTCATATCAGTCTCTCTCTCTCTTTCTATATATATATATATATATATATATATTATGCTAACAGTTATCTAAATAGTTTGCTCGCAGTTAAATTACTATTTAACACTAATTATTCTATTCAACAATACTTATTCGATCGCACACAGTTAAATGGGTCCAAGTATTGCTGTCTATCACTATTAATTCAATAAAACATAAGTCATTTTCGATACACAGTAAATCAAACAGTTCAATTTCCAATATTTCAATTCAGCATAAGTCATTTGTTTGTACTCAGTTTAAAGGTCAAACAATTTTATTTGAACCATAGATAGGACCCAATCAGCTGCAACCACTTCGTGTATATAAATAATGAAAATGGAGAAATAAGGAACAACTAATAAGCAACGTTTTCTTATGGACTACTACACATGGACACACAAGTGTTGAAAAAAACTTACATTTGACAGTTCTGTGCGAACACTGAATGCTGTCTAGAGGACCAACCAAGAGCGATGGCTGATGAATGGTGAGAGTCAAGAGAATCCATCCTGTTGGAATGCCCTGATGATGATAGTGATATAACTCTCCCTGATGGTAGGTTGGTTGGTTAGATTTTATGGCATATCAACCCTTGTTGGTTATTTAATGCTAAATCTATTTTTATGAAAATACCCAGATGGTAGAGAAAGAGCCGAAGATAGAGTTTAAAAATATGTTTTTTTCTTTCGAATTGTCGTGACTCTTCATTACACATTTATGTATTATGAGCCAGAATGAAAGTATGTATTTAGGTGACTGAAAAAGTTCAGTTGATTTTATACACAACTCAAAAGCTGTCGACCGTTGTTTCAGTTTTGGGTGCTAGGAAGAATTTAACAAACTCTTTGTTTTTTCATTCCCACGTTTGGCATAATGGTTAGAGTGTCCACCAATGATCTGCGAGACCTGGGATCAAAAATGGTCCTTGATGCCTTGTTGCTTAACACTGTAATATTGTAATGCATGGATCAAGAGTAAGTGGAGTAAACCAAAGAAAGGAGTAGCACTTTCTCCTACGGTGTAAGAGCTTTTGAAAAGAGAGTCTTCGGGTCGCCCTTAACCACGGTCTGTCAACTAACTTACATTTATTATGGTATTTTCTAAAAGAAGGCGGACAATATTTTGATTTGTGGGTGAATTCTTATAACGTTTTTGGTAAAATTCTTTGACTGTTATTTAAGGAAAAGGTTAAGAAGCCTCCTTCCGGGACGTTTAAATACGAGGCAATCTTGTATAACTTCTTTGCCGTGAGTTTGGATATCAACTGACTTTCTGAATCTTCAAGACTCTATCTCTTACTCAACCAGATTCCCATACTAGAAGGGAATGACACAAGCTTCTGATTGTCATTCAAAGTTACTGTCTTATCTACAGATGTCACCCCATGCAAGCCACTGCAGATGTTTAATATTCAAAGTATCTAGGATGCTGGTTGCCACTACATTACATATAATATTTAAATGAATTACTCCTTATTTGCGTGTATTTGTAAAACAATCGAGTTTTATATATTATTCGCTGTTTAAATAATTTACTTACACGATTTCTACTTAATATACGGCAATTTTTATAGCTAAAGAAAGAATGTACAGATGTACGAAAGAATTACGCTAATGATCATAGATTATCTAAGTTTGTGGAATATAAAATCTTTAAAGAAAAACAATGATATTCTTAAGCAATAATTCTTCGTTCGAAAAATCTTTTTTTTTAAATTTTAATGGCAATTGGAAAAATGATTCTGACAAGAAAACTGTCATAAACATATAAGTAGAGAAAAGTATTTTTCAAAAGAAAAATATAGCCAAAATTCTTTAATAAAAAAAAGGACAATTCCTTACCAGCATTATAAAAGTTAGTCGATGGTGACCCGAAGGCTCCCTTTTCGATAGCTACTACACCAAGGTGTAGGGGAGGGCGCTACTCCATTCCCTGGATTGCTCCACTTTACCCTTGAACCGTACCTTATAATGCTGAGTGTTAAGCAAGGTGGTATCAAGTTCCATTTTTAAAGTCTTCCGGGCCATTGGCGAACACTCTAACCGCTGGGCCAAAAGGACAAACTCTTTGTTTTATATTCCCATGATGTGCTTTTTGACAACAATATATATACATATATATACATATTTAACATAGAGAATTGATTCTATATATGCAAACACTGAGCAGATAGGTAGTTTAAGCAGCAGCCAGCTGTGAAAATTTTGGGAATTGAATTACCACGACCAGAAAATCCGGCGAACAACTACGCACGACTTATAGAAACACTGGACAGCTGTTTCTACCTCATTAGGTCTCACCAGCAGTGTATACCGTGATCTCCACCACAGGAGATCAAATCAGCGACAAGAGATTACAGAGCTGAAACTTTACAATAAAGCCACGAGTCAATATCGCACCCAAGTCACGCCAAATCAACTAGTCACGGTAAGTGCGCGGCCAATTAACCTAAATGTGTCTAGCAAGCTACATCCGCACTCTCCACGGAGGACACGGTCACTTCCAGGGCCACGTCTTCCCAAAAGGATTAGAAATGCGCATCCGCGTAATTATTATGACCTCAAGGGCAAGGATATAGATGTACATTTTTCTTTTTAAGTAGGGGAATTATATAGTGAATTAAATTAACATGACCAGTGTCCTCTGTGGAGAGTGCGGATGTAGCTGGTTCGATCTCCTGTGGTGGAGATCACGGTATACACTGCTGATGAGACCTAATTCGGTCGAAACAGCTGTCCAGTGTTACCGTATGTCGTGTCGGATTTTCTAGTCGTGGTAATTCAATTCACAATATAATTCCTCTACTTTAAAAGAAAAGGGTACTTAGAAAATTTTCTTGCTTAGCAGCTTATAAACTATCTAAAGTTATCTAAAGTTAAAATTTGATTTATTCATAAATATGTTTGTAATCCTAACTATATTTTCACTGTTCCATTGCTTCTTTTAAATTGCACTTTTTATATCTATTTGTTAGCACTGCTATATACTATCAAGTATTCAAAATACTAATTACTTATTCACCATGATATAGTTTTGAATAACTTTCTGTTAAATCGTCATTCCTAACACTAATAATTTGTTAGCATTTATATGTATAAGCAATCATAGATAATGATAATAATCCTGAGTAAACAATTGGTTTCATATAATCATTCTTAAAACAAATGATTTGCACAAAGAAGTATGGTTCGAAATATTCCAATATAAAGTAAGTAAAGTTGGCGACCGTAGTCGAGGGCGACCAGAAGGCTCTCTTTTCAATAGCTACTACACCGAGGTGTAGGGGAGGGCGCTAATCCTTTCCCTGGATTGCTCCACTTTACCCTTGATGCGTACCTTATAATGCTGAGTGTTAAGCAAGGAGGTATCAAGTACCATTTTTTAAGTCTTTGGTATGATTCAACCTGTGATTGAACCCCGGTCTCCCAGACCATTGGCGAACATTCTACCCACTAGGCCAATGAGCCGGTTTATTCCTGTATAATGCACAATTATTTTCAAGTACTATTTCTAATAAATAAGCCATTTTTTTGCACACAGTTATATAATTTTAGGTAACTAATAATTGTTGTATACCACATGTATACATATACAAACACAAGTGGACACTGTTGTTGAGGTACGAACGGTATATTAATTTCTGACTTCGGTTCTTCGACACGAGGAGAGAGACACAATTCTTACTATACTATGCTGGCCATACTATCTGACCCCACCAACGCGCAGCGCATCTTGCGATGTTTGAGATCTCTGTCTGTAGAGATCCGAAAAACCCAACTACATCTTCAAAATCCAACTTTCAACCCTTCGACTCAATGGCCGAATCCCTAAATCTCTACTCCATGGCATAGAACTTAACTATCTGCCTCCATGGTCCAATGTTAACCTTCAACTGCCTCTTTTTCCAAAATCCTCAAATTCTCAGCCCATCTCTTCTGGGCACGACGTCATCCACACTCCAGCCCCATTTCCTGTCTGGGGGGTTTATTATGACAATGGTGATTGTCATATCGTTTGCGCGCTAGCGTAAAACTGTACCCAATGGCTATGCACCTTAACTCCTAACCCGAATAGTTCAAAGACCAACTAAACTGAATGATAAAATATAATTAACGAAAAATGATTAATATAAAAAAATCATTCACTAATTCCATAATAATCCTTAGTAAATAATTATAGGTTAAATCAAATATTCCATGATACTCCTTAGTAAATAATTATAGCTTAAATCAAATATTCCATGATACTCCTTAGTAAATAATTATAGCTTAAATCAAATATTCCATGATACTCCTTAGTAAATAATGATAGCTGAAATCAAATATTCCATGATACTCCTTTGTAAATAATTATAGCTTAAATCAAATATTCCATGATACTCCTTAGTAAATAATGATAGCTGAAATCAAATATTCCATGATACTCCTTAGTAAATAATTATAGCTGAAATCAAATATTCCATGATACTCCTTAGTAAATAATGATAGCTGAAATCAAATATTCCATGATACTCCTTTGTAAATAATTATAGCTTAAATCAAATATTCCATAATACTCCTTAGTAAATAATTATAGCTTAAATCAGATATTCCATGATACTCCTTAGTAAATAATTATAGCTGAAATCAAATATTCCATGATACTCCTTAGTAAATAATGATAGCTGAAATCAAATATTCCATGATACTCCTTAGTAAATAATGATAGCTTAAATCAAATATTCCATGATACTCCTTAGTAAATAATTATAGCTTAAATCAAATATTCCATGATACTCCTTAGTAAATAATTATAGCTTAAATCAAATATTCCATGATACTCCTTAGTAAATAATTATAGCTTAAATCAAATATTCCATAATACTCCTTTGTAAATAATTATAGCTTAAATCAAATATTCCATGATACTCCTTAGTAAATAATTATAGCTTAAATCAAATATTCCATGATACTCCTTAGTAAATAATTTTAGCTTAAATTAGATATTCCATGATACTCCTTAGTAAATAATTATAGCTTAAACCAAATATTCCATGATACTCCTTAGTAAATAATTATAGCTTAAATCAAATATTCCATAATACTCCTTAGTAAATAATTATAGCTTAAACCAAATATTCCATGATACTCTTTAGTAAATAATGATAGCTGAAATCAAATATTCCATAATACTCCTTAGTAAATAATTATAGCTTAAATCAAATATTTATAATACAACAAATTAACAATTACATCGTTTCATGCATTCCTTTCGAAAACTAAAAAATATATAATTTATTTGATCAATAGATGAGATCCTTTTCAGATACTATCACTCAGGGTCAAAATGATGGCAGTGTTATTCCACACTCCATAGATTTGGTTTGGTTTCGTTTTATGTAATATCAACCATTGTAGGTTATCTTCTGTCAAATCCTGTTTATACATATATTGTAACTATACGTGGTTTATAAAAAAAAATTGAAGATACCATTCTTAAATGAGCTTTAGCTCATTTTTTTATTTTCACAGTTAAATGGTTTCAAGTATTGCTATCTAATACGAATAATTCTATTTACTATTAATCATTTGTTCAGAAACAGTTATTTAAAACGTTTGCACCCAGTTAAATTGCTATTTAACATTATTTATTCTATTCAACATTTCTCATTCCTTTGCACAAAGTTAAATAGTTCCAAGTATTGCTATCTATTACTAACAATTCAATTTGTTTACACGCAGTTATATGATCAAAAAGTTCTATTCCAAACAATTCATTAAGAGCATGAGTTTGTACACAGTTTCAATGTCAACCGTTCTATTTGACCTATAGATTGGAACCAATCAGGTGCAGCCACTCTGGGCAAGAGTGGAACTGGGACCGATGGTAATGAAGGGGTACTCTGCTTTCTTCAAAGCTTCAAGCATTAATTGTAGATACAAGATTCATCTGATTATTTAATGTCATATCCAGTACACTTTTTGGTGTATTCTACAGCCCCAACCTACTGGGCTAACATTCCATTGAACCACAGAACTGAAGCCTTACCATCGAATGTCGTTTAATAAATTCTACGTAACGCAATATAATTGTGTGTGTGTGTGTGTGTGTGTGTGTGTGCGTGTGTGTGTGTATGTGTGTTTTGTTCTTTTGTTTGTTTTATTTTGAGTGCTAAATTGACTTTCAGTTGATATCGAGTTAACTGATTAAAACCTGTAGTGGTCTATTGAAGAAAACTGTACCCTAGGGAGATTTTGGACCTCCCAAAAATTGATTTAATTTCCAGAAATTATGTATATCTTGTACTTTGCTTATCGGTTTCTATTTGTAGATACAAGATTCGTCTTGTTTGATGCCACTTCCAACTGAAAGTTTGAATCGTGATTAAAAGAAAAAACAAAAACAAAACAAAACAAAAACAAAAAACAAAATACAAAACAAAAGCAAAACAAAAAGCAAGAAAAAACAAGCTATCGTTAAAGCTACTTTGATACCTCCTCCGGCATGTGATTCTCTTCCTGCAGTGCGTGATGTGCATTCCCATTGCAGTGGCCCAGATCCATTTTTATATGAATATGTAAAATTTTAATCAGATATTTGTTTGAGAAGCTTCATGTCTCAAAAATATATAGACATCTATTGCGGTGTTAATTTCCACTTCCTCGGAACACAATTAAGCAAAAATGTGGGATATGTAGTGGTAAAATTTCGTCTTTGACACTTTGACTATTTATGTGAGATCACTTAACTTATTGATTTGATTTTATCGGCTGGTCAACCCATCTAGGGTTACTTTATGCCTCAAAGTTATGGAATCGCATACTCTGTACGTTTATATTTACATATTTTTGTGTAGTTTCTTAATGAATAGTTTTTAACGGCTTAAAATAAACTTAAATAGGTTAATCATATTTACCAACCCCTCCGCTCGGGCAGGATATGATACAAGGTCAGTTTTTAAGTGGAGTTTAACAGGTTTGAATTCAGAGTTTTCCTTCTCCTAGACTAGTTGCCTCACCAAGGCTGAAGAATCTAGTCTGCCCTACTATTTACCCATAGCTGGAGGGAGAATAGTTGGATTCATACCTTTCCCAAGGGTATTAATGCTATGTGAAATGCAATCAGTCTCGTCCAGGATTTGAACTCGTGTCGCCGTGTCCATTTCCTACGACGATAACCATTACACCACGGGCACCTTAAATAAGTCTAGAGTGATTTTATGCAAAGAGTTCATATTTACATTTTTATGTAGTTGTTTGAGAGTTTTTGCATACGGTCCAATCAAATAGAATTAACTTTTCGACATATATATTTGATCCATAAAGGCGACACTACCACTACCGAGGAGAAATGGTAATGAAGAGATATTCTGTACGTCCCATATCTCACCACCACATGTATTTTATGGTCATACCAAAGACATCACTTATTCAGCAGATACAACCAGCGTACTCTAAACTGCGCAGACATGTGGGGTTTAAAAGGGTTTTAAAGGTCAGGGGCTAAGGGCAAGGCTGTGTTGCCGTAAGATATCTGACTCCATATTTTGGTTATATTATTTTACCCCACGTTGACTAGCCGGCGCAATGCCTTGTCCAAAGAAAGTCCAAAAGAAATATACAAAAAGAAAAGATAGAAACAGATAAGAGACGAAAACATTTCTTCCATACTTTCCTTTATTTACTTGGTGAATGGACTAACCAACGCTACGTCTTGGGACGTAGCGTGGTGCCCAAAACACCAGACAGCAAAATGATGTTGTTGGTTTGACGGACACTCCCTGACACGACTCGGTTCACAGAAAACCTGAATATTTATCTCTCTACACCGGCTCCAAATTCGCCACTCCCAAATCCTTCTAATTTTGGCGCGACCGCTTCCCATTGGCTACTTTACTTTTAATTATTTTTCTTTTTTCTGATTTTAAACCAGATGGATGCGTAGAGCCTTATGCGTGGCGACGCATTTATTCATTTTGTATGTGGCAGCCGACGAGTCAACATCCAGTTGGGAGTTTTATTGTTGATTCCTAAATCCCCACAGACTCCTTAAAAAGTCGTAATTTAAAACTCTCAGTGCTTTAGGGCCTTGGACACTGTCCTATTGCCTGACTGCTCTGTCCGACCTTACAATGTAACGTGTCACTTACTAAGCATACAACACCACCCGCAATCAACCAATATGGTTCGAAATTATTCTAATCAACAAGAAATTGTACTCGAATACCCCATACTAAAAAGTGATGCATTTGTCAATAATTCTAATACACGACTTGCAAAGGACTGTAGTCGCATGCAATTCCTCTCCCATGCGCAAACAAAATGAAAATAAAAAAAACACTGCTTTTAAGCTTCAATCGCGTATGATTGTTTTCTAATCAATTTACTCGTTTTCCTAAACAAACTTTATTTGTTTTAACCGCCACTAAAACTAATCACTTAGCATTTGTTAATTCCCCTGTGTCTCCTTTTATACATCCACAGAATGTGATTTTTTTATCGTGTGATAACACGATGAATAGAATGCGCAAGCGTACAAACATTTTTTCTTTATCCCTTAACTTCTTGCACTCGTAGGTATGTGTGTCTATATATATATATATATATATATATATATATATATATATATATATATATTAGAGGAGTGAAGAACATGCGACCGTTTGTGACCTCCTTTTAAAAGCTTTTCCGTAAAAAAATTAGAGGTATGTCGCAAGGTCAATTTTTTTAAGCGGATAAAAGCTGATTTGAATTGTTGACTATTTGCCTAACCAAGGCTAAAGAACCCAGAGAATAAGAACGGATGTATTCAGGCCTTTATTGATTTTAACTCTGGTTGCTGTTAAACAAATAAACCGAACTAGATATCGTCGTTAAACGTAGGCTGATGATAAACTGTACATTTATATGCTAACTTTTTGTCTTGTTTAAGTTTTTGCACACGGTTATAATATTGCTACCTTATACAAATTTTAAAATTTCAAAATGGCAAATATTGTTCTGAAATCGCTGCAGATGTATGGGTCAAATGGATGTCTGAAAATTATAAGTATTCATTGGGAATATGCGAAACTATATAACTGTGCAAATAAAAATAAATTAATTAGATAAATAAATATATAAATAAATAAATAAACAAATAAGATAAAACAAGTAGAATAAAATAAAGTGATTTCTAAATAGGTTTAATGCAGCAATATTTTAAAACTCTGTGTAAATTTGTGTGTATTTGACAGAATAGTTGATATCTGTGCGCAAACAAAGGATACCAGACAAAAAGAAGTGTAATTTTAAGAAAATGCATTGAAACATTGAAAATATAGTTATGATTACAATAACATTTACAAATGAAGTTAATATGCCGTTAAACAAATAAGCCAAAGCAAGCCTCAAGTGATTAAACGTAGGCTGCAGACAACTGATGAACTGAAGATTTTATTCATCATGAAATCGTAACAATAGCAGAGGCAATGACTTGGTGAGCGTTGCAGAACTTTAGAGTGAGGCTTCAAGAGTGTATAGCTTGTATAGGCAAGTATTTAGATGATATAATCTCTAAAACTGAACGACAATAACCAAACACAATGGCAAAAATCATTCTTTCTTATAGTAAAATTCAATTTTGAATAGGATTGATGTTCTTTTTCCCCTCAGATTCGAAATAAAAAGAATAATGTTATGGCTATTTTAAATATTTTCTGTAGTTTTAACAACCACAGAAAATATCTAAAATAGCCATAACATTATTCTTCTTATTTCTAATGCAAATATTTTTCTCAAGGCAGTTTACATAAAAAGTTCAGCAAATTTTAAACTCAACACTAGCATAATCGAGCAAGAAGTTAACGGTAAAACTAATTGACAGCCATATTTGTTAGACTAAATCAACTGTATCTCATGCAGAGGGATTTGATAGTAAACTGCATCTAGTGGTCAGACTCCAGCTCTTGGGAGTGTGGAATTACTCTTCGTTGAAATTACTCTCAGGTCCACTCTGACCTGGTATGGTTGTACTTCTAATGGCTCCATCTGTATGCAAACAAATGATTATTATTGTTAAAAAGAAAACTTACTTAAAACTATAGTTGTATATTAAAACTTCTCCAGTACATGCAAAATTTTAGAGTTGCTTTTAGATCAAAGTAGTTGACAACAAAAGAGAAAAAAGTAGAAAAACCCAAATAGGGAAAAAAAGAAAAAAAAA
This sequence comes from Sepioteuthis lessoniana, assembly GCA_963585895.1. Classification (NCBI taxonomy): domain Eukaryota; kingdom Metazoa; phylum Mollusca; class Cephalopoda; order Myopsida; family Loliginidae; genus Sepioteuthis; species Sepioteuthis lessoniana. The sequence goes on from OY757924.1 coordinate 38,926,908, forward strand.
CTGTTTATCTGAAAGGATCGCTACTGTTCTTTCCAGTTTTTTATTAAATTGTAGATTTCAGGTCGACGTTTTTTGGCCTGTTGGTTTTTTTATTTTCTCCTTTGTTGTCAACAACTTTGATTTATTCCAAATTATTGATTGCTTGTCTAGGAGTTTCTTTGACGAGTCGTGACCGAAAAAGAACCCTTTTTTTAGAACAGACAATGTATATTCTCCTTAAAAGTGTGTATTAATTATTAGTGTTAAATAGAACTACTTGAAGGCACGTAACTGCAAATTATATAAAGAAATGATTTGCTCTTAAACAATTAAAATGAAATTGATTGACAATTTAAAGTCCATGCTTTTATTAGTAAAGATTTTGGAAATTTTTACAATCACAATGTGGCTCGTTGTGTTAGAGTAATATATATTGTATTTTGTATCTCAGTTTTTCAACAAATCCAATAACCATTTGATATATATTCTAATGAGTGGGATCAGCTTTATAATGAGTTAATTTTTTGAGTGGAAATTAAAAATTTTGGAAATTTTCCTTATATTACTCTTTAATTTTCATCTGTTTATTTTTTAATGTTGGGGCGGTAAAATGAAGTCCTTTAAAATGTTATCTGTGGATCTAGAACTAGAACACAAACTACTTTGTATTGTATCATAGCAGCTTATTTTTTTTTTTCATTTTCAATCAGCCACCTTAACACAATAAAGACAAATCTCGTTAAGAGTCATAACTTTCACCAAGACACTGGCTGACAAATTACTTAGGAGACATTATATTCGGCAGATCGCATGACCACTTTTGGTTAATAGGAAATCATCACAAGCAGCACCTCGAAGCACGTGAATATACCGAAATTTCATCTTTTTCTCGGCCGGATGACAACAAGTATTAATTAAGACTGAGGGTTGATCACCCGGCGAGCACATTGATAGAGCCTCAAGCAGCTAGAACTCACAGTTGTTTTTAAGTTTACGGTATATTTACAGATGGAACCCCACTCAACAGTCCTGACCACATAAATATGTTCGCTTCTTAATCTGTACATCCAAACGGTCAAATTTTTGCACTGGCATAACTCATTGTTGGTTGGTTGGTTATTTGGGTTTTATGGCATATCAACCTTTGTAGGTTTATTCAACGCCAAATCAATTTTTATACAAATAATCAGCTCTATTTCAAACTATTCAGTTTAGCATGAGTACACAGTTTAATTGTAAAAATATTTCTATTTCAAGCTATTCAGTTTAGTCAAACGATTCTAATTCAAACAATTCAGTTTAGTGTAAGTACAGTTTCTATGTCAAAAACAGTTCTTGTAAGTACAGTTTCAATGTCAAAAACAGTTCTATTTCAAACAATTCAGTTTAGCATAAGTACACAGTTTAGACATCAAAACAGCTCTATTTTAAACTATTCAGTTTTGTATAGATACGCAGTTTTACTGCAAAATCAGTAAACTCTCAAAATCATGGTTTCGTTCTATTTGACACATAGGATCCTTATCAGGTGCTACCACTCCAGGCCAGCGTGGACCAGGGAACGATGGAAATGAAAGGGTACTCCACATTCCTCAAAGCCCCAGCATTATCAGAACATCAGATTGTTTAGTGTCATATCCAGGACACACGTTGGGGGGTGGTCTTATCCCTCTGCAGAGAAGCAGTCGGTGTATTCTAAATCCCCATTTGATTGGGCAAATACCTCATATTGAGCCATCACTTACAGTCCTCTTCCAATGTGAAATACAGAAAATAAGAGACTTTTATCTGGCCATTCCTACACTCACACGTACCATGTTTCAACCCTCATTATAGCTCTATTTGCAACTCATCCCACCAAAAAAACGCCATCCTACAATACTTCCAAAAAGAATTTCTACACCTCACGCTGACCTTTATTTCCCCACTGACACAGCGAACTTTTCTTCCAACAAAACTGAACTTTCGACCAATAGAATTGCTTGATTTATCGAATACTTTGCACAGTCGGCTAGAGCTGTAGAATACACCGACTGCTTCTCTGCAGAGGGGTTATACGCCACCCAATGAGTGTCCTGCATATGACACTAAACAATCTGATGGTTCCAGTTATGCTTTAGCTTTGGGGAATGCAGAGTACCCCTTTATTGCTATCGCTCCCTGGTCCTCTGTGGTCCGGAGTGGTAGCATCTGATAGAGTCTTATCTATGGGTCAAATAGAGGTTTGGTTTGGTTTCTTTGTTTAATGTCATATCAACCTTTGTAGTTTATTTTTTGCCCAAGCAATTCTCCTAGAAGAACAGTAGTGGTACTATTTAACCCATAGCTGGGAGGATAAGGGGGTTCATACCTTTCCCCAAGGGTATTTGCCCAAAAGTGAACGTAATAGCGCTACTGGAGTCCGAATTCACTTACTACGATTCCGCGGTCCATCGCTTTAACCATTACATCACAAGGACACCCCCGGGTCAAATAGAACTAAACTGCGTACTTATGCTAAACTAAATTGCTCGAAATAGAACTGTTTTGATATCTAAACTGCGTAGTTATGCAAAACTGAATTGTTTCAAATAGATCTGTTTTGGGCATTGAAACTGTACTTACGCTAAACTGAATTTTTTGAATTAGAACTGTTTGACTAAACTGAATAGCTTGAAATATAAATGATTTTGACAATTAAACTGTGTACTCATGCTAAACTGAATTGTTTGAAATAGAATTGATTATTTGTATAAAAACTGATTTGGCGTTAAATAACCAATAAAGGTTGATATGCCATAAAACCCAAATAACCAACCAACCAACCAACCAACCATAAATACCATTTTTTGATGATTAACTTTTCTTTGTTTATCATTTTTCTTCCAAATTTTGAGTGATACGGGACGTTCTTCTCTCTCTTTGCACAAATATAATAGGAATTTCAAATGAACTAAAAACTTGTGCTTCGGATCAGCTTTATGCATATTTTGGAAATGTTATCAGCCTAGATCTAAAGAATTATTTTAGCATTAGATGTCAACATAGCCTGAAAAATTTATCAGTACTTCCAGTAAAATGAATTATGAATCATGCACTGTTTGTCGAGAACATAATGCACAACTAAATGCAACAATCATGATCTTTCTCATTTTCCTAGATTCTAAGGTAGAAATGTTGAAAATGTATTCTCTCCAACAAAATTATATCTCCATCTACAACAAACCTAATGAAAAACTTTTGGCTATCCTAAAATATTGCCCTAAGTAACTGCTTCGAGTCACGCTCAGAAGCAGACCTTCCTTATCTCTCAACCAAAGCGAAAATGAATACAAATCTCTGCTCTGTACTGGATGTCACATTCCAAGAGTGGATTTGGAAGGAGTCATAAAAGACCATAGAATCTTGGAAAAACGTGTGAATTTATTGAAGATTAACGCTCACATTTTAATTTTGCCATAGTGGATAAAAACGAGGTGATAATTATAGAAGGTCCGAAAAGGACATTATCTACTTTGATAAAAACAAAGTATATGTGAATGAAAATATAAATTTTAATTATTTTGATAGACAAAAAAATTTAAAAAACAAGACTTTTCTCTCTTCCTGTGTGTTCACTTTTTAAAAAATATCACTGAAAACTTTTGTGCACACTGAATAATCAATTTTAGCTTCACAGAATCAGCGAAAAGAATTCAAAATTAAAAAGTACCTATATATATATATATATATGCTCCCTTTTCAAATTTCTTATACCGAATTCAAGACACCTAGTGAGGACCGAGCTCATGGCTCAGTCATAACTTCAAATACTAGTTTTTAATCATTAATTTGCAATATCAAGCAACAGCACCGATTGTAATTAATTGAAGATTTGAAATCATGTTTTTTTTTGGTCTTGGAAAAACTTAGTTAAAAGCACAAACTGCTCTACCAACTGAGCAATGAAAAGCTATCTTTTTGCGATAGTGACCAGAAGAATGGAATAATGAAACAAAGCTGCGTGGTGATAAAGTGTTTTTGCTTAAAAAACGATAAATAAATAAAAACTTTATATTATATAGGATCCATAAATCTTGAAAGATTCTTATGAATCTCAAAACGGTCCAAACTCACACTGCACAGATTATATTAAATTTCACTTTCACTAATTTTTATGTTTACAAGCAACTGAAATGTATTGAAAACAAGATCGTGTTTCATTTGCAACGGTAAGCTTGTCGTAAATCTATTTATCATACGTAAAAGTCTATTTCCTTTTAACTTTGTTTTTCATTCTGGGAATTGTTTATAGCTTTCACTGGATTCTGTAAGTTTCTTAAAAGCGTATTAGAAAAACTGATTTATTTATTAGTTTTATGCGCAAAACCAAACACCTGAATTAGAAGAGAAATGCTCTTCGGTTGGCCAGGTTTTACAAAACCTAGATCAGATGCTGACTTACGTATTTCAGTGAATACGTTGAATAACGATTATCGGCGACCCGAGTTCAAATCCTGTACGTGGTTATTTGTATTTCTCGGAACGCTAATAACGCTATTTTTCATTTTTCTATTAGAAGAATAGTAGAATAGACTGGTTCATTTTGTATAGCAACTGGTCAGGCAGGAAAAAAATTTAAACACAGCTTGAATCAATGCATTTTCATCACCACGCATAAGCTTAGTTTGTAGAGGTGGAATGTATTTAGTTATTTCAGTGGATATGCGTCTGTATTTTACGGGTATTGCTTTCAAAAATATTTCCTCCACAAATACAACACAAAACTTTACAATCGCGTAAAAGAAATGGAATAGAACACAACAAACATTAAACAACAAACAATTTAATATACATAAAACAGAATGTGAAAACAAATAAAAAACATGATGTGGAAATGGCCTTTTGGAAAATAAAGTTTGGCAAGTTAGAAGAAAACAGATTTGCTTACCCGTGTGTGTATGTTTAGATGTTAACAGAGTCTGTAAATAAGTAGTTCTTACTAACATTAAGTTCATACCGTGTTTTATGATTGTGGCGACAGCGTGTCGCGTTGATGATAGAAAGTTTGCCGGGTTTTTCTTTTGAACGTGATTCGCGGCCATCTGTTGCTGGGTCATGAACTTTGGCTACGGAAGAAAAGGAATTTGCCTGACAGAGTATCGGCTACTGCTTTACTGACTTTACGGCTTAGTTAATGACCCGCTGACTGTGTGTTACTTATACACTAATAGTGGATCAAAAAATCGTCCGAAAATTTTGGCGCGTAGACATTTATTGACCAATCAGATTTTTATTTTACTATTTTATTTTAGAGCCTAAATACTTTGTGTTAGTTGACTTCCGATCCTATTTTTCTAGAATGTTCTTATTCTATATTTTAGCTGATTGGTTGAAAAATATAAAAATGTAACTTAAATGCTAATGCAGTTGTGATCCTAAATTTCTAGAATGTTTTTATTGCTTATTTTAAGACTAGAAAAAATATGTATCCCATAAGTTCAAATCTTGGACGAGGTTGTTTGCGTTTAACTACCATTTGAAAAAAACAAAAACATGAATGCTTCTCTTCACCCACCGCCAGCCAGTGGTGTGTATTCCAAAGAAGAAATTTACAAAGAAATTATTCCAAATAAAATTATAAATAATTCTATTTTATTAAGGTTTACGCATTAATTCAGTGGTATCATACATCACTTAAAGGAGACTAAGTGAATTTATTCCGATTGTGATGAAACTGAAGGTTAACACTCACATTTAAAAATCTGTATCTCTAATACGCAAAGTTCTACTTTATTTAGTCAGAAAATATCAATTTTGTCAGTAATATTTCCCGGAGATTTGAGTTGGAACTTTTGTGAGGTAATACCCAATATTTTTTGTCTGCAACAGAAATTTAATTTTACGTAAAGAAATGAATTCAACTGAAATTGTTCTTGAAATGTGTTGACCTTAATTTATTGATTCAAATAGAAACTGTTATAATTCAGTGGGTCAAATGGATGTCTGAAAATGATAAGTATTCGTTAGGAATACGCGAAACTATATAGCTGTGCAAAATAAGTATAAATTAAATAAATAAATAAATAGAATAAAACAAGTAGATTAAAAAAAAGTGATTACTAAATTGGAATAATGTTGGAATATTTTCAAACACTGCAAATTTGTGTTAGTTGACTTGATATCTGTGCGTAAACAAAAGATTCTATAAAAAAAAGGTGTAATTCTAAGAAAATGCATTGGAACATTGAAAATATAGTTATGATTACAATCCCATTTACAAATGAAATTAATATGCCGTTTGTAGGGGGACTTATATTTATGGTAGATATGCTCAGTCCCCCAAAATTTGAAGTTAAATAAAGTTTATATATATTTTGCTTTGGAATAAGGCACATGGAAAAAAGTAGTAAATGAAGGAAGCCAATGAGGGAAGTTAAGAAACAGTGCGGACAAAAGGAATATTCAAAACAAGGCGACGAACAAAACAAATTTATATATCATAATGAAACTTACGTTGATACATAAAAAATATCGCTAATTCTACTTATAGAATAATCGTGTGAGTATGTGTGTGTGTTTGTGTGTGGCTAACACTTGTAAATTACAAAAGGATTACATATTTAAAATGTCTTTCTTTTTATGATTGGAAACAGTCGGTTTCTCTGAGATTAGAAAAAGTCTCATAGTCAATGTATATTTTGAATGTCTGCGAGGCTCATCCATGTTGTTGCTATATGACGTCTGTTGAGTCACACTGGAGGGAGTGTGTTGCCGCTGCGAAGAAATTGTGTAAAAAGAGAAAGAGTGTTTGAAGACGACATATTTATAGAAAATACGTGTCTTGGAAGTGGCTCTAAACGCAGGACGAAATTTACGCGCAGATGTAGTTTTACACATGTCACGTGGTTCTCCAGGCTAATGGTTTCTCGAGACTGAATATGTGTGCGTTCGCCATCTTTGTCCTGGGAACAAGTGGCATATCACCCAAATTAAATTATAGGAGTGTAAAGTCCTATACGTTAAACAAATAAGCCAAAGCAAGCCTCAAGTCATTAATATTACCATAAAGAACTACCACCACTGTAACAAATTACTATCTGATTAAAAAAAAGACCAAAAATCACTAAGCTCGTCAACTTTTGATGAATTTAAAGTTTAAAATGTATGAAAAATAATTTGATATGAAATCTTATTTTGTTTTAATACGGATAATTATGTTACTATCTTCCAAATAAAACTAAAATCTAACCTTGAATAATTACTTGATTTATTTCTTCAAGAAAAAAAAAAGCGAAATTTTGTTAGTACCACATATAAACCTTTTCGAATTTGTAGATACTTTCTACATACCTCGGGGTGAAGGTGGAGATAATTACCCTATTTCCTACCAAATTAATTTCAACATGACATCATTTCATAATGGAAGCCCATGCACGAATCGATACTCACGCATGGCTGTCCCCAAAATGCTTGATTCTCTCGGTATTCACTATTTTGGAGTGCCTCAAGTGTCAAGCAACAAACTCAGCCCTGGCAAGCAGGTATTGCCAGCGGAGAAGGCTCACTGGGACGAGGTAAACAACTCAATAACACCCACCATGAGGGAAAGTCAAGTGGCCCTTTGTAAACAAGTGGGGCGGGATGAGCCCGTGATGTTAGGTATTTATTCGACTTGCCATCAGGTCAGATTTGACACGAGGTCATTTCGTTGAGGCAAGCCGCGCACGAATCGTTATTCATGCATGGCTCTCACAAAAAATGCTTAATCCCGTCGGTATTCCTCATTTTTGGGACGCTTTCCGTGCTAAACAATGAACTCAGCCCTGCAAAGCAGATATTGCCAGGGTCGACGACCCTTGGGACCAGCCGATTCAACTTAATATCACCCACCTAACACAAACGACAGACAGGTCTTCGGAAAACCTCGGTTGGGACAAGTCTGTGAAATTAATGTATTTGAATCGGTGTGAAGTAGGGATGCAAAAATTCAACTATTGAGCCGGTCGTATTTAATTCTTTTATTAAGAACAGTCTGATCTAATTGGATGAGGAAGGAATGAATTTGAATATGAACATCCAAAGGATTAGAAAGGCGATTCATTTCTATTACTCAGCAGCTTTTCGAAAAATCCAAAAAATAGTTGCAGATCGTATTTTTACCTTTACAAAAAAAAAAAAAAAAAAAAAAAAAAAATGGACCTTAAATTCTGTAAGCAATGAGTAAAATTTTTTGTCACCTTTTAAAGCATTGCTTTGATAGCAGTTCAACCTTCACCCTGCCTCCCAAACGTCAAATTAAAATTCGACAATTTGTTAAATTTTTTAAAATGTTACGCACGGAGCTTAATAATTGTAATTGTGAAACACGAAAAAAATTCAGTTGACATTTCGCGGTTAAATGTGATAAATATAATTCAATCTTTAATTATTGTTAATTATAGTTATTTTCACCTACAAGATAACTGTGTTTGCTTACCCTAGCATATGTTTCTGTTATGGATTGATAATAAGGCACTGAAACTATATAAATATTAGTATTAGATAGGAAAACTTGATTTCGAATGTACAATTATCCTCATAAAATAACAATTCGCAATGAATGCATGAAATAACTTCAGACAGGTGGAAATTTCATTTAAATCAGTTAATAAATCAGTTTCAAATCGATTATAACCAAAACTGGCTTATTTATTGGTAAACTTCTCTTTTGCTTATATTATTTCAACAAAACAGCTTCGAACTTTCAGAAATATCGCAAGAGTAATAATATTTATTGCGTTTTGAGTCGCATACCTCCTAAACGGTAAATATTTGTGTATAGGTTACTTGTTAGAAGTAACGAGTTGAGCCTGGTAGCCAGTATTTATGCCGTTCCTGTAATACCAGTGTCACTCCATAGGTCGTGCCCTGTCAACGATCGTCCTTTCTACTCTACATGTCCCACCACCTCCAGTGACCACAATACCTATGCTTTGTGGTCACTTGCTGGGATGACTCCGAGTAGTAATGGGCCAGTCCCCGCATTTTTGGGGATAGTGACCTTGGTAGGCGTATTACTCTTGTAGTGCCTCTCTGGGTCATGGTCCTCATTCCAGCATCTTTTCTCCAACTGGTCTGATATCCAACTGATTGAACTTCCTGTGCACCGAGTTATGTAATTGTTCGACGTACACCTTCTTGTGAGCGTCACAAATCGCACTCAATTTAACCTGTCCAAGGTCAAGGTTATATCTTGATATTCCTCGACCGGATGCACCTGTTATTTACACAGGTGCATTTCCTATTTTGACAGCTCGGCCGGGGTCAATATGTTACATACGTTATAACTCTTGAAAGGAGGCTATGGCCTCAGCCGGTGAGAATGTATATGAGACTTGGTTGACTCGTCCGAACCAGGATCCGATACCTGTGATATTTGTGGGTGTCGGGAAGTTGAGAATGGCTTCGGTCATTTTTTTCGTGGGCTTTACACCGTCGGCCGTTATTCGGAAGCCAGCAAACTCCACTTCGTCTTCTGCGAATTGAAATTTATCGGGGTTGAAAGCAATTCCATTTCTGCCACAGTGGGTAATGTATTCAAGAGTGTGCCAAAAAGCAGACTCTATGGTTTCGTCCCAGAGAAGGCTAGTTTTTCAGGGTGTATCCAGCGTATCATCGTCGAATCGGCGAGTGTATCCGTCCCCAGACGCGTGAAAACCTTGGGTTGCTTTGAGGTACCGATAACGACCCCATTCTGTTATGAATGTGGTAGCATCTCGCGCAGCTGGGGAAAGTGGTAAGCAGTGGTACCCATTGCATGCATCTAGGACAGTCTTCTTGGTTCGGGCGTGTACTACAGACACTACAGAATGGAGAAGGAGTATGATGGGTCTCTCTCCTTGTTGAAGCATTTAATTTTTGCAGGTCCAGTGTTCTCCGGGGAGATCCATCCTTTTTCGGTGCGACTACCATTCTTGGGCACCAAACCGTAGGGGTACCTATTGGTACTGGTTCGATGATGCCCAACGCAACCTCCCGGTCGAGTTCTTGTTTCACCCTCTTTTTCCAGTGATATGGGACAGGAATTGGTGTGTGTACCGCTGATGGTTTTGCTTCCTGGGTAAACGTTATATCCAGTGGCCTCCCCGTCATCATTTGAAACGGTTGATGTGGACAAGTGTTAAATGCACTTGACTTGAAATGTTCCCGTAGCCATAATTCCAGACGGTCCCTATTACTTGCAATTGGAGGGAACGGTATGTTTGCTGGTTTATCAGGAACCGTTGTTCTTCGGGGACATCCACACAATGCTTTTCCATTAACGATGGCTGATGCGTCAATTCTAGATGTCTGACTTGGGAAATTGCGAGGTATCAATTCCAAATCCTTCAGCGCTGATTCTGATAAATAGAATCTTGATGTGTACTCCGACACGTAAACCACTTGCGTTGTTTCTCTGATGCCGACCCTGATACGCATAAAGAGGACCCCTTTAATGCGTAGTTGATCACCTGTGATCCTGCGTATCCTATGGTTGGTTGGTATCAAGGAGTCACTGGTGCATCCCAATATCTTCAATATTTCTAGGCCACTTGAACAGGTTTGCACACCAGTGTCCGCAACTGCCCAGATGCGGTGTGTCCGGCGACTGTTTTTTTTTTTTCACTCAAGGTTCGCCCAATTTTGGCATGGGATTCGGCCATCAATGATAACTCAATTTTCAGAGATGGTGGTGGTTCTGGAGGGCTCCTATGGAATTTGCCCCTAATCCATGTGAGGTGCGGTATTGCTGATAATTCTCGCCTCCGTTAATAGGATGCCTGATTTTCCTTTCCCCTATTACTGAGAATGATTGACTGGTGCTCTGTTGAAGTACTTGTTGATCCAGTGCTGGATCCCTTTGCTTGTCTATGACACACTTTTCTTAAGTGTCCCAATAGGCAACCATTAAAACAACGTAGCCTGGCTGTTGGACAGTTTTTCCGTCCCCTTGGTCCGTCGAGATGGGATATCTCTTCGCATCCCTTGCGTCCTGTCCCTTGAAATTCTGGGTGTACCTTCATCCTGGGACCGCTTCTGCTCAGACCTCACCGAGCCAAATGCAGTCGGTGGAACTAGGTTGTTTCGAAGGTGGGGGTCGCTTTATCCGTGGTTTCCAGACTAACCAACCTATGGAATTTCTGTTCTAATATAGTAAGAATATTAGCTTCAGCTAATATTTTACCTTGGTGTTCCGTATTAAGGAGTCCAGCGACGAGTTGACCAGCTACCATATCCTCTGAATAGTTTAGTTGCTGTTGGAAAATTCCGTTTGTACACTTCAAGGAAAATTCACAGAGCCTCACCTGCGACTGCAATTTTGTCAAGAAATGTGTGATACCCCTCCCCTTCTTGTTGCCTAATGTTGTGAAAGGTATGCCTATGTACCCCTTTATGCAGGCCTTTCACTGCAACAAGTCGTATTTGGTGTAGTAACTGTTCTTCTGTATCTATGTTAAGAGATTCAGACCCTAATAGCTGAAATAACGATCTGTTTATGATGGGCGAACAGGCGGTTCTCAGCTCGTTCTGGATTTCCTCTAGGTTGGTAAGGTCACACATTTCTTTATATCGACCCCAGGCGTCGACAAACAAAGCCCATTCTCCGTCTGTAGGATCCTCTTCAGGAACAGGTCTGTCAGGTTTTTTTGTGAGGGACCGAACGGGTGCCTTGTCTCTTCGCTTTCGTAGTTCATTGTTCTCCGTCTGAAGATTTATCAACTGTTGAATAAGTTGCACGTAGCGTTCGCAATTCTCTTCTGAAGCTATTTTTGCTAAATTCTTGGATAACTTTCAAAGTTCTGAAGGGCATGATCCTGTCTGCAGCGACGTGTATAGGTGACTTGTTAGAAGTATTTATTTCCATTTATACAAATGGTTGGCATAAAGCCTTGAGATTTTGTGAGGGAAGAGAAGGGAGCAGTCATGCATTAACTATATGTTCTAAGGGGACCTTGCTAGCCACATTCGCTAGCCATTCAACATTACAATATAAATTCATTCATCCATCACCATGCGCGTTGCTACCACCAAAATACAACATTTGCTCTAGAAAAAGGCCTACTGAAAAAAAACAAAAACGAATGAAATGTGTGATTTTATTTACTATTGATGATTTATTTACAATGGGTATTATATGATGGGGATGGGAGAAAAAACCCCGAAAAATACAAAAAACGAATACGAAAACAAAGGAAAAATCCCCCGTTTGGTTGCTCTCCCATCCCCCCATCTATAAAATGGAGGCCGACTGTTTTTCGGTGTCCGAAAACAAGCCGGACCTACCCTAGGTAGTATAGGGGTCCTAGTCTGGTGGGGCAAAAAATATGGGGTTGGATGCAGTATGGGCAGATGAAAGCAGGTAATATGATTTTTTATATACGTGAAATTCCAAGATCTTCAACAAAAGCGGGCTTGGGAGCGGGTTGAGGTACAAAAATAATGGGGATGGGGAAGATCTTGGAAAACTAACAACTAAATGACAGGGACAATGGCTTACAACATACTGCTAACTAGGATTCTAGGTTTCAAGAGGAAAAATTAATGCCTACTTACCCGGGATGGGGTCCCGAAGGACCCGTACCGTAGACGCCATGGGCCGGCAGAGGAGGGAAGAATGACTCCAACATTGCCCCCTTTCTTACGACCAGGCTCGCTGCATTCACCTACCTTTTGTTGAATGTTATGCGATCCAAGCGTTTTCTATCGCATCTGATTTTGACCCTAAGTTGATGCCTAAAATCCAAAAGCAGATCACAATTAGAAACGTTTGCATCGTCATATAATCGTTTCTTTCGCGTCGTCCAAATCACCATTTGAGCTACAGCTTGGATCGCGAGAAACACCACACGCTTCTCACCCTGAAACGGAGGAAGTACGTTGTCCACGACGTAACCAATGTTGAGCAGCACGAGCTGGTTGGGTTGGATGTGAGCCGTCCACTCCCCGACATGATCCCAGAACGGGCGAACTCGCTCGCAGTAGTAGAAGGCTTGCTCAGCCGTATCTGCCAAACCAATGCCGTAGCGAGCGCAATCGGGCATGTCTGCCAGGCCCGCTCTGAAGTTCAAGCTGAGAAGGGGTAACGTATTCCGTGCAAGTCGCCAAGTGAGCGAGAACTCGGAGTTCAAGAAGCTCGATCCTGGCGCCCAATTCCAGTGGGAGCGGATCTCCTCCGCTTTCCAGTCGCTAAGAAGGTCCGAAACTCTTTCCGAGGCCGTGAAAGGACACTGGACCCAAGAAGGTTACGAAGGACCGTTCAGCACTTGCGGAAAACAGTTCTTCGCCCAAAGGCTTACGTCGACATTTAGCTTTTGGGTCTGACTTAAGGAGAGGAAAACTCCGACTCGCCTTTCGTCTCCACACTGCGTCTCCCGTCAAGGATCGGCCCAAGTATGAAAGTCTTTCAGCAAACCAGTGGCTCTCCAGATCAGGCATACCCAGACCCCCGTTGCGCGTACGTAGGGTGCAGACCTGTCAACGGACTATCGGCCCTTCACCTCCTCACAGCAATCTGGAGAGGGATTGTTGAAGCAGCAGTCGACGTGCCTTAGGCAGAGGAAGTACTGCCAATCGGTAAAGGATCAGTGGGAAGACGCACACAGCGCACGCCTCCGCCTTGCCCTTTAAGGACAACCTCCTTAAAAGCCAGATTCCCACCTGAGTATTCACCTTAGCTTGTACTTCCGACCAATTTCGCTCCATTTGGAGGTCGGGCCCGAACGACACCCCGAGGTTTCGGACGGGTCCGTCACTCCAGCGGAGGGGCCCTGGAAGAGTATTGTTACCCCTTTAAGCACCGAGCCGCAAACCTTCGCTTTTGTCAAAATTGACCTTGGCTCCTTCTATCTGCTCGTACTCACCAACCGCCTTCTTCACAGCCTTTATATCCAGGCGGCAGTATACAAAGACTGTGATATCATCAGCAAATGCGGAAACCCTTGCCGTAAGAGGGCCAGCAAAAGGGACACTGCGCAGGGCCGGATTTGTCCCCTCATCCCTAAGCGTACGGAACAGGGCTCCAAAGCGAGGACAAAGAGAAAAGCAGACAGGGGTCAACCCTGCCGGACCGAACGCTCGATCGCGAACGCCTCCGTTCACCTGCACCACTGCCTGGGGGTTGTGGTACAACATGCTAATCCATCTGCGGAACTCCGGTTGGAATTCGGCAGTCTCCAAAACAGTCGTCAAAATCCGATGGTCAAACGTATCGAAGGCCTTGGACTGATCTAAACTGATCAGTGCGGCTTCCGTGCCCTCTAGGACCTCGCGAATCAAGTTCAGATTGTCCTGGATCGATCTTCTCTTTACAGCGAAGGTCTGCTCGGGGCCGATCAGATCGCAAATGACAAGTTGTAAACGATTCGCTAAGTCCCAGGTCAAAATCTTTAACTTTGTGTTAAGCAGAGTTATGGGCTTGTAATTATATAGACCCTCCCAAACATGCCTGCCACCTTTCTTCAGCAATGGGATCACGGCCTTGGTAACGCTATCAGGGATGGCTCCCTGGGCGAACCATTGGTTGAACATAACCCTCAGAATAGGCAAAAGCATGTGCGGCAGCCTCAAGTAAACTTAGTAGGTTTGACCCTCCTCACAAACAAACAACAATAACAATTGTTTGAGGTGGGTCACAATGTTATAACAAGAAACGTAACAAATTCAACAGTAACCACAACAATAATTCAAACAATAACTTACGTAACAAAAAACAGGTCAGTCAAAGTGACAGGAATTTCGGTATTAGGCTATTACACCTGACAGCAATGCGTTGCCAACGTGTAACGAGCTGGGCCTGGTATCCATGTATTTGTCGCTGCCTCCCACCAGACACGACTTGACACAAGGTCAAAAGCCCGAAGGCCAATTAAAGTGGGGATAAAGGGGAGGGGAAGGTCGGGAACGAGCCGAGACTCGAACCCTGCTTGTCAGTGCTGCTCATCGGCTCACTTAGTGCAATGTGAGCCTGATGAGGCAAGCAGTTTCACGAACCCAAATGTGGGTCCGGGCACGTATGCCAGTTAACGGCTTAAACTAGACGCTTGGTCTAGTGCCGTACAAAGGGGACAAAAGTGCAGCTCGCCCACCCGAAGGTTGCCCAGCCGAAGCTGGGGGCCTATTCGGCCCCGAGTCTGCTCTTGGTTTCGAGCACCCATCCGGCACGAATGCCAGACGGCCCAGCTAAATAGCCGAGGGCGTGCCTGGTATCCAGTATTTATGCCATTCCCGTAATACCGGTGTCACTCCAAAGGTCGTACCCTGTCAACGATCATCCTTCCTACTCTACAATTTGGAATTAATTCTTTTAAAGTATTTTTTTTACCGAAAAAGAAATAGTAAATTGAAGAGATATATATAGACAGCTTTTTTCTTTCGTCTTATCAGTCAACGATTAAAGAGGGTTATTGTTCCATACCAAATTGATAATGCAAACAGACTTCCATACTAGAAATATCGTTCAATGAAAAAAATCACATGAAAGAACAAAAAACAAAAAAAAAATATTTTTATAAAAAGTATTTGAACAAAATGTTTTTTAAACATTTCATCGTATTGATTTATTCAACGCCGTTACATTTAAATTACAAAATGTTTTACATACAAAGAAAGAATAAAAAAAAGATAAGGTGAATTATTTATTTCACTGACAAACTTAAAATAAACAAAGAAAATGAAACCACTTAAACATATCCTTAAGAAGAGCTGAATTTACTTAAATGTTCTTGTTTTTAGGGAAGTCGCAACTACCCACCGTTTGTCCTTTAACGACAGTCCAGATGACGCCTCCTCAGTAGGTTGGAGTTGTAGGATACACTGACTGCATCTCTGCAGAGGATTAAGACCTCCCCAATGAGTGTTCTAGATATGAAAGAGGGTCCAGTCCTGGAACATTTGGAAATGTGGAGTAACCCTTCATTGCCATTACTCCCAGGTCAACTCTGACTCAGAGGGATGATATCTGTTAGGGTCTAAACTATGGATAACATTGAACTGTTTAATCATTTACTATAGAGGAAACCATTTAACTGTGGCAAATAGAACTACTAATGTTAGACAGCGATAGTTAAAGCCATTAAAATGTGAGCAAATAAAACTATTAGAGTCGGCAATATTTGAAAACATTTAACAATAAACAAAGAAATGAACTATGGTTAGTGTAAAAATTGTTGCCTACAAACTATACGTCTTTAAATCATGTATATTGTATATGTGTAAATAACATTTGGCATTAAATAATCCACAAGTTTTAATATGCTGTCAAAAATACCAACTAACCAACCAACCAACCGTAATGCTTGAAGACGGATCCCGGTGGCCAAAGTGGTTACATGGCCTACAAAACTCAATTGTTTCTCTCATTGGACGAGACGGACGGTCGGAGAGGCCCGATCCGATCAATCACCGAGTCATGTCAAGCCCAATATTTTTGTTCTGACCGTATTCTTCAAATTGTTCTAGTTAACAAGTAAACAGCCCTACTTTATCTTAAAGGTGCTCAAAGGCGGTAGCTGGGGTTCAGTTGCGTTGAAATGGCAATACTTGAAACCGTTTAACTGTGTGAAAACAAATGTATAACATTAAATAGAATTATTAGTATTTATCAGAACGTGAAACCGTTTAACTGTATGCAAATAAAAGAGTACTATTAATTGAATTACTGGTGTTAGATCGCAATACTTGCAACCAATTAACTGTGTGCAAACAAATAAGCTGTAACTCGTTTAAAAATAATATTACTTAAAAACATATATATATATATATATATATGTGTGTGTGTGTGTGTGTGTGTGTGTGTGTTTAATAAACAATATATAGCATTAAACAACCCACAAAGGTTGATATTCCACAAAACACTACCAAACCAAACAGTTCAGATTGGGCTTTTGGTGACCCTCTGCTTTTTCCAAAGCTAAAATCGCCGATGAAACGCTCCAAACGAGATTAAGGAAAAGGTCACGAAGTACCTGATGGTGATTCTGAAAAAGACGCTTGCGAACAGTTTAGAATCTGAACATGGACACTAAGGTCCTTCTGGAGAGATCTCAATTGCCACTGTCCTAGGTATGCTATTTTCTGCGCTAATATTAACTGACTGTATTCTTTCTGGTTAGACTTGGTGCTATTATGTAGGAATAAATTATAAAACTTTTCTGTATTTCATGGTAAAGAAATAGAGGAAATGCATATTTTTGCCTGGTAATTTATTGTTTTAATATCAATCTAATTAATTTCAAGGTTGAACAACTACGTAGGTACCAGATAGAATTAGTGATTTTTATGATAGAATTCTCTTTGTTACCAGTTTGATACGTTCAATGATAGACCTAAAAAATAATCATTTGTTTACTGGTAAAATTAATAATGTACAAACCGTAGAAATGATAACCTTGAAAAGAGATAATTGATTGTTCTGCTGGCAAACCCGTCAAATATTTTTTTCTTTCTTTCCTGTGAAAGACATGAAATAAACATATATGAAACATACATGAAACAAACAGATATGAAACAAATATATATGAAATGTTTGTTTTTAAAGAAAATCAATTTATCAAATGAAAAATAAAATATAGATTTCTTTTGTTCAAAGTTCTCTGTGTGAGATGATTCGAGAAATAAGTCGGACTTGCACGCTTCCTTTTTTCTGAATTTCTTACCGGAAATATTGCCAATTTTTTTTCTTCTCGTATTTCTTTCATCTTACTACTTTTGTAAATAGGTCCAAGTGAATATTATGGATAAAAATAATTTGCATACCGTTCTATGTTCTCAAGAATTCCTATATAATACAAATAATTTTCAAACTGATTTATTAGACCCATAGATGGAACGATAACTACCAGTATGTGAAGACCTGGTCGTAATTCCAATGAACTCCACACTTCACTGGATGCAGATACCCTTCTTACTCCTCTGCAGGGGATACAGTCGCCGGCAGTGCTATGATAAAACGATGTATCTATTTTTATTCATATCGGCTTTTGGTTTATTTCTTACCGAAAATACATTTTCCATATATCTATTACTCTGACGTAATACGTCACATGTATAGCGTTTCGGGAAATTGTTAATTTCCCTAACACTATATCCTTTAAGGCAACACAAATGAATGACGAAACTTTTCTTTAACAACACAACAAAGAAAATTTTTATTTGCAGCATGGAATATGGTTTGCTTTTGGTGCTGCAAGACTCGTGGAGTTTAGGCTTGTTAGTGTTGGAGAAGAAATGGCGTAGCGGGATGTTGATATGGCAGCGTGTGTTGCGGGACGTGTGAGGGATTGTGTTTAGAGTCACCGTGTAGTTTTGTATCTGGTATTTGGGGGAGAGTCTGAGTTGTCTCCATGTGTGGACCAGAGGTGAAAAGGGAACTAGTGTCGAGAGCGGAGTTACGCTCAGATCGACATAGCCAATTTTCGGGTAACACAAAGTTGGGCCTGTGCGAGGCATGTTGTATGTTTCTTATTTATGTTCAACTGGGATTCCTCGTAGGAAATCCATAAATTAGATGGTTCCCTCTTTAAGTGTCCATGTTGTTGCTGCTGCTGTTAGAGCCGCAGTGAGATGTCCACTCTGGGCAGCTTGTCTAGCTAACAAGCATCGCTAAGTAGGAACGGCCAGCGGAACGTCTGTTCTGGTCGCCGTCTCAAGCCAAAGAGACTGGGTTTGGCCGCTCACCCGTTTTGCTAGCCGGAAATGAAGGTGCGGGCTAAATAGGATAAGTCATCCTGATTGGGTGAAATTAAGTGTTGAATTAAATTGTGCACCAAACCAAAATACGAGATTTTCCTCTTCAATAGCCATTAGCAAACAGATATGTTTTAATCGATTTTAATTTTGAAAAACTTCTTTCAGATGTGCACAAGGCCGAATTTGCAAAAATTGTCTTATTTACTCAAAACCATCCCTGTCTGCTATTACATTCAGGTCCATTCTGACACGGAGTGGCTGTACCAGTTATCTATGGATCAAATTGATCGTTTTAAAATTATTCGTATTTAATATTCAATGTAAATATCAACGTCACTAAAGTGGTGATATCTGGTCGTAGAAAGACAGGTTCGTTGATTTTTTTGTTTGATGGCCAATCAACCTTAGAGGGTTAATACCAAAGTCATCTTTGTAGAACATTAGTGGTACTATTTAACAAATAGCTGAGGAGATAAGGGGACTTACACCTTTACGTGAACGTAATAACGTGACTGGAGCTCGAACCCGATCACTACGATGTAATAGTCCAGTACGTTAGCCACTAAGTCACGGAGACTCTCCCCAGAAAGCTTAAGAAAATACTCTGGATAATGGTGTTCTGAATTTGCACGATTAAAAAATATAGTCAAAATATGCTATGAATTTTACATCAGTTCACCGACACATGCAGAAAATTGAGAAGCACAAAGGTACTATTTACCAACCCCTCCGCTCGGGCAGGATATGACACAAGGTCAATTTTTAAGCGGAGTTTAACAGGTTTGAATTCAGAGTTTTCCTTCTCCTAGACTAGTTGCCTCAACAAGGCTGAAGAACCTAGTCCGTCCTACTATTTACCCATAGCTGGAGGGAGAATAAGGGGGTTCATACCTTTCCCAAGGGTATTTGCCCGAAAGTGAACATAATAGCGCGACTGGAGTACGAACTCGCGTACTACGATTCCGCAGTTCATCGCTTTAACCATTACACACGAGCACAAAGGTAGAGGCAATATCCTTTCTCTCAAGTTAAACTAAATTGCCTGGACAGTAATTTCGCTACAGGGGTCTTATTAATTTACCCTCAAGTACAAAGTCTATTGAAGCAATTATCAAGATCATTCATTTTTATCACCTTGGTAGGCCTTGACGATCACCTTTAACACGAACCTATGAGTTATTTCCTTCTTTTTCTATCTCTTTCCCTCTCACCTTTGTCTTGACAACAATGAGGCGCATTTCCTTATTAGCAAGATTAACCAGTGTTACTAGGCTTCAAAATCCTTCATGGATAATTTACTTTACCAGATCCACTATTAAGACAGAAAATAAAAAGAGAAGTGTACTAACTTGAAGAAAGAAAGAATAGTACCGCACAGGAGCCACCCAAAGCGTAACGGTTATGATTACTTGAGATCAGAGCGATTTTTGCATGGTTTTTAAAAAAGATTTTTACAGTTTTTTTTACAGATTTCGTGAGTGTGTTTGTGGGGGTTGTCTTGCCCCTCTGATGATGATGAAGGTCACGAATTTTAAGCCCTACTATTAAGGCTGGCTATTCAAGAACTATGAAAATAACGAAACAAAAATGGAATATTTTCAGCCGGTAAACTATATAGAAAGACACAACGCGTATTAGCCGACTTTTTCCCGCGTGACTCCTGTTCTAGAGAACTGGGAAGTGTGAAGTGCCATTTCATTGTCAAGCTTTCGGTCTGGAGTTGAAGTACTTATTAGGGTCCCATTTATGTGTCAAATTCAAAGTTATTCATATTCGATTGGACTGTGCGAAAAAATGAAAAGAAAAACTTTAGAAACAACCACATAAAAAGAATTATCAACTCCTCTGTACGAGCAGGATGCAACACAAGGTCGGTTTTCTATACAGAGTTTAACAGGTATGAATTTAGAGTTTTCCAGTTGCTATACCAAACCTAAAGAGACCAGTTTTATTCATACCTTTCATAGGGTATGAGCAAATTATGAAATGCAAGTAGCATTGTCCGGGGTAGAAATGGAATATAGATATAAATACAAATGTAAATAAAACTTGATAGGTTGACATGCCATTAAAATCAACCAATCCACAGCTGTGTCTTGCAATCGAGCGTTGCTCGGTTTCTAATGTTATGAATGTAGTAACTTTCTTGGTAGGAACAATAAACAGATCTGAGAATCAAATACGCAGAGGAGTGCCCTGAAAAATATGCTAGGGTAAGCAAATAACGCTGTTATGATCGTGCATGCGGAATTAAAGATAATTAACAGTAATTAAAGATTACATTAAACACATCACATTAAATCTGAAATGACAACTAATTTTTTGTTTGATTATCAATAACCTCCGAGCATAACTTTCCAAACAAAATCTAACAAACACAAAAAAGATTTATGCCATTGAATTGTAATAATTTCTATTCGCATTATTAGATTATTGATGTTAATGCTATAATTCAAGGTTTAGATTTATTTGGCTTATCAACACCTTTAATCCGAAAGAGATTTCATTTCGAAATGTTTGATTACAATCTTAACTATTTTCAATGCGCCAATGAATTTTCAAATTACATTTAGTTATAACCATAACTTGTCTATAATCATTTGTTTGAACCAATCATGGTATCAAGTATTCTTATCTAATACAGATTATTTGTACACAAGTGAATGGTTTTACTTATAGTAATTATTCAAGTAACTATTAAATAAAAGTTATTAGTTTGTATTCACTTATATGGTGTCAAGAAACTAACAATAATTCTTAGTAAACAATTACAGCTTCTATTATCAAAGAATAATCATTTGTATGCATACAGTTGTATGGTTTCAAGTATTCCTTATTTATGCACAAATATATGGTTCTAAGTAACTATTTAATAATAATAACATTAATAATAATAATTAATAATAATTGGTGACCGTAATACCAATAGTAATGGGTGCACTTAGAACAATACCCAAAGGATTGATAAAAGGGACTGGAATACTTGGAAATTAGAGGACAAGTGGAGACCATCAAAACTACAGAATTTTTAGGATCGACCAGAATACTGAGAAGAATCCATGAGACTTGAAGGACTAGCTGTCACTCAAACTCCAGGGAGAAACCATCAGCTAACGCTTGTGTGAAGAACTTTGAAAAGAGAATAATAATAAACGAAAAAAGAGATCTTGCAGAATTGTGGACTTTGCCTTTCCGGCTGAAGGTAGAATGAAAATAAAAGAAAATGCAAAGAACGATAAGTACCTGGACCTTGCTTGGGAATCGAAAAAAATGTGGAACATGAAAGTGATAGTTTTATCAGTTGGTTGGTGCTCTTGGTACAGTCACCGAAGGATTGGTAAAAGGAGTAGAGGATTTAGAAACTAGAGGACCTGCCGAATTGTGGACTTTACAATCTCGGCAGACCATAGAATAAAACCAAAAGAAGGCGAAAAGAGAGATAAATATCTAGAACTTGCTAGAGAACTAAAAAAAATCTATGAAACATGAAGGTGACTTGGAACAACCTCCAAAAGATTGGTAAATTGAGTAGAGGACTTGGAAATAAGAGAACAAATGGAGATTATGCAAGCTACAGCATTATTAAGATCGGCCAGAATAGTGAGAAGAGTCCTGGAGACTTGAGGAGACTTGATGTCTCTCAGACTCTAGTGAGAAACCATCAGCTAATACTTGGGTCAAAACTCTCAAGAGTAAAATAATAATAATTTGTTTGCACACAGTTAAGTAAACAATTATAATAATCCTTGTTTTAAGCAACTGCACTTTATACAAATAAATTACATCTATATAATATCAAGTATTCCTAGACATACTTTTACATCTATATAATATCAAGTATTCCTAGACATACTTTTACATCTATATAATATCAAGTATTCCTAGATATAGTTTTACATCTATATAATATCAAGTATCCCTAGACATACTTTTCAAATAGATATTTATGGCCCAATAATGCATACCTAAAAGAGTCTGAATAGACCTGAAGTAATGGCTCTCGGGAGTTTCAGAACTTGAGGCTCTTCATCTGATATTTTCCATGAAATTCTCTTTGGAGATAGTCTTACCTTTCTGCTGACGATAATCTCGGCATATTCTTAGCTTTGTCAGCAACTAAGAATTCAAGAGCTATGATGACTAACTGAATTTAACAATGAACTTAACTGAAATATAATAAAATTTGCTGCCGTCAAAAGTATCTGTTATTTTCTTGTGTCTGTGTTATATATATATTTTTTTTGTGGGGAAAGCTTACTGTAAATTGAAATTTGCGTATCAGCGGTTCAGATTTTCAAAGTCAAATGTCTACTTACAAGTTCCAAGTGCTCATTGCAATAGGAGTGAATTCACCTGAAAGTTTCCTTAAATTGCTTTATACTTCAACCGAAATAAATAACATGAAGCAATGTGTAACTTGCTGTTTAATAAATAGTTGCTATTACCCGCCTTGTTTGCCATATTGACATTCATAAATATATAAGAAACGGGCACGAAAACTCATTCTCTTTTACTTGCTGGATTTCTTTGAAATAAGTAGTGTATCGTTTTCTTATACGGGACTTTTCATCTTCCTTTTCTAACCGTGTGATGCAGTCAGCGTAACTCTACAGAATAGCAGAGAGTAAACAATGCTCTAAGCTTGCTCACACATAAAAATCCAACAGAACCATCTCTTAAGAAACCCTTCACAAGTCTTTCACAACTTTTCATATTTCTAGGAAACTTCATACTCTCGTCTTCTATTCCTACTTACACACCTTCATTTACTTCTTATTTTTTGACAGTTTCGTCAAACAAACTTAAATCATTTTCAATTCAAATGAAATAAAGTTTAGCTTTGGTATCTGAATTCAAACGAGCTCAAAAATTGACCTGGCGTCTTATTCTTCTTTTAATTTGAGCCATAAAACATGCTATTGTTAATTTTTTTTTTCAATTATTCTTGCGAGATAAAAGCATCTATCTATCTATCTATCTATCTATCTATCTATCTACAGACTTGTATCTTCATTTCCATCACACGGAGTAGACAACTGTGATTAAGTTTATACAAAATATACAGCTCCTATCAGAGACCTCTACAACGTTATTGGCGATACTAACAGCAAAATATTGATTAAACTTTAAATCCGATAAATCACCTGGGTCAAAACCAAATTCTACTACAATTAAAACTTAAATATTCAGCATACGTGAAGATGTAAAGGGGAAATTACTCCAAAGACTAAGAAGCTGCGGATAGTTATATACTCTTGGTTTGATCTAAAGTGAGTGTCCAATGAACCGCCATTTATCTTACCATATCATCAAGGCAAATATGTTGTATAAGAAGAGTTATTATCATGGTTGTGGTAAATTGTTGGTATGTTGGGAAATTCTGAGGATTGAATCTGACTCCTTTTTTTCTTACTTCATTCATTTGTTATCTTCTTTTTAACTGTGAAAGCTGTAAGCGAATTAGGGACAGAAGGAAAAAGACAAGGATACCTTTACACTCAAACTTTATTTTAGGGTTTATTGCTATTCTGTGGTGAAAATGTTTTCCTGCAATAGTCACGTTTCCCAGACAAAGCGTTGAATCCTTTTCAGCATTTACAAAATTAAGGGCCAGTTGTGTGTTCAGAGGGTATGTTTAACAGAGGCTGCTACTATTTAGAGAAACAGCGTGCCGCGAGGCATCAGGATCCAGAACGCACATGCGCCTTACATTAACAGCAGGGAGAAAAAGGTCCTTCCAGTAAAATTAGTAAAAGCTCAATGACGAAGAATTTCTCTTTGGCATCAGGAAGCGCCTCTTTTGGGCATGCACTGATTCCGTCTCCAGGAAAACGGTTATTTTTTAATTCGTTTTATTGTTTTAATTTCTTTCACAAATACTCGTTTCTATGCCACCAGTAGGATGTGACTCAAGGTCAAATTTTAAGATCGTTAGTTAAGGCTAAATTCTATTTTTCTTAAAATTGACAATCGGTTGAAATTCTCCCAAAGTCTCCTTAAAGTGCTGTATGGTACAATTGAAATAAATAATACGCTAAACTTGTACAATTTTGTACAAACTCCTTTTATTAGACAAGCAATTCAATACATTGCTGCTTCCTTGTCTTTCATTTTGGCATACATGTAAAATGAACACCAGTGGCTGAAAGAAGGCTAACGGGTAGGGGAGGCACGATAGGAACGACTCTAGACTGGAACGACGATAAGATTTTCTTTTATGCTTGTCCTAATAAGGACACTTTGTATGCTGTGGTCGTGCGGTCTGAGGATGACTGGTTCAGTTCGGCTTCGAGCTGAAGTGTAGACTGCGATCGGCAGGAGCGGCTGTTGGTTAGAACGTAGTCAGCGGTCAGTAGGAACTGCGGCGAGCAGGAACATCATCAGCAGTCGACAGGAACTAACACGTGTGCGCTTCTGACATGAGCTTGTACGTAATTGGCTTCCAGGTAGGATCAACTGCAGGTGGACGGGATTGCCACAAGCTAACACGAGCGCGCTTCGGCTATGGACTTGAACGTGTTGGGCCACCTGGCTTGAGGGACCGTGCTTAAGCAGGATCACGAGCGGTTCTTAACAGAAACTGCGGTTAAACGGGATCACAGACAGCTAGAACTTTCCAGCTACAAGGCTGGATCAAACCACGGTTGAGCGGAGTTTCAAGTGAGCATGAAAATTCAGCCAAAGGTTGGCACGGAGAAGGACTCAAGTGAGTTGGAAAAGTCGTACCAAGGTCGACTTTGATCCTCGGTCCCCGTGGCCACTTCACTGTATTTGTCGTGCGCCCCAGCAACGCTCGAGAACAGCACAAGCTTTTTTTATAATGGGTACCAGGTGCAGCGGCATATCCCATACACACTCGGCAGCTCCCCCCAAAAATATGGGCCATAGGCATTTGCCTAAAAAGCGGCCCCTCAGGCGCGAGGTGATTAAGTGGTGGATGGCCCCTTGAAGGCCAAGGAGAGGCGATTTCAGCTGCCCGACACGAGTGCTAGGCTTCCCAGGCAAACTTGACTGACGTGAGCAATACAAAACCACGTGACCAAGGCAAACGAACCGATCAGTGCAGAGAGAAACACGGCCGGCGTGTGACTCGAACGAAGAAAATTCAGGAAGTCTCTCTTTTAAATTAAAGGAACAACGAATATCGCATTGTACAACCCAGAGGAGCTTTTAAATGCCACGCAGTTGGTGAACTATCTCCGAAATGTTCCACAGAATTAATCTATTACGAAAATAGTTCTCGTATTGACAACAGAAATTCACTCATCACGACGAGGTGGCGTCTATTGTTGATATCGAAGCTTTTGTTTCCCGTAGGGGTGAAAAACTCCGTTTGCTGACGTCACGGATTACTTTGCGTTTTTCTCACCGAGGATTTTAGATTTGAGGAGCTAGCAGACTACGATAACCACAGCAATACGAAGAAAAATTTTACTCTTTAATTTGCATTTAAGGTCGTAAAAAATTTAATTTCGGTCAAAGTGAAAGACTACGTGTGAGTGTCTCTCAATTCAAACTTGATTTTGTATCATATTTGACCTCGTGAGAAAATGAATACGACATCTCAATTTACTAGTATCGTCAATTCTTCTAACATAAGATCAGAAAAATAGTTGGAACATTTTCTACTGTATTGAAGAATTTCAATAAAACCGAAATAAAACTTGAATTCCAGCTGTTTATAGATTACCGGTGTGAGTAAACTTAAATGTATTTTTTTACAAGTTTTTTTCATGATATTGAACGATAAAAAAATGAAAAATGTTGTTCTTAGCATAAAATCTTGCTAATTTCGGTTAGAAGCAACAAGAAGTAATTATAGATAATAATTGTCTTTGTGTAAATACTGTACGTAGTGTGAAGGTTTCTTTAGGCCTCATATATTCAGGAAAGAAAACGGGCTGTGTTGCTTCCTCTGTTGATCCTCGATTGGGGTCAACCAAAACTAAGATCTGAGAGCCGAATCTCGTCAGCAGTCCTTTTATTAACGACCAGGCCCATTTTTGTGAAGTGTCATTGAGTCTTTTAAGAACTTAATTCGTGGAATGCGTATATTTATTTGTTTATTTATTTATTTATTTATTTATTTATTTTTCGTTGGTGCAGTTTCGACCCAAACTTGTTAACAGCTAAATTTTCTTAGAAGAATTCTACTGGAGCTAAAACAAAAATTCTTCCACAAAATGTCAAATTTTAAGCATTCTACAACTGGTTTGAATTCAGAATTTTCCTTCTCAGATTGTCTCATCAAGGATAAAGAAACCAGTCTGACCTGCTTGGGGGAAGGACTAAGGCATTACCCCTAACTGTAAGTAAAGTAAAGTTGGAGACCGTATATGACGGCTACCAGAAGGCTCCCTTTTCAATAGCTACTACATTGAGGTGTAGGGGAGGGCGCTACTCCTTTCCCTGGATTGCTCCCCTTTACCTTTAATATGTACCTGATATCGCTGAATGTTAAGCAAGGAGGTATCAAGTACCATTTTTAAAGTCTTTGGTATGACTCAACCTGGGATTGAACCCAGGTCTTCCGGATCATTGGCGAACAACTGTAAATGCAAACAACCTTGTCCAGGTTTTGAACACGGTTGGCTGGTTGTGTTTTACAGTATATCAACATTTGTGGGTTGTTTTGTGCCAGACCCTATTCATACATATATATATTAAATATTTATGATTCATACATATATATTAAATATTTATGATTTGTAGTTTGTAGTTAGCATAATCTTTAAACGAGCTAGATCTCATTTATTTGCACACAGTTAATAGCTCTATTTAACTCTGGTAATTCTATTCAACATAAATAGTAAATGGCTAAACAGTTCTATGGGATGCTAACAGGTACTATAATTTCGGGTCAGAGTAGAACTGGGAGTAATGGCAATGTTTTAATACTTCACATTTCTCAAAGCTCCAGTGCCAGATCTTCTTCATCAGATGCTGTTTAGTGTCATATATCCATTGGGGGTCTAATCTCTCGGCAGAGATGCAGCCAGCGTATTCTACATCCCCCTCTGACTGGACTGGATTAGGACTCAAGTCACCGATTCCATTTCTAATGAAGATAACCGTTACGCTAAGCGTTACCTGCTGTTTTATGTTGTCATTTACTGAGTTTGACATAATTAAAATCGCTTAAAATAGTTTGCTCGAGTAGCCTGTCAATTATTCGACTATGCAAGGTGCCAAATGCTTTATAGCGTACGGTAATTTTTGTCTCCAAATTTCAAAAGCTTTAAAATATCCACAGGAGAGATTGATTTTTGGATAAATTTCCGTCTCATCTGCATGTTCTTTGTTTGAGCAACAAAATAACAGCAGATGATGTCAGAGTGTGAATATCTGGAGAATAACATTAATATTGGATGGTCTAACATGAAACTGTCAATTATTTGTTTTTTTAAAACTTGATATTTTTACCGGTTTTTCCAACATTGATAGCATATTTTTTAATTGATATTTTTCAATATTGAATGTTGAATATTCTGTAAAATTTTAACTTCACTCAATTTTTCAATATTTTTCGGCAAATATGGAAATCCTTTCAATTGATAATGTTCTCATTTTGTCCTGGATCATAATAGAACTTTAAGAACAATGCTATTAGCAAAGGGAATGCAAAAGTTTGGTTTTTAAAAAATCTGCAAAGGAAGATTTTTCAGTGTAAAAAATCCCGGAGAAAAACCGGCCAAATCCATCAATCAATAATCAAGAAGCGAAGAAGGGCGGTCGAAATAAATGATCAAAAACGTCAGGACTCACAGAAAAATTAAGTGTATTGATTAGAAACATTTTAAATAATTTCAGGTTGATTGTCAAAAAGTTTGATAAATTAGTATTATTTAAATTTAATGATGAAAAAAATATCTGATGTACACATTAATGATTTCCACGATGTTAGCAAGGCTTAGAATATGTTAACATATAGGTAGGTATGTCCTGGGCACGAATATGCATCTGCTGGTGAAGTTCCAGTAAGTGAAGCCATTATTCCAAGGCCCACTCAAACCTGAAACGGTAAAACCTGTTAGCCTACATCTAATGGTTTAAAATTAATAAAATTTGAGAGTAATTACTTGAAACCACATTACTGTGTACAAATCATCTTTATGAAGCATTAGTTCTTTACAAATGATTATTGTTGAGTACTTGAAATCATATGATTGATAGCCAAAAAGACTTTAGAATTATATTTAACTGTAAAAATACAAAGATTTTGCTAAGCTATCTAAATATTTTTATGGGTCAGAAATTAATTGAAATGATACAAACTTAAACAGGTAAAATTGCTTTAATTTGTCGAGAACACTCACACATATTTAAATGGAATAGCGTTCTCTAAAAGAAAATTTCTGAGCCCTAAATGTATAGATACACAAATGTCTGTGTTGTGAATATGGATTATCTCCTCTTGATAATCCAAGCTATAAAAAGCTGTTCATTTCCGCTTGTCAAGTCAGACGAGTAGTAAGATTCTTAATTGAATAAAAGATTACTAAACCGAATCTCTTGTCCTGTTTTCATTACAGTTTGGTCAATTAGTATGTAGGGAACGAATAAATAAATAAAAAAATTAGATTTAAAAAAATAAATAAATAGATAAAAAGAAAACTATTGATTTGAAGAAACTCCCATAGGTCTCTAACGGAAAAGGAGATGACGCATGCGTAAAAAGAAAAAAGGATTTCCTCTTGATAAAGGGAGCAAAGTATTCTTTCTCTTTCAGGCAGTGTCCGTCGAACCAACAACACCATTTTGCTGTCTGGTATTTTGGGCACCACGCTACGTCCCAAGACGTAGCGTTGGTTAGTCCCTTCACCCAGTAAATAAAGGAAAGTGTGGAAGAAGTGTTTTCGTCTCTTATCTGTTTCTGTCTTTTCTTTTTGTACATTTCTTTTGGGACTTTCTTTGGACAAGGCATTGCGCCGGCCAGTCAACGTGGGGTGAAACAGTGTAACCAAAATATGGAGTCAGATATCTTACAGCAACACAGCCTTGCCCTTAGCCCCTGACTTTCAAAGCCTTCAAACCCCATAAGTATATTTAGTTAAAATTGAAGTGGGTTGCTGCACACAAATGTGCTGGGAAATATTTAAAACTTAAAATTTTTTTTTCTATTTCTTCGGCCTCAAAATGGCAACTGTTGTCTACTTGTAGGAGTACCATTCTGTAACCAACATTTTCCTAAAACTTGAGCATTAAATTTTAATTTTTCTGCTTTATTTTTATTTACAATAGACATTCCATTCCTATGATTCACCCTTTACCAGGACAAATGGATGCACTACATGGACGCTAACAAAACGGCTGGAGAAGAAACTAGATGGCAATTACACAAGAATGCTGCGTGCAATCCTGAACAAGTCCTGGCAGCAACACCCCACAAGACACCAACTGTACGGCCACCTGCCCCCTATCACGAAAACTATTCAAGTTAGACGAACCAGACATGCAGGACACTGCTGGAGAAGCAGAGATGAACTCATAAGAGATGTACTCTTATGGATCCCCACACATGGCCGCGCAAAAGCAGGGCGACCAGCTCGAACGTACATTCAGCAGCTATGTGAGGATACAGGATGTTGTCCTGAAGACCTACCTAGGGCGATGAACGATAGGGAGGAGTGGCGAGAGAGGGTCAGGGATATCCGTGCTACCAGCACGATATGATGATGATGATGATTTAGCAAAAGGTTGCAGTTTTACGTGCTCCCTAAAATTTATTGTCATCGATACATTCATTTTTTTTAAATAGTTTTCATTAGCTGTGTTTTATATCCACCTTTTATAATTTTACTCTGATTTTAAAACAAAATATATTTTTTGTTCATAATTCTTCAGTCCAGTTAAGGACTTTACGCCATATCTTTTAAAGAAGTTTCATTTTATTTCATTCTTTATTATTTTTAAACAGGTTTTTATTATCTTCCTTTTTTTGTTTTAATACCCTATTTATATATGTCCATAATTATCATGGTAATTTTGATGACTCATGGAGAGGAGTACCCTTTGATTGCCATTACTCTCAGGTCTACTCGAGGTGGTTGTAACTGTTTAGGTCCCATCTATGGGTCAAATATGTTTTAAAAATATACGTATTTGATAAGACATCGAGAAAATTTCTTAAGAAATAACTACACGAAATATGATCGTAAAAGGAAAGCAATTCTCTCAACACGACGTACTAGTAGAGTTATTTGTAGTCACATAGGTCCCATGTATATTGAGACACCCAAAACGAGGAACGCAATTCTCTTAACACGACGGATTAGTAGAGTTATTTACAGTCACGTGGGTCCCATGTATATTGAGACACCCAAAACAAGGAACGCAATTCTCGCAACACGATGTATTATCAGAGTTATTTACAGTCACATGGGTCCCATGTATATTGAGACACACTAAACAGGGAACATAATTCTCTCAACACAAGGGATTAGAAGAGTTATTTGCAGTCACATAGGTCCCATGTATATTGAGAGACTCTAAACGAGGAACGCAATTTTCTCAACACGACGGACTGATATGTTGTTAAAATCAGTCAATCTTTTAGGAATACTTGATATGTACCCACATTGGCTTATAGAACCCGAAAAATCCGCATAGTCTTTGATTCTAGAGCCCAAGAATTGCTCATTGACGCCCTAAGTGGTCCAGATCTTAACAATACTGTTTTTAGAATAAAAAATAACTTGGAAACAACTACAAAAATATGACCGTTCAATGAACATCATTCTATAACTTCGACGGATTGACATGCGGTTAAAATCTATCAATCAATAATTTTGGAGTACTGGTTCATTTCCGCAAAGACTCAGTTGCCAATACTGCAGATTTTTCTTGTGCAGAAAGAATGTAAGAATTTAACATTTTTTGAAGTTTCGGGACAACAATCCAACAGAATATTGAATGAAAGTTCACGTTTTTAGTAACAGCCTATATCCAACAGTAGCTATCTACTGCCCCTGAAAATTTAAGATAGACAGTCAGACTTAATGGTTTGTTTGTTTGTCGGGGTTTTAAGGCATATCAACCTTTCTGGGTTGTTTAATGCCAAATCCATTGATATACAAAAAACAGTTCTATTTCAAACAATTCAGCTTAGCATAAGTACACAGTTTAATTGTTAAAAATATTCCTATTTCAAGCAATTCAATTTAGTCAAATAGTTCTAGTTCAAATAATTCAGTTTAGTGTAAGTATAGTTTTTGTTTACACACAGTTAAATGTCAAAACAGTTCTATTTCAAACAATTCAGTTTAGCGTTTGGGGTTTACTGATCCTGTCAGTGTTCAGGACATAATCATTTCGAGAGAGATCACTGTGAAGAATGAAGACTGGGATCTCTTTGAGTAGTTAGAAATGGAGGAACATAAAGTTATATAGAAAATCTCTTTAAAAGCTCTTAAGTTGGGAGTGGTTTAACTGTTTTTTTTTTCAACTCAAATTTCTATTGTAATCTCGACATCTGGCTTCATAAAATGAAAAAAGGATATAAGTTTTTTTCTATAATTCAAATTAAAAAATAGTCACTCATCATCAAGTCATAATGACTCCACGGTGTTCTCTCATATTCTTTCTCACTATCTGTTTCTATTGTCCATCGCTCCGAGAAGGTCTTCTAGATTACATCCAGCGTCCGCGCAGAGCTTATGTTTTATAAGTCATTGCTGAACGGCCTACATTGGCGTGTCCATGTGTAGGAATCGATAAGAGACTATCCCTGCTTCATCAATAAAGCCCAGCGTGTCTTGTTCGTTTTAACTGAATTATGTGTAAAATGGGAAGTAAGTTACTGTACAGAGTGCCTTAGACTTTGGAACGTTGAAATACTCGAGAACTCATCTGGAGTTTCATTCAGTCTGTTCAATTCTGCTAACAATAAATAATCAGACTTAGTTTTAACAAAATCAAATAACCAGAACATAAACAAAAATTCTTAGTAACTTGTGTCCTTTCGTTTCTTTTTTTCCTTTCAAAACAAACTAAATCTGAAAGTCTAATTATGCTATCATGAAAATTATTTTTTGAAGTTTACCTGCATTACCTTTAACTTTAACGTGCATATAAAAAGTAGAAATTGGTTTTAAAAGTACTTCCTGAAAATAAGAATATTTGATAAACTCTGGCTACATATACTCAAATAAGTCGGCAAGATATTCTAAAAGTTTCAAGAAAGCCAGCAAACGGAAATTATGGCTCCACTCTTGCTCGAGACAATCTACAAATTCTAAGGATTTTTAAAAGCATCATCTGTCGCATCGACTAAAGCTATAGCCACTGTAGTCTACCTCAAAATAACCAAGAAGGCTTCATTATGGGAAAGTGAAAACACATTCCACGGCCTGAAAGGTTTGATTTTTTTGTGCTGCGGTCTTGGCACTTAAATGAACCTAGTTAATTTTCTCCGAAATCGACACGCGTATGGACACTATAACTTTCTACACCAACAGTAAAGAGATTATAAGTTACATCTGCAATGATACCAAGCGTTTTATGTCCGTTAGTAACCGAGTCCGGCGGATATGGAGATCTCGCCCGGAGCAGTGGTGATATGCGCGTAATGATCATTATTTCGCAGACTGCACCACAAGATCTCTTCCCACTGCTCATCTTTTAACCATAACATTGCGTAGTGGTTATTCATTTCTGTTAAGTCAGTTTAAGC
Organism: Sepioteuthis lessoniana; assembly: GCA_963585895.1. Lineage (NCBI taxonomy): Eukaryota > Metazoa > Mollusca > Cephalopoda > Myopsida > Loliginidae > Sepioteuthis > Sepioteuthis lessoniana. The sequence continues at coordinate 38,960,224 of OY757924.1, forward strand.
ATCACCTTGAGATCAGCTTTGACCTCATTGATCTCACTTTAGATAGAGAAATTCACCTCTTAACCTTAACCTTAAATTACCTATCGCCATGAAATATAGAGAGTGGCCAAAAATAAAATGGCATGGATATATTTAAGGCGTACCTATTTTTGGATTACTACAAGTAGGTATTTTTGGTTAGTTATCTCAATCTGGTTGGTTGGTTGGTTGGGTTTATGGCATATCAACTTTGTAGGTTATCTATAACGCCAAATCCATTTTTTTTACAAATAAACAGTTCCATTTCAAACAATTCAGTTTACCACGAGTTTAATGGTAAAAACATTACTATTAAACGAGTTTAATAGTCAAAAACATTACTATTTCAAGCTATTCGGTTTATTCAAACAGTTCTCATTCAGCTAATTCAGTTTAGTATAAGTATGGCTTTTGTTTACACACAGTTAAATGTCAAAACACTTCTTTATTAAACAATTCAGTTTAGCTTAAATAGAGTTTCAATGTCCAAAACAGTTCCATTCAGTTTGTTCAAGACTACTAACAATGAATAATGAGCTCTTGGCAAGCTTATCAGACTTAGTTTTATCAAAATCAAATAACCAGAACATGAACAAAAATTCTCAGTAACTTGTGTCCTTTCGTTTTTTTTTCCTTTCTAAACTAACTTAATCTGAAAGTCTAAACTTTTCACCCAAATCCCTTTTCCAATTAAGTTCAGTTAATACTGTTGCTGCTGCATTTTTACAATTTTCAGCAGCTTCCTGAGTCGGATTTTACGGAAAAAACACTTTAAAATAGTCTTTTTTAAAAAAAACCTTTAAATCCCCATATTCCTATTATCTGCTCACAAAGTTTCAAACCTGAATTATTTGATATTCAGTAATGTCTAATATTCATTTTGAGTGTAAAAATGTTCAACTATAAATAATAGAATCTTGGAATTCGGCTAAGAAGAAAATTAACTCTTTATTTCAAGGCGATACAGTCGATAAATAGATTAAGAAATATCTCCCGATACAAATAATATTTTATAAATTTTAGCTACATTAAGCTTAATGTATCCCGCAATATTCGGATTCAAAGTCTCTTTAAAAGTCCTCCTGTCGCTTGCGTCCTACGAGAAGTTTTTAAAATCCAAAGATATATCTTTCCGCCACAGAATTAAAAAGATATCTAAAAAAATTCTTCCAATTCAATAGTCAGATTAAAAAGAAGGGGATTATATAAAATCCGCTCTTTAGATTTTGAAGGGTTGAAATAACCGAATTTGGACACGTCTGTCTCAAAGAACGTCCTCCCCAATCATGCAGCATTTCGGAAAGTTCTCAACTTGAACATCATTAAACAATGTCATCGCTGGTCTTATACACATTTTTCCCGTGAAGCTTTTGTGCATAAGCAGTACAATATTCTTTTTGGTAATCTTTAGTACCACATAAAGAAAATAAATAAATAAAAGAGAAACTCTAGAAAAAAACAGTATAAATATGTTTAAGTAACATTACGACGAGGGTTGAAAAGTTCGCAGACGGGCTAAAGGGAAAATATCTTAGAACCATGAAATATTGACAGTTACCAATAAACTGCATAAATATTCAAGATTACTAATTTTTCGGCTGCAGTGTCAGTGTTGACCGACTAGCAAGGATTTACACATCATCTTTGCGGACACTGGATGCAGTCTAAAAGACCTGCCAAAAGCGATGAATAATAGCTTCCATGCAATTAGTGCGACTTGATGATGATGATGATGAATATTCATATTTCTGGCTGCAGAATTTCAATGCTGTAGAGTTTGGTATTCAGTAATATATAATGTGGGTATCTTTTGAGTGTATGATGTCCCCCTATAAATAATAACCGGCCGTTGGCATAATGAGTTGAGTGTTCGCCAATGGTCCGGGAGACCGGGGTTCTATCCCAGGTCGAGTATTACCAAAGACTCAAAAAATGGTACTGGATGTTGTCTTGCTGAACACTGAGCATTATAAGGTTAGGGTAAAGGGGACCAATCCAAGGAAGGGAGCTCTCGGGTCACCCTCGACTAAGGTTGCCAACTTTTACCTTTTTTTTATAAATAATAAAATTCTGGCTAAATTAGCTTTATATTTAAAAAAGGTATTTTTTTAAAGAGATAGTTCTCAATACATTTCTATGCTAAAATAATTTGGAATGTATTCCAGTTGTAAAATAGTTGGAACCAAATCGTTTGACTAAATCTTTTGTAATATATTCTAAAGAGAAATAATACCAAATAATTTCCGTTTAGTTAATACAGCGTTTCACTAGAAGTAATAAAATCTCATTATCTTTGGTTTAGATTTGGTAACATAAAAGGCTTTTTTTTACAATTCTTACAATTTATATCATTATAAACTCTGAAATCGTTATGTTATTTTGTTTATTGATTGGATGAGTCGACGTTATGGTCTTAAGCTTAATGTTTAATACCGGGACAATATGATGTATCTACTGGATTCAGTTTTGCAATGATTATCTCTATTACAGTTCGTTTTTATCTTTATTAGAAAGCAAACATATTAAACAAATTATATAATACAAATGATAAAAATCTTCCTATTACAACCAACAACTACCAAGAAACTCTTTAAATAAAAAAAACAAACAAAACACCTATCCTTTTCGCCACTAATCCGTAGAATCTCAACAAGAAAAACCTCTCAAAATGCAATTAGCAACCTTTCTATAATTACACCAAAAATACGATTTCGGTATAAAATGACCGATAGCAGTTGATATATCGTAAAACTTAAAGAAAAAAAGCCAAACAAACTTTATAGAAATGTGTTTTATATGCCTCTTTTCTGGGACTTTTAATAAGTATATTATATTACATTTAGTTATAAATATAACAAAATGAATAGTAATGTAGTGGCCGCCTCTCACTAAGAGTTCGCAGCTGTATGATCGACTGCAAACGGTCTATCACAAGAACTTGCGCGGAAGGTGTGAAAAACTTTCCGACCCAAGAGTTGAGGATTTTCTAAAATATGCCGATCCGTTGGTTACCGGGAGAGTAATAAATAACGGCCAAAATCTTTCCTTGATCCACTTCACTTATTCCTCTCTTTGAGACTGGTTCAGTGGGATGTTCTAATATTAACGAGAAAAGGAATGGGATTTTTTCTGTGACCACGTGTCTTTTTTCTTTTCCAATCTCATCTCTTCATCTTTGTCTTTTCGTATCCATCGATATTATTCAAGACAACGTAACGCCCCCAAATTAAATAAACTAAAATAACAAAAAGAATATTTTATTCATGTTTGTCAAAAGTAGAGCAGCCTAAAGTCATACCATGATAAAAGGGATCAAAGTTCAAGTGTTGCCGGATATCCTTCGTCTCATCCATACTGATTATTAATGGCAGTTGAATGACAAGTTGAGAGGAAAAGCAAATAGCCAACGAAATGTTTCTTCCACATCCAATGACATAAAGAGAAAACATTCAAGCAATTATTTATATTTACAAAGTTACTGTAATATAATCAAAACCGATGCAATACTAGAGGTAAAAATGTAGTCTAGACCTTGATGTAGCTTACCGTGTTTACTTGGATAGTCCAAAATCTCGCCACTGGTGAGCAATAGCATTGATAATATAAAAATTACGTATATAAATAGGTACACTTAGGAAGCATTTTTATAAACAAAATCATATTTAGGTATAGTCTATATGGGGACAGATTGGATCGAAGTTACGTCAAGTTTAAGTTTTGATGTTTTATATTCATATCTCGCAATTTTTAGGTGAAAAATGGAGTTTAAAAATTCGTTCATTGTGCGAGTTTATACGCTAACAATTTTCGACTTTTTCAACAGAACTGTCTTAATAAAGATGAAAAAAGTGACAAATGTGAATAATGATTTTAGACTAACAGTAAGGTTGCGGATCAAAATATGATAATGATGATTTTCATCTGCTAGACGTTCAATTCCTTTGACTCTGGCAATATAATTACTCAACTCTGCAAAAGTGTATAGATTCTCAGAGATATTGTATTTCTTCCTGCGTGGAATGGCTTTACATCAAGTCCTGCTGATATTTGAGAAACGCTATCGTGTTCTCTGTTTGGATAAGTTTCAACTGGAATCATTCAAATGAGATTCTTGTATTGATCTTGAGTCATAAAAATAAAATAAAAAACCTACATAATACAACCGATTCTTCAGCAGATGTAGTTTCTGACAAGCTGCTTTACTTAAGAAAAAACAAACTACTATCTGTTCAGGAAATCAGATATTCGATGTTTGAAATAGTGTGGAAATGCTTCTCAGATTGTGATATCGTTCCTTTCTTTTTCTTTTTCTTTTTTTTTTTTTCACTAGGCAAAAAATTTTGAGAAAAAATTGTCATAACCGGATGATACTTTTACTTCAGTTTTGTTTTTCAGTTGGTTTCATGTCGTTGCATGAATTTTGATCTGATCAGTTACCAATCTTCTTTAGTTTTTCCAAAGTAGTTAAAATTCTATTATATAACAACCTAATAATGTCCATCAGTTTCCTCTTAGATGTATTGGTTTGTGATATACTGTGCCTTTGCTAAAAATATATGTATTGTCATTAGCAAGTTCAGCTAGTAGACTAAAACTACTACAGTTCCCTCCAGAGTGCTTCAACATGTGGCTGATCTCTGTGCACATTTATATGCGTGTAGGTATGTTTTGAAAATATACAGATATCAATATAACTGAATATTATATCATATTAGCTGAACTTATGCAAATTTCAAGCTTATGCAAATTTCTGGTTGAGTCGGTCTCTCCTGTTCTGCCGTCCGTTGCATTACTATATACGCATATGAATAAATGAATACTGAAAACCTGACAGCAGAGAAAAATATAAATGAAAGACTTTGAGTGAATCTTGTTTTAACTAAGCCTTAAAGAAAAGTTGAAGAAAGTGTGTGAGAAAGATGTTCAAAGAAAATAGAGAGCGATAAAAAAGAAAAGTATAATTGGCACACAAGGCAACCAGAAAGGTAAGAAGAGAAGTCTCCTCATCATTTAAACTAATAAAAAATATGGAAATACCCAGAAAGCAGTGAAATATATGAATTGATTATAAAGCATCGTAAGAAGAGAATAAAGCCACTCCTCTATGTTCACTTGTTACATCAATTTGAAATTAAGTGACAAATTTTAGACTGGATCCTTGTACAAGCTCTGTAAGTACTGTTAAGAAATCGCTACATAGAGGTGACTACCTTCAAAAGGGATTGTCACAAAACCGAATCCGGTTCTGGAGCTTTGGGGAGTGTAGTTACCTGAAAAGTTACAAGTAACGACCAAAATAGATCTTTTCTTCGGTCGACTTGAAAAAAACCACTTCATGTCTTCCTGATTTGAAGACTGATTCAGAGAGAAGTTGGAGCATTGATAACAAAGTGGGTGGGATTTTTCTGTCACCATGACTTGGCTTTTCCTTTTATCAGCTTTCCTATGCTCAGAAAAAATTGCCATTTCCCCCAATTCCATTGTGACCAGGAGTAGTAGTACCTGTCTGGGTTCTATCGGGTTCCAATAAATCTGTTTTGAAAGTAGTAGATAGTAATACTTAAAATTATATAACTGATTTTTTATTATGATTATTATTATCAAATTATTATGATTATTATGATCAAATTATTATGATTATTATTATCAAATAGAAATCATATCTTTGAGTGTAAATTATTTGTAATGGCTTGTTTGCATATCAACCTTTGTGGGTTATTTAATGCCAAAGCCATCATACTAGAACAGTAGTGGTATTACTTAACCCATAGCTGGGAGGGTTAGGGGGTCTATACCTTTCCCAAGGGTATTTGCCCGAACGTGAACGTAATAGCGCGACTGGAGTACGAACTCGCTTACTACGATTCCGCAGTCCATAGCTTTAACCGTTACACCATGAGGACAGGAATACTTGATTTATAACTCAATGAAAACAAAGTGTAATTGAAAAAAAAAATGCAATGGGATATTGAAAATATTATGACTGTAACAAATGAAACCATTTTCGGCATCGAATAACCCATAAGGAGTTATGTCATTTAATAAACCGATATCCTAGCACATTTTTGTATCTTTCTAAGCTATAAGAAGTTATAGCTCTTGCTATGTATGAACATGCTTATAGCTAACCTTCGTTTTCTTAAGCAACCAATGTAACAGGAAATAGACATTTGTGTATAGGCCCCGAAATGATTCTGTTTCTTTGTTTAAAGGCATATCAAATTTCGTGCGTTATTAAATGCCAAAGAAATCCTTGAAGAAGAATTGTAGTGGTACTGTATATCACCATTATGGAAAAGGGTTTTCATTCCTTTCCCACGGGTATTAGACAGAAAGAGAGTGGGGTTTCAATTCGCTTACTACGTTGTCGCAATCCAGCACGTTAGACAATACGCCACGGGGACTCCCTCGCTTTAAGCTTGGATGCTGTCTCCACATAAACACCATGTAGGGAAAACATCTCAGTTCGGAAATAAACAAACAGTTTGAACTACATTACCATCTTCATTTCAGCCTATCAGGACTGAATAAAGAAAACATTTTTCAGAGAAATCAACTTGTTATTAAAGTTTGCAAGAAACATAATAAAACCAAAAATTATCCATCAGTTTTATCCTAGACACGTCTATATCGAATCTCTGGCAGACAACACACGTAGCCACTGAGAGACCTTTTCATTATTACCAGACTTCTGTTTTTTTTCTTTACTTTTATCTGGATTCTATCAAACGATAATTCCAATAGGTTTTCACTCACACTAAAATCTTTCAGCTAGTTGCCTTGATTTATCTTTAATCCTTTTATAAACACCAAATAAGTTGTAGGCCTAACCTGATCAAAACAATGTATTATGGTTCGATAATTTCAGAGCTTAATAGTTTTTAGGTGAACGCTAATTTGAAGATTTCATCATATTATTAGATGTATATGCTGTCAGCGAATAGTCGACAAGGAGGCAGATCATGTACAAAAATATTTATTAGGTGAGTCAAAAGTCTTGCAATATTTTGGTTACGTGATGCACAATTGTATAGATTCAGATGCTTTTTCCGAAGTCGTGAAGGTGACGAGCCACACTTTACTGTGAAATGCCTAACTCGCTCGATACTCCCCGAGTGCTGCTCGCAGGATTTTTCCCGATAGCTTGAAGCATGGTTTTGGATCTTTTTGACCGTGTCGATTCAAGGATTTTCTCTCGGGTTGCATAAAGCAGCCTGAGAGAAATTTCTTGAACCATCTGGTGATTAAATGTCCCTTCACCTTTCACACAACATATATTTTCGGTTGCTTCCACAACGTTATAGCCCAGTTTAAACTTGTAAAGTGTAAATTCACAAATTTGACTACGTCAAAAAGGGGCTTTCATATAATTCATGGAGTGAAGCAATGTACGACGTATCAGCATACCAACCACAATAGGTAACTACCACAACTTGGGAAACATGCTATACTTTTAACTCACCCACTCGGGTGAGTCAAAAGTTTTGCAATATTCGCTTTTTTGTATACTTATGTAGATGAAATAGAACTTAATGGTTAAACAAAAAATACACCGGTGTCTGATAAAGATTTTTAGTTAGTATGAACAAGATTCCTAAAAAATTTTAGAAACTAATTCAGACAAAATATGCAATTATAATCTCTGTACTGGATATGTTATTGAGAGTCAAACAGATCTGCGAAAAAGACTATTCATATTTGATAAGTTTGTGTACAAAACAAAACAAAACAAAATAAAAAACAACAAAAAACAATACTTAAGTAACAACTACACAAAAAGTTACTATAAATGTTCAATGAACTCAATTCTCTAACATCTAGGCATAAAGCAATCCTAAGCTGGCTGAAATTCCATTAAAATCAATCCATGTGAACTCTGTTCATCTACAAGGATGGCATTGGTTTTAAATAACCCAAGTATGTTGAAATGCCATTCAAGAAAGAAACAAAAGCAAACTAAACAAACTGTTCACAAATTTTCATTTAAATTTGAAAATGAAAAAAAGTGAGATTTAGTCTCAATATTTTTGAGAACACACGCACACACACACACACACACACACACACACACACGTATATATATATATATATATATATATATATATACATATGTACATGGAGTGAAGCAATGTACTACGTATATATATATATATGTACAACGTATATAAAAAAAATATATATAAATATATATTTTATTTATATATATAATATATATATAAAAAATATATATTCATATATATATTTATATATATATTTTGGGGGAGGTGCCCGTGGTGTAATGGTTCACGTCGTAGGAAATGGACACGGCGACACGAGTTCAATTCCTGGACGAGACTGATTGCATTTCACAGAGCACTAATACCCTTGGATATGAATCCAGTTATTCTCCCTCCTGCTATGGGTAAATAGTAGGGCAGGCTAGGTTCTTCAGCCTTGGTGAGGCAACTAGTCTAGGAGAAGGAAAATTCTGAATTCAAACCTGTTAAACTCCACATAAAAGAATTGACCTTGTGTCATATCCTGCCCGAAATCTCTCTCTCTCTCTCTCTCTCTCTCTCTCTCTCTCTCTCTCTCTATATATATATATATATATATATATATATATATATATCATAAATGATTGGATCAGTAAGTAGGGAATCTTACACACGATTATTAGACGCATTTTCAACTGAAATTTGTACTGTCTAATGTTAAATCTAATTGATTTAGAGAGAAGCATTTGTTAAAGTACATTCACAAAGGAAGCAGATAAATATAAAAAAATGAACTTATTTAACTCTTCCTCTTTTGCACCATCTATACCAGTGCATATTCCAAAACATTGACTACTTCACTTTTATATTGGTAACCTTAACTTCCAACATTGATATCTGCACTCGTTTTGTTCACATGCAGTCACTTAAGAGACAACAGCAGGTTACATTCAATAACGTTTTTTTTAAACAGAAGTTCAGTATGTTATTAAATCTATAATATATATATAAAAAAAAAGATTTCTTTTTTAATCTAGAATTTACTGGATTTTTATTACTTTTCTTTAATAGAATTTGAAAAAAAAACTAAGCCAGGAAAACGTTTATTTTATCCTTTTTACTATTACTAAAATGCCGTTTGTGTGTGCGTACATTTGTGCATTTGTACAATTGTGCTTGTTTATATATCTGTATATGTATATGAGTACATAAGTGTATATATATATATATATATATATATATGTGTGTGTGTGTGTGTGTGTGTGTGTGTGTGTGTGTGCATTAATATAAATTGTGAGTGGATAAAGTAAATCTATATATTATTAAAGTTTACTTGACTGCATGAGTTTTGTATACATATAGAGTATTTTCTATGAGTGTACATATATATCATTCTGACTACATACATTACTAAATCTTCTGTATGTGAATATATATATATATATATATATATATATATATATATATATATATATATATATATAGAGAGAGAGAGAGAGAGAGAGAGAGATAACATATAAATTGTGTGTCCATAAATTAAATTGAGTAATCATGTTAAACATGACAGTCAAAGTAACTAGTATATACGTAAATAGATAAATATATATATATATATATATATATATATATATATATATATATATATGTGTGTGTGTGTGTGTGTGTGTGTGTGTTGGATACATGAATTTGTGTGTATGTACATATTGTGTAGATATACATATATATGTATATATATATGTGTGTGTGTGTGTGTGTGCGCGTGTGTGTGTGTGTGTGCGTACATTTTTGTGTATGTGTATGTGTGTGTGTATGTGTATATGTGTGTGTGTGTTTGTTTATATGTGTGTGTATGTGAATGTATACATAAGTGAGCATGTTAATATATACAAATAGAATTGGTTGAAAAAAGAAAGAATTGACCATGATATTCTTATGAAATGTGACTAAATGAAGTTTATTTTTCAGTATTATCCCTCTTGCAGCTACACACTTCTTAAATTGGTCTTGCTGTGTTTTGCCCATTTCCCTGGGCTCGTAGAATACACAGACTGCTTCTGTGCAGAGTGGTAAGACTCCTCCAAAATGTGTCCAGAATATAACCCTAAACAATATAATGATGAGGTTCCAGTAATGCTGGAGCTTTGGGGAATGTGAGGTACCTCTTTATTGCCATTGCTCTCAGGTCCACTCTGGCCAGGATTGGTAGCACCTGATAGGGTCTTATCAATGGGTAAAATAGAACTAAGCACTGAACTTATGCTAAACTGAATAGTTTGAAATAGAACGCTTTGATCATTTAATTGTTTGTTAACAAATGACTGATGTTTAATTGAATTGTTAGTGATGCATAGCAATAATTGGAACCATTTTAATTGGTTGACTGAACTGAATTATTTGAAATAGAACTGTTTATATGGATAAAAACTGATTCAGCATTAAATAACCTCCAATGATTGATATGCCATAAAACCAAACTATACTTCTTGCAGTGTTTGGATCACATAGGTAAAAAAAGAAATAATCAACAGCAGACAACGTCATTATATGAACTTTTCTACTTAGAAACTTTTCAGCTCACCCTTAAATAGATAGTGTGTATGTATGTATGTAATTGTATGCAAGCAAAAATGGCACATCATAGTGAAATTTTTATCTGAGAAACACACTTAAAAGGCTTTTAAAGAATTGAGCCACTTCTATTTTGTAACTTTTTTTTCCCCCAATATCAAATTTGTTTGCCACCTCTGGTTTTCTATCCACCTAATTTTATAATCCCTCCAGAGTCCACAACTTTATTTTTTTAGTGAGACCCAAGAAAGGTTTCTATAGTTAAATACAGTTTTTTTCTCATTGGCAGATGTGTAAGACTCACCCACAAAAAAAAGTTTAGTAAGTAGAAATTACCAAGTATAATGTGCTCCAAAATAGTCAGCCTTGTGGCTGAAAAATAATTTAAATATGTAAAACTTACTTGGACTAGAAAACTCATCTAGTTATTATTATAGGTAAATTTCAGCTCTTCTATCCATGAATCGTCTTAAGAGTTATATACATGTATATATATATATATATATATATATATATATATATATATATATATATATATATATATATATATATAGATAGATATTTAATCTATATATATATATTTATTCTATCTATCTATCAATATATTTCCTATATATATATACACCTAATATATATGATATAATTTGGCCAAATGAGTAGAGTATTAGCCAATAGTCCAGAAGACCATGGTTCAATCCTATGTCGAGTCATACCAAAGACTTAAAAAATGGTACTTTGCTTAACACTCAGCATTTCAAGGTAAGAATCAAGAGTAAAGTGAAGCAATCCAGGGAATGGAGTAGTTCTCTCCACTGCACCTTTGTGTAGTAGCTATTAAAAAGAGACCCTTTGGTTCACCCCTGAATAAAGTTGCCAACTTTACTTTGTATATACCTAACTCTTCCTGACAAACAGTATATGACACAAGATCATTTTATAAACAGTGTTAAGCAGGTTTGATTTCAAAGTTTTCTTTCTCAAAGGTCTGTTGCTACACCAATGATAAAGAGTCCAGTCAGCCCATAGCTGGAACAAGAATAGTTGATTCATATCTTTCCCAAAGGTCATGGTACTCTGAAAAATGTAAACAGATCATCTATGATTTGAACTTTCCTTCGATGGTAACCATTACACCATGAACCCCACTAATATATATATATATATATATATATATATATATATATATATATATATATATATATATATATATATATATATATATATATATAAAAGTATAAGTATATATATATATATATATATATATATCCAATTGGCTGAAGAGAAAATTTTTAAGCCTTTTCCTATTACAAACAACCAATTGATGACTCTGCATACATTCATTTTATTTATATATTTTAATCTTTTTATTAGTCAACAAACAAACATTGATATGAAAAAAGGAAGATTAAATGCAAGAAAATTCAGAATAATGTAAAAAAGTTAATGGGAAACCATCATACAACTAAAAACTCCCCAAATTTCTGTCCTGTAATGTAAGATATGTTTCATTCTGAGGTTATTTAAGGGCCATTTTGTTGAACAGGAATGTATTTGAATGAGTCATTCCAACTCATAAGCCTATCCCCAAACATTATACTAATAGTATTATGCATCAAGTAAATTAACTGTTCACTTGACTAAAGGTTATAAAACCAAAAAATTAATCTTAAGGTCATTGACTGAAGAATACTGTCTTTCTATGTTGTAAATTAAATTAAGTATCTATTTTCACTGATGAAAATATTATCTTTATAAGTACAATGTGAATGTACAAGATTTATTGCTTTCAGTCTATCTTCATTTCTTTCTGGGTAGGGCTCTTCATGCTTTGACTAGTTCATCCTATAATGATTCATAGAAATCAAACTGGACTAAAATCCACAATCCCAAAGAATTGTACAGAAGATTATTCTATGGTAGTTTTAATTAACTATTCCTATTCATATTCATATTTAACAACCCCTCCGCTCGGGCAGGATATGACACAAGGTCAATTTTTAAGTGGAGTTTAACTGGTTTGAATTCAGAGTTTTCCTTCTCCTAGACTAGTTGCCTCACCAAGGCTGAAGAACCTAGTCTGGAGGGAGAATGATTGGATTCATACCTTTCCCAAGGGTATTAGTGCTATGTGAAATGCAATCAGTCTCGTCCAGGATTTGAACTCGTGTCGCCGTGTACATTTCCTACGACGATAACCATTACACCACAGGCACTTCCTATTTAATGTTACTAATAATAATTTGTTTGCACACAGTTATATGATTTCAAGCATTCTTAACACTAATAGTTTTCAAGCAAATCTATTTAGCCGATACATCCGACGATTTTTGTGGTGGTGATGCAAAATTGAGCATATAATTTTTTTTTCAAATCATTAATGGTTCTGTTTGTTTTTAGCATCTCAACCCTTGTTGGGTTCTTGAATACCAAAATCAATTTTTTTCCAATGATAATCATTTGTAAACAATTATAGTTTCAAGTTAGTATGCTTCATAATTAGATGGTTTCAAGAAATATACCATTGCCAGATATGGATATGCGAAATGGACATATAATGTTCATATATATATACATAGAACATAGGAATCTCGAAACACGAAAAACACTTATGACTTCTCAGTTCAGGTTCGAAACTTTATTACCTTTGATTTTAAAGGTTCTTCGACATAAGGAGAGATATATACATTTTTTCTATTCTGGCTTTTTCATCCCCCCCCCCCTATTTCATGCGACACCTGCCCAAGGCCTCCGCGAGCAAGCGAAAGTCAACCATCTTCTCCCGAGGCAGGACTCAACTCTACTAACTGACTTTTTCAAAATACCCCAAATCCTCCGCGCGCTTCCGATGTGTGACATCACCTGCACTCTGTAACCCCGATTTTCATCTGGGCTATTGTGACATCTCTGAATGAGACATTTGCTTTGCACTCACGAGCATGAACACCTACATTAATGTTGCACCTAAGTAACCCATGCACTGAGCTAAAAGGTTCTCAGCCTAACTAAACCCAAAGGCATAAAACGAAATCCCTCGACCATTATATTACAGTAACTCTTCCTATTTACTACTACTACTACTACTACTACTACTAATAGTAATCATAATAAATTGATTCTTCATGGTTATAGCTCATACCAATAATTGTCACTTCATTATCTGATTTCAAGTATCCCTATCAAATATTTGCCCAGTCGGCTGGGGCTGTAGAGTACACTGACTGCTTCTCTGCTGGGAGGTAAGACACCTCCAACAAGTGTCCTGGATATGACACTAAACAATCTGATGGTGAGGTTCCACTAATGCTGGAGCTTTGGGGAATGCAGGATACCCCTTCATTGCTATCTCTCCCAAGTCCACTCTGACCTGGAGTGGTCGCACCTGATAGGGTCCTATCTATGAGTCAAATAGAGCTAAACTGTATACTTATGCTAAACTGAATTGTTTCAAATAGAACTATTTTTCACATTTAAACAGTGCACTTATTCTAAACTGAACTGTTTGAAATAGAACAGTTTTTGAATAGAACTAAACTGTGCATTTATGCTTAACTGAATGGTTTAAAGAAAAAGAAATGCTTTTGACATTGAAACTGCGTACTTCGGCCTAACTTAACTGTTTGAAATAGAACAGTCTGAACTTTTGCTAAACTGAATTGCTTGAATTAGAACTATTTTTGATATAGAAGCTGTGTACTTATGAATTGTTTGAAATAGAACTGTTTTGACATTTAACTTTACTGTTTTGATATTTAACCATTTGTAAACAAAAACTATAATTATAATGAACTGAATTGTTTGAAATTTAATTCAGCATTAAATGACCTGAAGTGTTCATATGCCATAAAACCAACTAACCAACCAACCAACCAACCAAATATAGATAATTTTTACATAATTATATGGTATAAGTCAGTATGTGGGATACTGTTGGAGAAGCAAGGACAAAACTCATTAGTGATATTCTCTATGGACCCCTACATATAAATGTGCCAGTGTTGGTCAACTAGCAAGAACTTACCAAGAACAGCTGTGCATGGACACAGGATGCAGTTTAAAAGACCTACCGGAATGATGGACAATAGGGACAGGTGGAGAGAGGGAGTCCGGAAAATCTATGCTTGCGACACGACTTGATAAGGATGCTGTATAAAGCATACACATAATGTCTCAAGTATTTCCAAGCATTATATAGTTTCAAGTAAATTTGTATCAAAATAATTTTAATATTGTATCTGAAGTTTTATTTTTTAAGTTGTTAATTTTGTTAAAGGAATTTACTCAACTCAAGACAAATTCCTTTCCACAAACTTACCCACAAAATACCCTTTTCATAAATAGCTTAATTTATAAATGAATAAATATTGAAAATGATATTAAATATTTAGCAAATTGTAGTTAATTCTTAAAATCTGGGTATTTTTCTTCAAAAGTTTTCTCATCAAAATTGTGAAACCACATGTAGTTTTATGGCCGTGTAAAGTGGATGTGTAAATAATTTTTTATTGGCTTTTTCTTCAAGATTTCTTCTTAAATATCATTGTAAAATTAACTTTTGGCCAACTTTCTAACATAACTCTTTTTACCAAAAAAAAAAGCAATGTTGAAATAAGATAGACTTTCACATTCAATGATCAAAACTCAATATATCTGTAGCTAAAAGTTAGATTTTTGCATTTTTCAGAATCTAGATGTTGAAATTTATCTCATTTTAGTTCTCATACAAGGCTAGACAGCTTTTAGTGACATTAGACTACAAATTAAACAAAGAATGTAAAAATTTGCTAAAAATTTCTATCTGGCATTTTTCAGATAAATTTTTGAGACTTATAAGCATAATATAGTTACTTGAAATAAAATTGCCAACAAGATAACACAAACTTTAGTAAAATTAGCTGAGTTTTAGAAAAGTTTGTACTAGATTAAAATTTTTCCTGACTCAGTGATGAGTTTCCCATTTTAGATTAATTTTCTCTTTCTATTTTTCTTTCATTTTATAGACTTTCCTTCATATTCTTCTACTACTAAATAATTGAAAACTGAAAGAAAATTCTTTAACTTTCATTGCTAAGATTTTGTTTTTGACAATTCAGCCACATAATTTGTCACAATTAAACTTCTCAAACTTTCCCCTATCCTATTTCTCTTCAAATTTAAGGTCTAAATTGTCATCTTTATTCTTCTTTCATAAAGCACCATAAGTTAAACTCTTAATCTCTAAAATGTAAGTTCATAAGTGATATAAGTTTGCTTTGCACAGTTTAATGTAAAAACTTTTAATATAAAGAAGTTTACAAGATAGATAAATGGCCCTGTTGCCAGGGCTTGGAAAATACCAAATCCATTCCCTTCAGAAGAGTAACCCCTAGGAGGTGTGCTGGGTATGAGACTAAACTGAATACAGAGATGAGGCTTCTCAAGAATGCAGAGTGATCCCTTCATTGCTTTTGCAGCAATTTTGACTTTTTAGAAAAAAAGATCTATTTGAAAAATGTTAGTTTTACATAGAAATGATTGAAACTATGTAACTGCAATAGGATAGGAATGCTTGAAATCTCTTTCTTGCCATTACTCTCTGGTCAAACGTTAAGGCCGCATCAATGGATGAAATAGATCGGCTTGAAAACTATTTGTATTAGATGGCAATACTTGGTGGCATATAGTGAGCAAATTATTAGCATTAAGAAAAGTTTCTGAGGAATATTAAAATTAGTTTTTTGAAAGTATATGATTATTTGCAAATTATTTGTATTTGATCAGAATAATTGATACTACTGTGTACTGACAGAGGATTATAAAATAGGAAAAGTTACTTAAAATTGTGTATAATTTGGTTATTATAAATTTTTCAAGTTCTTTGCAATAAAATACTGACTTTGGCATCTTTTTTCTTGTGCATCAACCCATGCCTCTGCTGCTGTATAACAATCTCATAGTTGTTGTGGTATTTGCTCTAAATGTAACTAATATAGAACAGAGGTAAATAAATTTAAGACTTTGTGCTAGTAATTAGTTGGTTAAAAATAAAGATGCAGAGACAATGATTTTTTAATAATCAGCTGAATATACACCCTCCAGAGAGAGAAAATCAAATTGCAATATATGTTCTCTTACCATTACACGATTTATTTGAATATTTTTGCTTTTATTATAAGTCGTGTTAATTATTGTACATTTCAAGCTTGAAAAAAATTCATGTCTTTCTACAAATCACACTTTGATATTGGAGTCTTCTTTCAGCAAAAATTCACTTAACAATGCTCACAATATTTATGAAGATAAACATGAAAATCTTCTCATTCTTTGAAACTAGTGTTTTCATGTTTCCTCAATCAAGCAAACTTATACCAACAAGCATGAAGGATTATTTAAGTAATAATTATGTTCTTTTAGGAAGCTTTTTTCAACAATTAACAAAAAAAGTGGAATTAATTGTTTACTTTTATTGCATATATCATAACTCCACTTTCTTCTTCTTTAAAATCTTTAGAATTGAGACAGTTATGCCCCTGAAGGTCAACGTCAAATTTTGCAGTCTTCAGAAAAGATCTGTACTTTATTTATACTGCTAGCAAAGAATATTGATGCATAACACTTAGAAAACATTCTTTTCTGTTATTTCTAATCCATGAAAATTAAACCCAGCCCAAATTTGATTGCCATACTTTCTGGCTTCAGTGTACATTGAAAAGCTATAGCCACAATTGAGATTAATATGCAGGACTGGTCACTGGGTTGATTATTATCATTATTTCAAATAATAGCTCTGAATCAGAAGTTAAAATACAAGTTCTGGGTAATGTGAATCTCATCACCTATCATGTTATCATAATCACATCTGACACTTAATTCTCTATGGTAGTATTTTTACTTTTTCATCCCTCGCTCTTCATCAGAGAATATCAAACATTTGATCAATTGATAGAATTATAAAGAGCCAGAACATTAAGTAATGTGGAACACTTTTCGTGGTAATATAAGTTTTGAAATCCCTTGCTAAATTGAAACATATAACAAATGGATTTATGTATATTTTCCTTTCAACTGAATCTCTCTGGTTTGATAGGCAAAGGGGTAAGACACTTCAAAAATGGAATGACACTAAACTGCATCTGTTGGGGAAGCTAGAGTTCTGGAGCTCTGAGGAGGGTGGAGTACCAGTTCTTTGCCATTACTCCTGGGTTGATTCTAGCCTGGATCTCATCTATTGGTCAATTAGATGTGTTTGAAAATTACTTGTGCAAGATAGGAATGCTTGGAACCATCTGTGTATAAACAAATTATTGTTATGAAATAGATTTAGTAACTTCAAACCATATAATTATGCGTAACTCATTAGTGTTTGATAGGAATGCTCGACACCATAAGACTCTGAGGAAATTATTTGTATTTGACAGGAATAATTAATTACACAGTTGTGTGCAAATTATTTGTATTTGATAGGAATACTTGATACTATATGCCAAAAATATTATAAAATAAAATAAAAATGATTAAAGAATTAAAACACTAACTGTGATGGAACATTGAAAATATATGATTCTAATTAGACATTTACAAATAAATCAAATGCTTGCATAAACAAAACTAATAATTATGTGTTCCAAATTAGGTAGCTCTACATTAAACTATTTGATAATCAATATTGATGCACACTTAGTGCAACTGCTAACAACATAAGATTCAAGTCCTAGAGAGGCATGAATCCATCGCTTTCCCTCCTGCTATGGGTAGGTAGGACTAGATCCTTAAACCTTGGGAAGGCCACCAGCCTGTTCTTAAATGTAGACATTGTGTCGTATCTTGATCATGGTGGAGGATTTAGTTGAAAACATATTGAGGACAATCAGATAAACTATTCCAATTTTTATTACAGATAGAATATATTTAATATCTGAACTGCATCTTTTATTTATTCTAAAAGGAATAGTTTCAAATCTAATATGGGTATTATGCAAAAATTCAAAAAAATTAAACAAAACCATTTAAGAAGCATAGTAACAGCTAGAAATTATGACATTTGGGAAATTAAGATATCTGCATCTTTTTTGCGAACTCAAATTCATTTAATTTAATGCACAGCCAAAGGAATTAACAAATGGTAGACATATTTTATCACACTCTAAATCAATGAGTAACATTTTTTCTTTGCCTTCTCATATTGGTTTATAGATATGCGAAACATCAGTTGGTGATTCAATTCTCCCCTTAATAATTTCTTATTTTCAATGAAAATATTCATTAGATTCATGGAAATTACTCTGAATTGGCAGTTTATATTACAAAAGCATTTCCTGTTGTTGTTACATCTACTAATAAAGCAAAATAATATAAAAATGTAATGTACAGCAAATGGCAGACTTAGAGTCAAGTAATGATGAAAGCACAAGTTCCCATCTGATTTCCAAAATTATTATTATATAATAGATTGAAATATTCTACAAATGGATTTATTTATATAGTACTTTCTTTTGATTCTGTTGCTCCCTCTTACTGAAAGCATCTCAGTAAACACACTTAGCATAATGCTTATCATTATGGGAAAGGGAACTGGGGCCTTGAGTTGAAATCATGAAGGGAGCTGTTTGTGTTTCATTTCACATCAATGCCATTAGGAAAGGCATGAATCCCTCCGTTTTTCCTCCTAGGATGTTGTGTAGACTAGATTCTTTAGAAAACCAGTTCCATTTATTTGTAGAGAGTTGTAAGGGTCTATGGTAAGAAATCTATTCTGAGTATTTCTCTTCATGGCTTCTCTCAGGAAATAAGCCATTACTTGGCAGTACCCATCTCCTCTCCAAGTAACATGTGACAGGTTATACTGGATTATACAAAACACAATTATTTTCCATTTTCAAGAATGAAATGAAGAATTGCTAATCCAGTCATATTCAACATTTTTTTTTTTTTTGTTTTTTTTTTTAAATAACTTATTTGTATTTTGGGATTCTTGTTTACTCAAAGATTCAACTTAATGAGCATATCAATAGGCTATCTAGTTTTGATTCTTTCATTTCCTAGTTTTTTAATTTTTACTGTTTTAACAAAATTTGTTTAACTTAATCAAAATTTCAAATTACTTTTTTGGATTTTACTAACCAAAAACCTGTTTTTATATGATGTGAAAATTTAGCTGCTATCAAAAGAATTGTTTTGATATCAGATTTGATATTTTGTAAAGCAAAAATATCTCAAAGGCTATTTTATGTTAAAAGCAAATATAGAGCTTTGCAAATCTAAGATTTGTAAAATTTGAAAGATGTTTTGTTTTTCTTGAGTCGAACTTGATCCAGTGTTAACAATCTGGCACAATGACACTAAAATGAAGAATATCTACTCATCGCCAATGGTCCAGCAGACTGGGGTTAATCCCAGGTTAAGTCATACCAAAGACTTAAAAAATGGTACTTGATACCTCCTTGCTTAACACTCAGCATTATAAGGTACATGTTAAGGGTAAAGTGGAGCAATCCAGGGAAAGGAGAAGCGCCCTCCACCACATCTCGGTGTAGTAGCTACTGAAAAGGGAGCCTTTGGGTTGCAATCGACTACAGTCACCAACTTTACTTTTACTTTATAAGCTTGAAAGTAACATTGGCCAAATGAATAGAGTGATCACCAGTGGTCCGGGAGACCGTTGTTCAATCTCAGCTGGAGTCATACCAAAGACTCAAAAAATGGTACATGATACTATTTACCAACCCCTCCGCTCGGGCAGGATATGACACAAGGTCAGTTTTTAAGCGGAGTTTAACAGGTTTGAATTCAGAGTTTTCCTTCTCCTAGACTAGTTGCCTCACCAAGGCTGAAGAACCTAGTCTGTCCTACTATTTACCCATAGCTGGAGGGAGAATAATTGGATTCATACCTTTCCCAAGGGTATTAGTGCTATGTGAAATGCAATCAGTCTCGTCCAGGATTTGAACTCGTGTCGCCGTGTCCAATTCCTACGACGATAACGACTACACCACAGGCACCTCCAAAAATGGTACATGATACCACCTTGCTCTAAACACATCACTATAAAGTAAGGATCAAGGGTAAAGTGGATTAATCCTGGGAATGGAGTTGCACCGTCCCCAACACCTTGGTGAAGTAGCTATTGAAAAGGAAGCCTTCGGGTCACCTTCAACTAATGTTGCCAACTTTACTAAGTTATAAGCTTGAAAATACATATTGTCTACTTAAAAAATATGAAGACAGCTTTAATGGTAAACCAGTATTGCTAATTATTCATAAATAGTTGCCCTTTATAAAGGCAACCAATTTGAATTTAAGACCCGGACAAGTTTTGAGGAATGGCTTGCCTTACTGGAGTAGAAAAATCAAGAGTTAGACTTCCTAAGGCAGTCAAATTTGTGTTCAACCTAATGTAATGGTCTAAGACCTCTGCTACAGGAGTTTGTGACAACAAATTCAATTGATAAGTGGTTTGGATTAGGAGTTTTTCTTCTCATAACCCATATCTTAATATAATCAAACCAATAATTATGCTCGCAAAATTTGGTGTTGCATATTGATCTCCGACCCGGCCGTGCTGTCAAAATAGGAAATGCAACTGTGTAAATAACAGGTGCATTCAGTCAAGGAATATCAGGATATTATAATCTTGACCATTGATGAGTTAAATGAGTGCGATTGTGATGCCCACAAGAAGAAGGTGGGTGTTGAACTATTATATAACTCAGTGCACAGGAAATTCAATCAGTTGGAGATCAGACGAGTTGGAGAGAAGATGCTAGATTGAGGAACATGTCCCAGAGAGGCTGGGCCACCAGGCCCCCAGGTGAGCAGCCCAGGAGAACAGGAAAGAAACGCAGTCATAGCCAATAGAGTGGGGGTCAATAAGTTGCAGTTCTGTTCGGTCTCCAACTCCTTCTCACACACAACCCTTTCAAATAAAGTGAGAGGTATATTTTTATAAGAACTGTGTTGCTCATCTTTATTGTGTCGTTGTTATGGTTCTATATGTATATGTGTTTGTATAGTTGGTCATGGCTATACAACATTGGTAGCTCAAAATTAAACTATGAGATCATTTATGTGGACAGCCCAGTTAGGTGGTGTTGTAGAACACACCGACTGCTTCTTTGCAAAGAGGTAAGATTCCACCCCAGATGCCTGTCCTGGATATGATGGTGAAGCTCTACTAATGCAAGAGCTTTGAGGAATGTGGAATACCCTTTTATTGCTGTTGCTTACTGGTCAACTCTGACTTGGAGGGGTAGCACCTGATAGGGTACTATCAATGTGTCAAATACAACTGTTCGGCATTTAAACTGTGAGCAAACAAATGACTTATGTTAAATTGAATTATAAGAAATAAAACTGTTTGATAATTTAACTGTGTGTTAACAAATGACTGATGTTTAATTGAATTGTTAGTTGGTTGGTTGGTTGGTTGTTTGGGTTTTATGGCATATCAACCTTTGTAGGTCATTCAACGCCAAATTCTGTCTATATACATACATATTCAACCACAACATACAAATTCTGTCTATATACATACATATTCAACCAAAGATTTCAAAATGAATATTAAGGTAGGTAGAATTTTCTATTAGCAGGATTTCATTTGTTTGTACAAGATTAACCAGTTTTAAGTTGTCATATTTTTTGGTACAACTCTGTCTCTCTCAAGAAAGACAGAATGTCATCTATTTTGACATTCTCAAACAGATCGGTTAAGTTATTTACATTGAATTGTTAGTGATACATAGCAATACTTTGAACCACTTACCTATTAGCAAATGAATGAGAAATGTTGAGAATAATTATTAGAGTTAAGTAGCAATACTGGACGCTTCTGAAATGGCTGCCTAAATTGAATTATTGGTATTAGATAGCAATATTTTCAACCATTTGATTGTGTGCAAATGCTATTTAACACTAATTATTATAAGTGTTAAATTGCAATACTTGTAATTACTTCACTGTCTGCAAACAAATGTTTAATATCAAATCAAATTATTAGTGTTAAATTGCAAGAAATGAAACCATTTAACTGTAGAAATAATAGCAATTCTTGTGTGCCAACAAATTACTTCTAACTCATTATAAAATGAAGTTACTTTCAAACTAATCACTCACAAATGATATATGTATAACCATTTAATTAGGTGCAAACAAATGATTGATGTTAAATTGTGACTCTTATATAGCAATACTTGAAAACATCTTTAAAACATGAACTCAGGCATGTTATCGCAAAAATGTATTTACAAATATATATTTAATGTATATATTTCTTTAAGAGACAAACCAAAGACCGGTTAATTCAGGATTATAAATTTATTTCCATCCTGTATTTTCAGTTTCTGGTGTGAACCAAAAACATGAAGAAAAAAATTTATACAGGACTTCTTCAGATCCAATGGATAATTAACTAAAAACAGAATAAACACGTGGGGTGGAGGGGGACGCGATTAAGGAGTTACCTCCTCGTTTTATTTAATTTCCGTTTTATTTTAATTTTTCAAATTTCTTCTGTCAGTTATAATTATGGTAATTTAACTTTTTTATTAATTTGTTTAGTTTATTTTCTTTACAAGTTAAGTTCGATAATTAACTTTTAAGAGAAATATTAATGCTTATATTAATTTCGATACCATTTAATTAGCTACCTATTTTTTTAGTGTATATGTTGGATACGTTCTTTTACTTGGTTTCACTATTTAATTCTATGTTTTAAATTTTTATAGTTTAAATTTAGTCTTATGTCTACATCTAGCTATTAATTCACTTCTCTTAATTAATAACTTATCTGGCCATTTATATAATAAAATATAAATTTTCTCTTCTAAGCATAAATTGCATTTACTGTTAAAACTATTTGGAGTATTTGATTTTTTCAAAATAGACCATTCTATCTCAGGGGTTAAACCTTTATATATGTATTAAATGGATTAGATAACTAACAATGGTTGATATACCATAAAACCCAACCAACGAACCATTTATACGGAGGAGTGCATAGAGTAATGGCTATCATCATAAGAAATGGAAGTTGTAACCTGAATTAAAGTCCTGGAAATTCCTAGTTGCTTAACCAAGGTTGATTAACATATTTTGTCTTAATAGCTGGGGAGATAACATGGATTGATGCCTTTCCAAAGTGAAATGCAAACAGTCTTATTAAGGATTTGAACTCAGGAAGCCAATTCCATTTCTTTTGATAATGACTGTTGGGTATCACCTACCTTTTCAGCATAATGAACTGTTCCATCTGCCATATATGGCAGTTGTGGAGATCAGTCCTGTGATGACCTGTGAACCTTGCTTGAACAAAATTAATATCATATAAAAGGGAAACATGTAGAATAGGCAATTTCTTAGGCCTGTGCAAAAATCCACATGCCAATCCATAGTTTCATGAAACTGAAAGATGCTCAAAAATCATCAATAACACTGGTTTACAAAGAAATTGAGGCGAACACAAAAATACCCGTTTATACCTAATTTGAGGGTGCTGAATTCAAATTTGAAATCCGTTTTTACTCATCACCTCTAGTTTTTTTAGATATGCATAGTGTGCATTTTGTGCATAAAGGCGTATATGAATTCAGGGTTAATTCTAATATTGTGAGACTTATAGCTTGTTTTTTAGTTATTATGCACTAAATGTAAGTGATAGCATTACATTATATATATATATAGTTATATATCAAGACGGATTTTGACAGTTAAGGCAGCCGTTCTCTATCCACACTCTGGAAGTCATTGGGAGTGGTTGTCTTGTAGGCGGCGCAGGAGGTTAGTGTCCCTCAACTATCGTGTTACACATCTTTTGGGTTACTAAATATTACTATTACATTTTCAAATGCACATTTAGTTTTACTTTGTTATATTTTCAGATTCTCCAATGGCTTCAAGCACGTCAAAATGTCGAGGATGCATCAACAAGGCCAATTCTTTCTGCTACGTGTGTGGGGACTTCACAACAGTTGCACAGTGTCGAACCATCACTTCCCTCATCAGAACCGCCTACTCTCCCTATTTTGACTGTAAAATTGGTGATCAGGATAAGTCTTGGGCTCCACACATCTGTTGTAAACCCTGCTACAATGGACTAACTGCATGGTTTAATGGCAAGAAAGCGACTTTCAACTTTGCAGTCCCGATGGTTTGGAGAGAGCCACAAAACCACGCAGATGATTGTTATTTTTGTTTAACTAATATAACTGGTTTCAATGCATCTTCTAGGAAAAAGATCAAATATCCCAACCTTCGATCTCCTATGAGACCCGTTCCCCATTCAGATGATCTTCCTGAATCCACACATCCAGTAAATAAGGATCTTCTTTCCTCATCAGACGAAGAAATGCCTTCAAGGGAGGATTCTGCCGAGTCAATATCTTTGGAAGATATTGAGTCTACATATTCAGGAACAAGTGGCAATGAGCCACACTGGATCGCGCAAGAAGACCTGGATGATCTTGCTCGTGATTTGTATCTATCAAAACAGCAGTCAGAGCTCTTGGCTTCTCGGCTTAAACAGTGGAACCTAATCCAGGAAGATGTAAGGGTCACCAGTTTCAGAAATCGGAACAAATAAGGTCATTGGTCTTCTTATGGGTATGCAAGCGGGCTTCACAAAGTACTGTTGTTTTCTCTGTCTCTGGGATAGTCGAGCTGTATCCCAGCATTACAACCAGAAAGACTGGGGGTCTAGAAGCACTTTTTTTCATGGCGAGCACAACCCCAGGAGAATCCTCTGGTGGACATGAACAAGGTGCTTCTTCCTCCTCTTCACATCAAGCTTGGTTTGATGAAGAATTTCGTGAAGGCGTTGCACAAAAATGGTGCTGCCTTCCAACACTTGTCTAGTGTGTTCCCAGGTCTTAGTGCTGCTATGCTCAAAGAGGGCATCTTTGTCGGACATTAGATCCGAGAAGAGCTGAAGGATACTGATTTTGAGGAGCTTCTTAACTTAAAGGAACTGAGAGCATGGGAAGCATTCAAGTCAGTCTGTAGTGGCTTCCTTGGTAACACACGCGTACCAGATTACCAAGCCTGTATTGAGAAGTTGCTAAAGTCTTACGAGTATATGGGGTGCCGAATGTCACTCAAGATTCATTTTCTCCATTCCCACCTCAAGTTCTTCCCGCCAAACCTTTGAGCAGAGAGTGATGAGCATGGAGAAAGATTCCACCAAGACATTACGAAGATGGAGAGCAACTATCAAAGCAAATGGAACCCCGGTATGATGGGAGACTTCTGCTGGATGCTCTTGCATAACATCCCGGAGGCAAAATACACCGGATCTTCTAAGAAAACACACTTTTGACTGTCTGTGGTACTATGTATTGTGTAATTGTGTCATTCAAGTATATTGATTCAATCAGTGTTCTTTATCTATCCTGTTTTATCTGTTATAAGCTGCTGCAACTCTTGAAATATGCACATATATTCTGTTTATACTAAAATGAGACTATTTAAAAGCCAGAAAACTAGAGGTGATAGAGCAAAACTATTTATAAATTTGAATTCAGCACAATCAAATTAACAAAAAACACCTATCCCCATTCTTGCCTCGGACCAAAAATTTATTTTTGTAAACCAGTGTAATTTACAGTTATATGGCATCAGTATTCCTATCGAGTTTAAATCAGTTTTAAATAATTCTATTGGACCGATAGAACTCTCACAGGTGTTACCATTCCGGGCCAGAGAGAACATGAGAGTAATAGCCATAAAAGAGTACTTCACGTTCCACAGTCTCCAGAACTGGAGTTTCATTATCAAATATAGTTCAGTATCTCTCTCTCTCTCTCTCTCTCTCTCTCTCTCTCTCTCATCGGTGGGCAGATCTTGCTCCTCAGCATGGGATACAGTCAGTGTATTCGAAACCACGCCGAGAGCGTGGGTGGAATATGTATCAGCATGAATTTTTTACACACTGCAAACCAGTGTAATCAGTATTTATTTTGAAACGTTAACCTAAAGTACATTTACTCAGGCAACAAGAATTCTAGCCAGGCAATCCTCATTTTTGCATCATTGATGCTAAAAATTTTTTTAAATCTGACATTGTGACATAAACATTTCCAGATATTCTTTAGCTAGGTGTCTAAGGAAGAGGGTTCAGTGTTGTGGGAACTTAGTGGGTTAATCATATAACTCTGTGCAAATTATTTGTATTAAGAAGACAACTACAAAGGGTCATAATTATAAATCATTTGAAATTAGGAAATTGATTGTAAAACTTGAAATTGTATGCAAATAATTAAATAATAGAAATACTACAAACTGTGTAAAAAAATGGAATTAAATAACCTAAAAAGAGTTGACATGCTGTAAAAACCAACCAACCAACCAACCAACCTTTGGATTTCTTTTTCTTTTTTGATATTAAAAACTGTTACATTGTAAATGAAGACAAATGCTACAACATGATATTTTAAAGTCGAGAAAATGTTTTTTATGAATTATAGTCAGTGGGCTTCTGCTATTACTTCCTCTACTCTGAGGACCCTCACACAGCAACAGCTTAAAAATAGAGGAAGTATTTTTTCTTTATTCTGCCAACATTTTTTAGTGAAACTTTTGAGGCAGTCTTATTGCCAAAGTATGAAGTATTAAGATGCAACTCAGAAAGTAAATCACAAGGTTAATGGAGCAGAACTTTCTTTGTCTAGACTCTCATTGAAAAGCCTATAAGATATTCTTATTATCAAAGAATGAAGGTCTCATAAATTATGAGTTAATGGAATTGTTTTTGATTGTGTTTTGGGAAGGAAACTGACATTGCTCTCGAGATGCTTGGAGATTGTTTTTGAACCAAAAACTGGAAAATAAAGAATTATTTATAGCCATTCACATCTCTTGACGCACTAATCAGATGAGTTAAGATGGGTTTTATCTTTCCGGATGGCTCGACTTCCCTGACATTTCACAGTCACCCTAGATTGTAATCTTATTTACTTCCAAGTCCACGATGAGTAAGATAAAAAAAGAAAAGCATAACGAAAAAATAAGAACCTGAGAACATAAAATTTTAAAATAGAATTTTTGGCATTAAAACAATTCTGAAAGAAATAAACAATGAATTTATCTCAGGCTTAAATTTATTATTTAGCAGGTTTCTATTTTGTCTTATATTTTCTATTTTTGTATTATTTACGAAATCTTGGTAGTTCTTTTTTGCCCTTTCCAAACTTTTAAAATTTTAACAATGAATTTAGATTCAGTTTTTTTCTAATTACAAAAAAAAGAAAATAGTGCATCGAATGCAATGAAAAGAGAAATCTGCAAAATTTCTAGTGTCAACACTTTTAAGTAAAATATTTGCTAGAAAAATGTGCCACAAGTCCATTCTACTTGAGCTCTCAGCGAGGATTATTCATCACTGTCAGAGCTTCATAAGGCCATGAATATTCATCATCATCATCATCATGTCGTGCCGCTCGCACGAATATCCCTGACCCTCTCTCGCCACTTCTCGTCCTTGCTATCATTCATTGCCTCTGGCAGGTCTTCAGGGCTACATCCTGTATCATCACATAGCTACTGTATGTATGTTCGAGCTGGTCGTCCTGCTTTTGCCCGGCCATATGCGGGGACCATAGGGGTACATCACTTTTGAGCTCGTCCATGCTTCTCTAGCAGTGTCCTGTGTGTCTGGTTCGTCTAACTTGGATAGTTTTTGTGATGGGAGGTAGATGGCCGTATAGTTGGTGCCTTGTGGGTTGTTGCCGCCAGGACTTGTTCAATATTGCTTGCAACATTCTTGTGTAATTGCTATCTAGCTTCTTCTCCAGCCGTTTAGTTAGTGTCCAAGTAGTGCATCCATATAGCAGTATCGACACGACTGCTGCCTGGAAGAAACTGCGTTTCATTTTATCGGTCAGGTCTGATTTCCATATGATCGAAAGCCTATCGATAGCTGTCCATGCCTTCGTTAGTCGTGTGTCGATGTATATTAATTTACCCTAAAACAGGAAAAAATATGGACACACTAAGAAATGTTTCTTCCATTACTTTTAATCCATGAAAAATAAACTAAGCACAAACGGGAGAAAAAATTATTTGGTTGAGTTCTTGTAGCGTATTAGCTAACGTGTTGGACTGCAACATCAAACTCCAGTCGTGCAATTATGTTCACCTCTGGACTGTATTAGTATTTGGGAAAGGTAGCTTGGGAAAGGTAGCTTGGGAAAGGTATTAACTTTCTTCTTTAAGGGTTAAAAAAGCTATGAGTTAAAAAGAAATACTACTGCTGTGACAGAATGACTTTGGCTTTGGCACGACCCATGACGATTGATATGCCATTAAAACAAAGAAATCGAAACCTATTTTATTTGAAAGTACTCAGACTATCACCCACAAAAGGAATCTGGTAGTGTTACTCAATTTGTTGCATACTCATATGCAGATGCACGCAGAAACATATCCAACACAATAAAGACGAGCGGACACAGTTCTTTAGAAAAATATACCTCTCACTTTATTGAAAGGGTTGTGTGTGAGAGGGAGTTGGAGACTGAACAAAGACTGCAACTTATTGACTCCCACTCTTATGGCCATAACAGCGTTTCTTTCCCGTTCTCCTGGGCTGCTCAACCGGGGGCCTGGGGGTCCAGCCTCTGCTGGTACATGGTTCTCATTCCAACAACTTTTCTCCAACTGCTCGGAACTTCCTGTCGCCAAGGTTATATAATAATTTGACGTCCACCTACTTCCTGCGAGAGTCACAATTTCGCACTCAATTCAACCCCTCGACAGTCAAGGTCGCCCCTGATCCCCAGATATCTTCGACCAGATGCACCTGTTATTTACACAGGTGCATTTCTTCTGTAAGTTTATATGAAATGTTGAAGTAATCCCTTTATTACTTAGGTTCGCTCCAAGTAGTAGCAAGCACATCTATGGGTTCAAATTGATTTCTTCGGAAATTATCAATATTAGATCAGAATAATTGAAACTATATAACTGTGTTCAAACAAATAATTCTGGGATAGAATAGTTACTTTATACATCACTTGTCGGTACTATGACTCCAGCTGGTTGCGAATAAATTTTCAGTATTGGATAAGAGTACTTGAAACCAAACAACTGTGTGCAAATTATTTGTATTCGAAACGTTTCCTAATAGTGATGTGTCCATAGTTGTCTGTATCAG
This sequence comes from Sepioteuthis lessoniana, assembly GCA_963585895.1. Lineage (NCBI taxonomy): Eukaryota > Metazoa > Mollusca > Cephalopoda > Myopsida > Loliginidae > Sepioteuthis > Sepioteuthis lessoniana. Next base: position 38,989,903 of record OY757924.1, read on the forward strand.
ATTGTTTTATATGAGAATACTTGATATTATGATTGTGTGTAAACAACTTTCGGCAACATTAGTGGTTGAATAAAAAAGCAAAACCATGCTTTTTTGGTATTATCGTAACCTCTCGGAATTCCTCTTAACAATCCAAACAGAAGTGTTCACATCGACAGCCATGACCATGGCAGACTCTGAATCAACCAGCCACACACACACACACACAATAAAGTCATAAGAATATTTTCCGACCAATCAGAAACCGAGCTTCGAGACCCAGAAAATCTGATCTGACAGATAGAGAACACGTCTAGTAAGTAGCTCAACCATCCGTGACGGTTTGCTAGCTCAAGCAGGTTCGCCTCACACGTTAATTTTCAAATACAACTCTGATACGTGACATATTCCTGAATGAGTAAACGAACGACATCCCGATCGACCATAAACGAGAATATATTTTTTCTTTTTTTTTTCTAAACATGTTTTAGTTTCCACTGTTACTTCTCAGTCTTTTCCTGTTAGCGCGAGTTATGAAACCCTCAGACAACTACATCAGTACAAAGTGTTTCTTCGCTACTGAATTTATCTTACTAAACCTTGCTTTATGACAAGGAATCACTATTTTATAAGTAATGGAGTAGGTAATGTCAACCCGTCAAGGGTTATTGTTTAAGATATGCGTTCATTTCAAGTTCATTTCTGTATAGTAGCTTCGTACCTTTTTGCTTAAGTGATAAAGAATTCTGTCCAAAATGTATAAATTATTGTCCAAAATTTGATTATATACTGTTGTAAAGAATGTTGAGGTAATGATTGCTATCAATCCTGACCCTTTATTGACATTCATCCCCATATCATAAATGAATGGGTGAATCTTTTGTTTTCTCTAGACATAGTAATATATTTCGTTGTCATGACACCAGACAAAATTTCTAGCATCATTACCTTGGCCAATACAGAATCGTTATTCATCACAAAATATTACTTTCATCCAATCATCCACATTTCATGATTTCTTCTCTAGCCCACTGTAGTCTTAATGTTTAATTGTCAGACCTAGTTTACATTTGACCTTTCTGCATTTAAACCCCATTTCATTAAGTCTGTTTCTGACAATTCTGTTTCAGATATTAACTCCTGTTTCCGCTCATTTATTTTTCACTTGCTTGGTGGTCCATTTTTTATTTGCAAGGGACATTGCTTTAAGGATTTTGTCCGGAAGGTTTGATGTCTTCAGTGGTTTTTCAGTATACTTTCCTTTCATGATCTTCCCATATCTTTTAAAGTTGCACTAAATTTTGATGCTGTTGACTGGGATCAACCCATAGTTTTGACCATATTCCACGTTGAATTAATTGCGTAAAAAAGTACTGTTCATTGAATAATGAAATTAACAACGTTCCGTAGGCGAGGCTGTCTTCCCTTAGCCAATGTTAATAGTTGTTTCTTAAGACTTCTTGTACACGGTATAATTGAATAATAATGGTATCGTACCAGATTAACATTGGATTATGTTCGACTCTAGAACAACAAAATCTGTTTCAGATTAAACAAATTTAAATAACCGGAATTGCAAAGCCTGTAGAGGAGTAAGACCCCTGCTTCAAAAAAAAAAAATAAATAAATAAAAAAAAAATGGAATGTTCTAGAAATTACGCTAAACTACATTTGATAGTGAGATATTAAGTCGAGTCCCTACTCATTTAAAAAAAACAAATATTAGCACTATCTAAATAAACAAAGAAAAACAAAAACAAAAAACAAAAGATAAGCTCATTTACACGTACAGAAATATTTGATATATACATTTATCTGTAGATTGAATTGGAGGCGCACGTGGAGTAATGGTTATCGTCGTAGGAATTGGACACGGCGACACGAGTTCAAATCCTGGACGAGACTGATTGCATTTCACATAGCACTAATATACCTTGGGAAAGGTATGAATCCAATTATTATGGGTAAATAGTAGGACAGACTAGGTTCTTCAGCCTTGGAGAAGGAAAACTCTGAATTCAAACCTGTTGAACTCCGCTTAAAAATTGACCTTGTGTCATATCCTGCCCGAGCGGAGGGGTTGGTAAATAGGATCTTGAGATTGAATTTGCCAATATCGTTCTATGAACAAGTAGAATGTGAAAGAGGGACCAAAAATGGAAAAAAAGTTTACCTGAGATTGATGGACAGTAAAATGATAATAGCAAAGTTGGCTTTACTGCTCATTTATTGTTAAAAGAACAGAGGCAAAAGGGAAAGAGAATGGATTACTGAGATTGTCAAGTGACACTTCAAAAGGCGTCAAACAGTCACGCTCATATTCCGAGGGAGAAAATTAATAATCATTTCCGCAGATCAGAAGATATTTGGGAGAAGACAGCCAAAAAGATACACAAAAAATTATTCCGAAAAACTTAACTGATTTAATAACATAAAAAAATAAGATAACATAGAAGATATAGCTTAATAGTTAGAAAACGGAAAAAAAACAACGTACTACCATTTAACTTAGAGATATTTGGAGTAAAAAAAGAAGAGAATATTATTACTAGTTGAAATAATATTTGTTGTAAAATCTATTAGCATATGGTCTAAGTATGTTATTCTTCATATGTCCAATATAACTCCCAGCTCACTCCTGCCAGGCGTAGTGGCTAACTTGCTGGACTGCGATATCGTAGTAAACGATTTCGAACTCCAGCCATTTCTCTACGTTCACTAATTAACTAATACCCTTGGGAAAAGGTATGAACACCCAACTAGGGGTTAAATATAACTACTACTGGTCTTCTACAAGTATGGCTTTGTCATTAAATAACCCATAAAGGTTGACATACCATAAAACAAAGAAGCCAGACAATACCAATTCAAACCAACTCCTCCGTCAAACTGACACATTTTGGCCGCTTTGCTCAAAAATTTATTTTTATTTTGTTTAATTCACGTGAGTTGGCTACAATGACTAAAAGTCTGGAAAATGTTGGAATTTATCCATTCAGCTGTGTAAGTTTTATCGACTGATTGATTGCAACGGCATGTCAACCCATCTAGGGTTATCTTAGGTTTAAAGATTAGGGAATCGCGTTCATTGTACGTTCTTATTTACATTTTTTCTGTAGTTGCTTCTCTGGATTTTTTTTATAAATGGTCTGATCAAATAATTTTAAATAGATCTACTTGACCCATATATGAAACGCGAACAGATACTATAACTCAGGGACAAGGTGAACCTGAGAATAATGGCAATGAAGACGTCCCTTGATTTCCCAAGAGCTTCAGAAATGATCCCTCATCAAGGGACATCCTTTTTTGTATGGTCCTACAGCCATGCAGGCATAATGTCAGCATATTCTAAGCCTCACCGACAAAACGAGATAATCAGCAAAATTGAATTGGAAAGTTATGAAGAAAACCTTGATGAATGCTGAAACACGAATGGGTCACTTTAGAGCTTGTCTTTAGCACCCCCCTCTCTCTTTGTTTTCCTTTCCTTGGATGTAGCTGTTTGTATAAACATTTGTAATAATTGATAATCATTGACAGGGTTGGATCATGACCATTTGATTTGAAACAAGAAACAAACAGTTTTCATCTTGACGAACAATAAATAATCATGAAAGATTGATTTACAAATGGCATGATGCCATATTATCAGCATTTTAATCCTTAAAGATATGTGTTGCTTTTTAGTATTCATTTCACTTTTTATACTTAATCAAATATGAGGAGCTCAAAACAAGTATCTACAGATCTACATTTATCTGATTCCGAGTTTCTAGTCAAAGTTTATCTTGTTAAATTACATTCATAGAAAACAATCTCTGTATATCTCTGTCTTTGTTTGGTTATTTAAATCTCAGAATAAATACAGCAGGACTTGCTAACCTAAGTTTGATCTTGTGCTCAAAACTTATATTAAACAAAGACAAGTTTGCAAAAATATATTTCTAGGGGATAAAATATATAAACATGAGTTGTATAGCCACATACATATACAAAGCGGAAACATAATCAATTGATAATGACGACATCAATGACGAACGAATACACTTCTTTATAAAGATATATCTCTCACACTTTATTCTCGAAAGGGGGGTGTTTGTTGTTTGTGAGAGATGAGTTGGAGACAGGGACAGACTGCTATATTGACCCAAGTTCCTCTGACCATAGCAGCACTTCTTTCGCATCTTGGCTGGGTTGCTCAAACGTGTGTCACTGAAGGCCGCAAACGCTTCAGTCTGCAAGCTGGTTCTCACGCTGGAATCCTCTCTCCAACTGACTCGAACCGTCTGGACACCTGGTTATATTATTGTCTAACGTCCATTTATTTACACAGGTGCATCTCTTGATTGACGGCTCGGTCGAGGGACAATATATAACACATGCAATGTGGAATCAAAAATGTATTGAGATAATTCAAATGGACATATATGTTGACATATTTTCGATTCATTTCATTTTCTTTACTCCCAGAGGATTATTGTTTTGCAAAAAACTCCATGAAACCCAGGGGTTGCCGTCTAAATTCCATGCATTAAATATATATATCTAATATAAGTAAGTAAAGTTAGCGACCATAGTCGAGGGTGACCCGAAGGCTCCCTTTTCGATAGCTACTACACCAAGGTGTAGGGGAGGGCGCTACTCCATTCCCAGGATTGCTCCACTTTACCCTTGAACCGAACCTTATAATGCTGAGTGTTAAGCAAGGTGGTATCAAGTACCATTTTTAAAGTCTTTGGTATGACTCGACCTGGGATTGAACCCAGGTCTCCCGGGCCATTGGCGAACACTCTAACCGCTGGGCCAATGTATTCATTTATTATCATTGCATAATAGCTCTATCCTAGATATTGAGCACTCTCCTTATTATATTTAAAAGAAAATTAACTTTTCATTCATGGCTCATTTCAGTCTTGGATTAATTTCTTTGTTTAATGGCATCTTTGCTGGTTGTGATGAAGGAGCTGAAATAGCTAATCACATTATAAATGAATGACGCAAACAGGCACATAAAAACCCTTCCTCTTTTTCTCAAAATTACTCAGAAAAATATCTCCAGAAAGTTGATATATCTGGTCAGCTAATGTTTACTCAGATTCTGAAAAGATTACCAAGAAGATATGCTATCCTTGAAGAAGAACAGCAGTGTCACAATTTAACCTATGGCTGGGGTGATTAAAGAGATCATAGTTTTTACATGGGTATTAGTCCAAAAGTGAATCTAGTATTTCAAACTCACTTTGTGTCTGCAGTTCTGTACTTTAGCCATTATGCCACAGAAACTCTCCCTTCAGTCTTGATACTTTTTGAATCCTCTTTTTGAATAAGAAGAGAATTTTGAATATATATATATATATATATACATATATATATATATATATATATATATATATATATATATATATATATATATATATATATATATATATATACTGGATTTGTTTAAATATCTTTAAAGATTCAGTCATAAGATTCTGATGGTTGATTGATTGATTGACTGATTGATTCTAACAGTATTTCAGCCTATTTGGGATTATTTCATGACTACAAGTTAGGGAATTGTGTACATGGTACTTTTATTTTCATATCTTAGCATAGTTTCTTAAAAGTCTTTTGCATACAGTTATATGATATCATATATTCCTATCTAATATAAATAATTTTAAACATATCTATTTGACCATTAGATGGGATATTATCTTGTACCACCATTCTAAGAAGTAGTGGACCTGGGAGTAATGGCAATGAAGGGGTACTCAGTACTTCCCAGAATAGTGCTTATTTTTAAATTCAGCTATCCAGCTTAGGCCCATACTTATATAGCTCTGTGTGTGACCATAGACATTTACCATTTTATGACATATATCAACTTATAAGTCTTCAGAAATCATTGTCTGTGATGCATATTTTTAAAAATAGTCACTTTACCTAACTTAAAAATCTTACTTGTAAGTGGGTTTTTATCTAGTAAAATAAATTAAAGAAAAAAAAGAAAGAAAAGGAATGTTCTATGAAATAGAAATTAAATGTATTTTTTTTTTGTCTATTTTGTTTTAATTATTGCCCATCACATGAATGAATTTTGTCAGCCAAATTTTGGCATTTGGCCAGAGTCTCTAGCCATATATTCTATATCTTATTAGTATGAAATAGTTGGTAAGTTTGTAAAAGAGTAATGAATTTATATTATTCTTTATGAAATAAAAATCCTAAAACCTAAAAAAAACCCTGGGAAATGAATTTATCCAAAGAGAAGCTTCATGTATAAAGGAGAGGAAGATTTCCCGACTGAAAATGATTTTGTTTGACATTACCTCATTAATAGTGGCTTGAATAGCTCAGTTCCCATTTTATAAGTGCTGTAATAACTTTAACCTTTTTAACAGCCAACTATTTTTAAAGATATCTTTAAATGAACAAATTTGTACTTCACAATCTGAGTGGTCACTTCCTGAAAGTAAAATAATTAAGAAAAAATCTTTTATTTGAATTTGGAGTGACAAAATAAAGGAAACCAATCTTCGTGATATTTTAGAGAGTTTTACTGGAATAAACTTCATTCTTCTTCACTAACAAAGAAGTGGCTTAGAATAAGCTGAGTGGTAGTACCTGTTAGCCCCCCATCAATGGATCAAATGTGTCTGTTTAAAGATGATTTGTTTTTCATAGAAATACTTGATGCTATATGACTGTAAAGTTTAGAGATTTATGTTTCCACTCATAGGGCATGAATAAACTTCATTGGTAGATTCTTCTTCACTATCTCTCAATCAGCGGCTTAGAAATATATCAAAGTATTAAGAATTTTTATTGAAGCTATTCATTACTTGAAACCATATAACCCTCTGCCAAAAAATGACCATTATCAAATTGCAACAATTACTTGAAACCATATAATCATTTATGGAACTGCCCATGGTGTAATGGTTATTGTTGTAAAAAATGGACACGGTAACACGAGTTCAAATCCTAGACGAGACTGATTATATTTCACATAACACAAATACCCTTGGGAAAGGTATGAATCCAATTATTCTCCCCCTGGCTTTGGGTAAATAGTAGGGCAGACTGTGTTCTTCAGCCTCGGTGAGGCAACTAGTCTAGGAGAAGGAAAACTCTGAATTCAAACCTCTACTTAAAAATTGACCTTGTGTCACATCCTGCCCGAGCGGAGGGGTTGGTAAATATATATAATTATTCATATTGAAACCACACAACTGTGTTCAAATCATTTTGGTAATCTTGAGCTGAAGTCAGTTTTTCTTTTATTGTTAGCAATTCTATAGTTATTATTTCTATTACTATATATTTACCAACACAAAGGAAATAAACACAAAGAAGAAAACCTTTGCCAGGGACAGACTACAGAAAAACCTGACATTATCCCATGAAAATAAGTTTCTGGAAATCTTCAAGATATCTGAGAAAATTATAAACTCCATTATGAAAGCTATACTTGATATCATATATCTATAAAAAAAAACCTCTCAAGAAACAACTGCATAAAAAATATAATTATAAATATGCAATGAATGTAATTCCTTAACCTCTTGGTATAGAATAACCTGAGACAGTTTGGTATACCATTGAATTCATTCAATTGGCTTAGTTGGATTGAATATTAAATATTTTGTGTGTTTGTTTGTTATCATCAAATCATCAATTGGGACTTTATGAATAAATTCTTCTTCACTATCAAATGATGATTTTAAGCTTGATTGATTTGCTTTTATATTTGCAATGCTTTTCATCAATAATAACCTACTTTACCATTTCATAGGAGGAAGAACATTTTGAAATTATTCTCTCAGGGCATTGGTTGTTTGGTGGAAAGAACATTCATTTGATATTCTGACTCTACAGATCAGATAAAACTGAATTACTGTTAAACAAATGAAAATAAAAATTTTCATCATTCTCATTGTGATATAGTTATATAGATATATTTGTCGTAAATTTTGTCATTCACTCTTGAGTCATAGAAAATTTGTTTCATTTTTGATATTAGTTATTTGTTACTCAAGCCCAAATGTATGGGGTACCTGATGAGAATCAAAGTCGCTAATTATAATCTGTCCTTGCTTGCTAATTATGTTAACTAGTAAAGTTGGAGAAAATAGTTGAGGGTGACCCAAAGACTCTATTTTCGATAGCTACTACACCAAGGTGTAGCGAGGGTGCTACTCCTTTCCCTGGATTGCTCCACTTTACCCTTGATCCTCACCTTATAATGCTGAGTGTTAAGCAAGGTTGCATCAAGTGCCATATTTTGAGTCTTGGTATGACTCGACCAGAGATTGAACCCAGGTCTCCTGGGCCATTGGCGAACACTCTAACTATTATGCCAATGTCCAGTTTTAAACTAAAGCACTTTAAAACACTAAGCATTGCCAAGATTTGACATAATACTGGGCACTCACCAATCATTATGCCCTTGAAGAGGGCGTAAGACTCTGAAAAAAATGTTCTGGCTGTGAGGCGAAAGAGACTTTCCAGTTCTGGACCTTTAGAGAAGATGGATTATCTCTTCACTGACCCAGATTGGTAAAAAATGTAAAGTTGGTGACCTGAGTCAAGGGTGACCTGAAGGCTCCCTTTTCACTTATTAATCTTTCATTTATGGGCCAAACAGATTTGTTTGAAAATTGATTAGTATTGGATAAGAGTAATCATGTGTAAATTATTTGTATTAGAATAAGTATTTGAAGGTCAGAAAATTATTATTGAGG
>OY757924.1:39003613-39071113 GCA_963585895.1 Sepioteuthis lessoniana
TATTGTCCGAGTATATATATATATATACCATATCATTTGAGTCAGCAAATAGACTTACAAGGAATAATCCCAACAGAGTGCTCAATACACGGCTAATATATATTAAAATTCACATGCACATAAAAAAATATTAATATAAAGAAAAATCAAGACATAATTCATTATAAATTTATTTCAACACTAGTTAACTGGATCATCAGATGGAAATTTAAAAAGAAATAGGTTTCTTTTAACTGTTAACATCAGGGAATACATTTTACTTGAAGTAAGGTATTTAAGGAATTGTGATATATATATATATATATATATACTTTGGTGCAAAAAGATAAGGCCACCATGAAAAAACCCAGACATTTGGATTGATCCATTTTTCTTTCAAAAATGCATATTCTTATAAATGCATTTAGTAATAGAATTATCTATTGAAAAATTTTTTTCTTTGATTATTATTTCAGAAAATATTAAAATCAGCATGTTGCAATAAGATAAGGCCACCTATGAATTTATTAAATAAAACAAATTAGCTCACAGATATTTATGTTAAGAATAATTTTACATAAAAAAATTAGCAATAAAAAAAAAATCATGACTTAGTAATTCTCTTACAGATCACCTGAAAGGAATGATCGATGCTTTTGAAAAAGATGGGCATTCTCAACGAGAAATCACCAAGAAGATTAACAGATCAAGGTGTGCAGTTAATAATTACATAAAAAAAACCTCAAAAAGATTCCAGGTAGTCCAGAAAAACTCAGTCCAAGAAATAAACGGGCCATTATCAGAGATGTTAGAAAATACGGAAAATCCGTTTCTCAAATTCAACTTCCTGGTGACATTAATGTTTCACGTTAGACCATATGGAGAACATTAAAAAATTGTCCTAATGTTGAATATTCAATGGGACAAAAAGCTCCTTCATGGAAGGAACATCGCATAAAGGCAAGATTTAGTTGGGCCAAAAAGTACGTATTGTTCATGTGGAAAAATGTTGTGTTGTTGTATTTACAAACGAGAAAAAATGGAATTTAGATGGTCCCGATGGATTCCGTTGCTATTGGCACGACCTAAGGAAAGAAAAAAAGATTTTTAAAAAACGCCAAAGTGGAGGTGGCTCTATAATGATATGGGGAGCATTTTGTTCAAATGGAATATTCAAATTAGTTCTTGTAAGCGGTAACATGGACGCAAAACAATACACTAACATGCTCACCGAACATTTTTTGGAATATTTCTTTCGTATTGCAGGAAATCGGGCTATTTTCCAACAAGACAATGCCATAATTCATGTGTCAAGGCATTCAAAAGCGCTTTTTAGTGACAAAAATGCAGTGCTAATGGATTAGCCAGCATTAAGTCCAGATTTTGACCTCATCGAGAACCACTGGGGTATAGTTGCCCGACAAGTTTACAGTCAGGGTAAACAATATGATTCAAAGGTGTCCTTGACTGGTGCAATAAAATCATGGTCCGAAATAGATGATCAAACTGTCAAAAGTCTGATAGGGTCGATGAAAAATCGTTGCATAGAAGTGATTGCAGCGAAAGGAGGAAAAACAAAGTATTAATTGATGGTATTTGCAATTTTATTTTAGTGGCCTTAAATTTTTGCAACATGCTTATTTTATTATTTAATGGTAAAATAATCAAATAAAATAATAAAAAAAAATTACTCGATGAATTTATTCGCAAAATTTAAGAATAAAAATATGATTTTTTGAAATAAAAAGTTGATCAATCCAAATTTCTGCATTTTTACATGGTGGCCTTATATTTTGCACCAAAATGTATATATGTATTTCATAATCATATATGATATACATATTTCATAATTAATATATATATATATATATATATATATATATATATATATATCATGCTTTTACAATTTTTCATATATATGTATATACACATTGGGTATCTATATATGTATATATTTAGACATTATGCGCATGGATATAAGAGTATACATATATATGTGTGCATATGTATGTGTGTGTATATATATATGTATATATATGTGTCTGTATATATATTTATATATGTATATATATGCGTATGTATATTGGTATATTTCTAACAAACAATACAAATGGTGACATTCAACGTTAGAACCTTAAAGAAAATAGGACAACTACCGGAGCTGACTGTATCGGCTATTGATAAAAACATTGACATAATATGCATTCAAGAATTCACAGATTCACATATAGCGAGTATATTAATATCACGATTCTGGCAATGGATAGACGCTATCCACTCCTTCAGCATTGAAAAACTCTGTTAATTCCACGATAGAAGGTGTAGGTATGCTTATAGGACCGGGAGCCCTAATATCACTAAATAGCAAAGAGAAAATGCAACCAAGGATAATGGAAGCTACTTTTAATGGCAACCCCAGCGCAACAATAATCTCCTGCTACAGCCTTATCAATGTTAGTGAAGAAACTGATCACTTTCTATGATGAGTTATCCTCTCTTGTTCGTAGCATCCTGAAACACAACGTTCTCGTCATTGGCGGAGGTATGAATGGCCAAATTGGGAAAAACAGAAACAACAAATTCAGCTAACAAAACTCGTCAAACAGAAATGGACACCATCTTATAGATTTCACAATAGAATTAACATGCCTCAATACAAACTTTCAAAAATGGATGAAAAACGTTGGACCTACATATACGCAAACAATGCTAAAGCACAGACAGACTGTCTTTATAAACAAGAAATGGAACAATAGCGCATTGAATTGCGAGGCCTACTCCTCTTTCGAGGGTGTGTCCCCTGATCACCGAATTGTCACGACAGAAATACGATTGAGCCTACGAAATAATGCGACCCGAACAACGAACACCGTACACTATGACTGGGCCCTGCTTAATAACAAGGATATTAGAGATCAATATGTGATAGCACTAAGAAACATAAACGATGCTCTACAGGAAAAGACAGAAACATACTCCGAATGAAGAATTTGAGAATTTCGTCAACGCCCACTTAGAAGCGGCAGCGAAATTCATTCCAACTAAACAAAGAAAAAAAATCTCGAATCCCATGGGAGACATTAGTGGTTAGAGAAAAGCGTGCAGACGTGAAAACTGCCTCCAAATACAATAGGAAGAACCCAACCAATACCAATGCGCTGAAACATAAAAAGGCACAAAAGGAATTAGCTAACATCTACCGAAAAGAACAGTCAGAATACATACAAAATCAGATCGATAAGATTAGAGACTCGGTTGAAGATAGACAATCAAGGATAGCATGGCAAACGATAAACGAAGTGAGCAGAAGGATGAGCACTGCCAACGATAAACTGAAAGCTACCAGCCAACTAGGTCGAATACACCTGTGGAAATAGCATTTCGAAAATTTACTCGGAAACCTTCCGGTAATTACTCATGGACCAATCACGAGAATTATAAGTAAGCAATTAGACATCAAACTAGGACCGTTTACTCAAGTAGAACTCGACTCGGTACTGAGAAAAATTAAAAAAAGAAAGGCAGCAGAGCTCGATGAAATACCCCCAGAAGTGTGGAAGACCAGAAAATTCGACGACATACTGCTCCGACACAGTAATGCCGTTTGTAATCAAAATCCTATTGACAGACGGGTGAAGGGTTGCTTCCTCCTCTTCCCTAAAAAGGTCAACCTCGGATTAGCCATCAACATAGTCTCCTTCTAGTATGCGACACTGATTCCAACGCTTCTCTAACAATTCGATGCCTTTTTTTATAGAACGAATTGTCTTTGGCCTCAAAATACGCCTCAGTTTCCGATATCACTTCATTGGAACCGAATCTCTTTTCCTGGAGCATTTTGTTGAGGTCTGCAACAGCCAGTAATCACTGGGGGCAAGATCTGGAGAATAGGGTGGCTGTGGAAGCAATTCGAAGTGCAATTCATGTAGTTTTGTCATCGTTTCGATCGATTTGTGACATGGTGCATTATCTTGGTGAAAGAGCACTTTTTTCTTCTTCCTTTATGGCCGTTATTTTGTGATTTCTTCCTTCAAACGCATCAATAATGCTATATAATATTTGCTATTGATAGTTCTTCCTTTCTCAATGTAATCGATGAACAAAATACCTTGTGCATCCCAAAATACGGAAGCTAAAACCTTGCCAGCTGACGTTTGCGTCTTTGGTAGTTTTGGACGGTTTTCTCCTGCTGCTGTCCTCTGAATTGACAGCCGATTTGACTCTGGAGTGAAGTTGTGCATCTATATTTCATCCATTGTCACATATTTACGCGGAAACTCTTTTTTGTTGCGTTGAAACAGTTGCAAACAACGGTCTGAATCGTCGACGCGTGGTTATTTTTCATCGACTGTGAGCAAATACAGCACCCACTTTGAACACAGATTTCTCATTGACAAATGTTCATGCAAAATAGTGAATACACAGGCTTCTGACATCTTCAACTCCTCTGCTATCTCACGCATCTTCAATTTATGATCAGCCAAAACGAGTTTGTGGAGATTTTTTTTGTGTTTTCAGGACAACTGCCGTATTTGGGCGACCTGAGCATTCAGCATCATTTGTGTCTGTACGACTGCGTTTAAAGTCAGCATACCACCTCTTAACCGTTGTTTTCTACGGAGGTGAGTTCGAATAACACATCAATATATCTTCAATTAACTATTCCTATTAAACAGTAATACTTTTCAAGATTTTACGACGGAATGATTATTCTTTTTTTATATATTATTCTTATCTAAATCATTATTATTATTATTATTATTATTATTATTATTATTATTATTATCTAATAATGACCCTGCAGTGATTCCATCAAAAATATTTATAGATTATATTGTGATTGTAAAATTTCAGCATTTTAATGAAACTCAAAATGACAGGAAATACTTTTTAGGCAGTCATTTGGACTACACATTTTTGAGTTTTGGGACGCAGAAATGACTTACATTTTTAATTTGAAAATCTCGGTTAAAAATACCAGTGCTTGATTATATGGTTAAAAATAACTATATTTGATTATATGGTTAAAATACCTATGTTTGATCATATGGTTAAAAGTACCTTAATCATATGGGTAAATATACCTGTGTTTGATAATATGCTTAACAATACATGTGCTTGATTAGTAAAAACTACCTGTGTTTGATTATATGGTTAAAATACCTTTGCTTTATTATATGGCTTCAATTATTCTGAACTAAGCAAAGTTTGTTTAAACATTAAAAATTTTAATTCACTCATAAATGAGAACCTAACAGATTATTCGTGAACTTAGGAGTAATTGCTTGGAAGGAGTGACTCCACAAAGCTCTTGAATTGGAGCCTCACCACCAGATGCAGATTTTATAGTGATGTCAGATCATCTGCAAATATGCAATTGCTGCATTTTAGGCCATGTTGACTGGATGAATGTTCAAATTAAGAGTTTTATGAAATTTTATTTGTATTTTGAATTCCACAGAGAACTTTTGATTTTTTAGTATTTTGGTTCAATGAATAAATCAAAATTAAAAAAAAAGATGTATTGTATCTTGGTTATTTCAAAGAAACTATGGTTCAAAAATGAGTGAAATGAGTGAAATATATTAATTTCATATTTTAGTTTAATGTTCTTATATTGTAAGTAGGTTGTTTGATATAAACCAATGTCTAGTAATGAATAAAATATATTAATTTCGTGTTTTAGTTTAATATTCTTGAGAAAAATGATTATGTTCCACTATGATTGGCACAACCCAGATTAATTGCCTAGATAAATCTATCCATTTCAAATAATGCTTCCATTTCTATTGACCAAAAATATATTGGATTTTTTATTATGTTTATATTTCAATAAAAGGGAAAAATTATTAAGTGTTTCTGGTTTCTCATATCGATAATATCAGTAAAATGACCAGACTCATACTAGACGAAGTCTCTTAAGAAATAATTAAATCCAAAGATGGTGTTTTTCCAGATATGATATTTCTTAGTATTCTAGGTGTACTAAACATTTTATTGGCATACTTTTATTAACCATTTACAATCACGTCAAAACACCGAATGCAAAATAAGATTTTTAATAACATTTATGAAATATTTAAGTTTAGTGAAATATGCAAAGTTTATTTGAATATATAGAATTTATAATATAATAAACTTTATTAGAATATGCAAAGTCTATAGAAATATTCAAATCTATTGAAATATGTAAAATTCCTACAGTATATGAAATATTCCAGTTTATTAAAATATGCAAAATTTATTTGAACATTAAGATTTTTAATTGTTAATTCTTTAAAAGCAAAAGATTGGATCAGAGATGGAACTTGTTAACTGGCGTGAGATGACTTGGAACTTGAAATGAGAGATGAAATATATCACCTGGGTTTGACTTTTTGGAATATACCAGATGATATCTATCATCTTTTTCCATGTTGAATGAGGTTATACAGGTTAACATATATCTAAGTTTGGTGCTAACAGGGACTACACCTCATTCTGTTAGCATCCTCTAATGGTTTTGTAGCACTTGAAAGAATGTATATAACATTTCTTGCATTTAGTTAACATGATTTTGTTTTAAAATAAAACGTTAATTCTATTTTTTCGACTTCTGCTTTAATTTTTTTCAATGAAATAGTCATCGTTGTTTTTTATTCATTTATTAGTGTTTGGGGGTAATTATCTGCTTTGACGGCTAGATTCAGCCAACGCAAGAAATACAGAAAATGTATATTGTTATATATTTTTATGAATTTGTATCATTTACTCAAAGGTTAATAATATTTAGATTCAATCATCATCATCAAATTGAATAGACAGAGTTCTCTGAGTGTCTCTTTCACCGTCCATCCCATAATTCCTGGTATGTTTTTTAGACAACATTCAGTGTCTGCACATAGATGATGTATGTAAGAACTTGCTGATCGGTCAACACTGCTGCGTTTATATGTCGGAGTCCATAAAAGAACGTCACTTCATCCTAACTTTCATATGTCGGAGTCCATAAAAGAACGTCACTTAATCCTAACTTTTCCATAAAAGAACGTCACTTCATCCGAACTACCCCAACAGTGTCTAGCATATCTTGTTTGTCTTGGATAGTTTATAAGATAGGGGGATAAGTGGCCGTACAGCTGCTGTTCCGTAGAGTGCTGCTTCCAGGAATTGGTCAAAACAGCACATAGCATTTTTGTGTAGTTTTCATCAAGATTTTTCTTCGTGTGTTTTGCTAGCGTCTAGGTGGTGTATCCATACAATAGTACTGAAACAGCTTGAAATAAATCTCGTTTTATATTATCAGAAAGATACACATCTTTTTGATAATCCATTATTCTTTGGTTGGAAGTTTGATCATTTCTATTGAAGATAGAATAATGAATTAACTGCAAGACCTTGGTAGTAATATCCCCTCTCCTGAAAACGAAGTCAACGCGCATAAGTAAAGCGTAGACTCTTATTGATATTTATAAGGAGTTTTGGTTTCTCATATCAAACAGTTTATAAATGGTTTTAAAAATTCATTATCGATAAAGTTTCCAAATTCTAACTTAATTAAATCTATTATATAATGAAGTCTAAAGATGAAACCTAAACATCTGATATCTCTGATAAAAAAAAAACGGGAATTCTTCCACGCTGTACAGTTTCACCACTTTGATATTAATGGAAAACGTTGAAAATAGCTCGGCGGAAACTACAAGGATGCTGCTGGCTATTTTGAACAAATCCAAGCAGAAACACCTAACAAAACAGGAATTGTACGGCCATTTTTCTCCCATCTCGCAAAACACCGAGAAAAACAAGCTAGGCACTATTGAAGAAAGTTCTCCAATGAACCTTTTCACATGGCTAAACCTATATTTGCCGACCAAGAAAAACTTACATTTATCAGCTCGATGCGACCACAGGGTGCCGTTTCGAGAAACTACCCTTTGTGATAGTCGTTAGGGGTGGATGGAGAGAGAGAGAGAGAGAGAGAGAGAGAGAGAGAGAGAGAGAGAGAGAGAGAGAGAGAGAGAGAGAAAAGAATCTGCACGTCTTGATGATGAAAAGGGAAAAATCTGATAAAAATTTGAAAAGAAAAAAAGATTGGAAATATTTAGTTTAAAAATTCTACTTTAATTTTTTAAAATGTATTTATTTAAGGACACAAAGCCCTTCTAACAAAAATTTAAACGAATACCCGCTTCCAAAAAAAAAAAAAAAAAAAAGAATAAAGAAAAAAGCTAACCAAAGTTTTAATAAATTGTTGAAGGTTATTCATATTTGAAGAATTAAAATTTTATGTCGGGAAATATTTGGCACAAGGTGACGAAATTTATTAGAAAGCAGGTGTATGCACTTTATAGGCTTAATTAAATTTCGGATCAGATCATAGAGCAATGTACGGATGAAGATTCCATTCTTAATAGAATCTCTGCTTTTGCTCAAAGTCAATTTAATCTTAATTCAGAATTTCCTTCAAGTAATATACGCACAAACCCACTGCAGACATCAAATCTAGACCGGTCATTTTGATAAGTGACAATTCTTCCTTCTGCAGGAATACCATTCTTGCCAGTACCGTATTAGTGGAATGGAACCGTCAGAAACAGAAAAGGAAACAGATGATGCCATTTATCAAAACTCAACACAATCTAATAGAGAAATTGACAGAAATTATTTTCAGTATCGCATAAAATTCGTTTCTGTTTGAAAATCTGTGACAAGTCATCGTTGCTATTATATATTGATTCATTCTAACCAGTTTCTTTGTATTTGTTATTTGAATGGAAGAGTAACATTGAAGATTGTAAAATAACATACTCTTCATTGAGAGAATCAAATACATATTTTCATTAAACATTTTTGTGTGGCTACTGAATTCACCAGACAAAACAGCAAAACAATTAATGATATTCCAACATTACGAGATTCTTAAAAATTATCGAGACTGGCTTTTATCTGTTCCATTAATCCATTATTTTTTTCTTCTTGAAGTAGTCAAACCTCTTGGAAATCAATATTTGATTATCAAAACAAGAATGTATATTTGACTTTATTTATATTCCACAAGAATTTTTCTCAAAATAGTCCTGTAACTTTGTAAGTGAATAGTAGCGGGTGTGAATTGATTAGTTATTAAGGAAAAGTCAACTGCTGGATGCGAGAGGAGTTGACAAAGTTCAACATCTCGTCCAGGTGTTGCAAGATATACTTGATCTTGTACCTCGGACTGAAAACAGTAGCTAACCAGGACTTTCCAAGATCGCCACTCATGATTGCCCATCGGTGGGTGATGGAGGCTGACCGGATGATACCATCCATGCAAAGGAGAAGTGATGGGGTTCAATGTTTTGTGGAACCCCCCCCCCAAAAAAAGAATCAGGGCTTCTCAATTTTCTCCCAGGTAGCTGGAGATATGCGGAGACTCGCGTCAGTGTGAACAGACAACGATACGATAAGATCTTGTTCCAATTAGACGAATCTACTCTACATTTATTGACCCCAAACCACATTGGAGTGAGAGGGGATGAAAGAGCAGACTCGGCAGCCAAATCGGCCGTGGATCTGACGCCCAATAAATCCAGGATTCCATATACTGACCTGAAACCAACAATTGATAAATTCCTTCACACAAAATGGCAACAACAATGGAGCAATAACATAAACTCTTCCAAATTCAGCCAACCTTGGGAGAGCGGAGACCGGCATCTAGAAAATCAAGAAGAGAACATGTTGTTATATCCCGATTGCGAATTGGTCATACAAGGTTTACTCACTGTTACATTTTGAAACAGGAACCACCACCCCAGTGTTTGGCCTGCCAGACAACTAACACGGTTAAACACAATCTTATAGAATTCAGAGCTTTCGCTGCTATCAGAAAGCAATTTTTCAAAGTAAATAGCTTAACTGATCTGTTCGAGGACGTCAAAATAGATGATGTTCAGTCCTTCTTGAGAGAGACAGAGTTGTACTAAAAAATATGACAACTTAAAATTGGTTAATCTTGTGCAAACGGGTGAAATCCCGCTTATAGGAAATTTTACCTACTTAAGTATTCGTTTTGAATTCTTTGGTTGAATATGTATATATATAGACAGAATTTGGTGTTAAATGACCTACAAGGGTTGATATGCCATAAAAAAACCAACCAACCAATCTACATTTATTGTCTCCGTTATTCATTTTTACAGACTTCCACCCTCTCATAAACCGTTCAGTTACATTTTCGCGTCTCACCATCATCAAGTGACCAGCTATCACACAGGTCTCATGAGTCTAACAGTGCCTGCTGTAGCTTACGTGGCCACCCATCTAAGTAATGAGGAAGTGTTATATACCGGTTAAGAAAGTGAAAACTCTTTTTTATGAAAATATAAACTCTCTTTTTTATGAAAGGTGGAAATGGTTGCGTGAGAGACGAGAGAGAGAGAGAGAGAGAGAGAGAGTCGTTTAGATAGGTGATGCGATATCTTCAGAGAATCTTGCTTCTTTGTGTTACAACCCGGGGCTGCCTGCACACCTTCAGGCTAACGCCCTAACGGCTTAACTGCTGACCGCTTGCTGCTGACTCTGCTAACTGCTTTCTCTTTGGAGTTGAAAATTTCTGTTGGATGCCTACACAAGTCTTCCTCAGCAATTCACAAGGCATTGCCACTGTCCCTTGTTTGCCTTAAGACACAGCTGCACATTCTGTTTTGAAATCCACAAACTAGCCGGCCAGTCAAAGGTCAATATGTAATATAAGTTTAGAAAAAAATCCTTAAATTTGTATGGATTTTAATTTTATTGGCAAATTCTTTGATTAATGAGAACGATTAGAGAAAATGCTGATATGAATAAAAAGATAATAAATAAATAAATAAATAACCTGAGTTTTTTGGGGGATCAAAAATTCTTTATAGAGTTTAAGCAAAGCGTAAAAAACTTTTCATTCATAAAACTCGTCAATTAAAAAAAATTACCAATGATCCTCTAATCATTGAATTTTTATAAAATTTTAGGGAATAATTAAAGAGCACAACTTTTTTTATAAAGATATTTCCATTACAAATTTCAGATTTTAATTGTGATAACTGCTCGCTCGATTAATTTGATAATTTATTTATGATATTGTGTAATTATATGTAAAAAATTTTGAACTTTTAAAATGCCCTCGGCACATGAGAAAACACATCCTCAAACTTGTATGAAATTTCATTTTATCGAAAATTCTTCGTGTCATTTGTATTGTCATACATGAAGTAATTTTCCACCCTGGTAATTCCAGGTAACCTTGCTTGTATTCTTTTAAACTTGTCAATAGGTAGTTTATTTTTTATTTTTTAAAAAGAGTAAGGCATTTATTTACGGGGATATTCGTGACTTGATACCAAATCTCAACAAGATTTTATTTTTTATGTTTATGTTTTTAATATGAATTGTTAAGGTGTGCATGACAGATTTTTTCCTGGAGTGGAATTAAAATCTTAGCTTTGGCTTTTTTCTTTTTGATGTGCTACATTACACACTCCTAATATATTATACTGCGATTTGAGCCAAATTTATATATAGGGTGCATATCATAGAATTTTCGTATTCAATGAGTCATGCCCATATTTCGTTTTTGTTTTATATTAGTTTGTATTGCATGGGCATTGAGTTTTGTCTTCTTATATTCGTCAAGGTCTGATTGAGTTGTAAACGAAAACATGTCTTTGATAATGAGAGACAATGTTAACACACTTTTCTTCTAGCCTGGAAATGTGAACTAATGCGGTGACGAATCTTATTTTCTAACCTTCTAACCTGTGTATGCATGTAAAAAGTGCAAGAAAAATAAGAACGCAAGTGTTTGGAGCATATTCCAATTTTGCAATATTAAAAAAAACAACAATCTGGATTCTTTAAGATATCAACGATTTTAAATAATAATTTTAAGACGATATAGAATATTAATAAATTAATGGAAATAAAATAGATGTGATTAAAATAACAACTCCAATCAAAAACAGAAAAAAACCTTTTTTCTGTTACTAATTCGGGCCTCTAAATTCAAATCTGACCATGTTTTTAAGTTATAATCATTTAAATGTTATTTACACTAGATTACTACACATGCTAAAAATTTAAAATATCAAATATATTGAACATCGTTAAGAACATTATTTATTTACGATTTTGGCCAATACGGAGATTTTCGTAAATAATACATTCTTAACAGTATTTAATAAATGGAGCATATCTCACGTTGGAAAGCAAACCTGAATACTCAAAATATTTATTGCGTCATATGCTCATATTCACATAATTGAAATGTTTGTAACAACGTTGTAACAATGACATTGTTTCAAAGTAGGGGCAATTACATTTTTGTAGTATATCTTAGTAGGCATGGCCCTTCCCCCGTTTGATATCATCTTGTATTGTAAATTAAACCTCATTATGTCATTAACAGTAACGCATGGTAATAAAGCTACGTTCGGGTAGACGGAGTTATGCTCTTTTGTTGTTCTTAAATATAGCCACATTAATCAGGCGTAGTGGAATAAACCGTACTAACATGACAAACACGTATCTCTGAGTTGTCAAAAAAGTTGAATTTATGGACCAACACAAGTCCTAATAAAACATAGCATCAGAAGTGGCCAAGCAAAACTAATGTTCTTCATAAAAGGAAGAATAATTTACTGCTAGTCAATTCTTTCTTTCTTTTAATGGTATATAATCCTTCGTTGGTTAATTAATGCCAAAACCTTTCTTGTAGATGAACAGCAATACTATTTAACCTATAGCTGGAGCGAAAAAGAGGGTTCAGGAGTTTCCGAGAGCATTAGTCCAAAATTAAATGTAATAGCGCGACTAGAGTTCGAACTCGCTTGCTACGATGTCACAGTTCATAACGTTAGCCACTAAGTCACTTATCTTGCTGCCACTCAAAGACTAAAAAGATTGTTCCAGCTAGAATCACCAGAAGCATTCAATATTCTGAAACCATCTGAATGGACTGCAAGGGGCCGAACATTTAAGAGATTTCGACTCACATCCAAGTTACCTGGTGAGCCCGGATTCGTTCAAATTAACACCTTTATTTACTATATTAGTTGCGCAATTTGAATCTCGCTTTATTCCGGAGAAGACTATTATTCATGAAAAGGTTACATTCCTTGTAAGAGCATGACACCCTGGGGAATCTATAACAACATTCGCAAAAGCATTATTCGAGCTTGCTGAATGCGGTGACATCGCGAATCAAAACGAAGAATTAAAGGATAGTTTTGTGACTGGACTCCAAAACAAAGGTCTATCATCTTGTCTAATGTTTACTCCAGACTTAAAATACGACCTTTGAAATTGCGTAAAGTTGGCAGTAAATTAGGAAACAAATAAAGGAAAGGTAAACAAAATTCATTCAACCAAAAATAACACATTAACAGAACCCAGGTCTCCTGGACCATTGGCAAACACTCTACCCACTTGACCAATGTGAGGTTGATGGCGCTGGTGGTGTAATGTTCACTATAATGAAATGGGTTAATAATATTGAGAAATCGATTAATCATTGATAAATAAAATAGGAAATAAATAAATTAGTAATTCTATTAAATGACATCTGTTAATTAATGACATTAACAGATAATGAGATAAACAAAAGATGGTTATTTTTCTGTAAGAGTTTAAACGGTATTTTCTGTCCCCTTCTAGGGTAGTCCCGATAGTCGTAACACTACCGGCTAAGCTGTTACTGTAAGCCTTTTCTGGCTGAAGTTCGACCATTTATTTGTCCTTTCGTCTACTGTCCACTGAACTGCCCACAGACTGATAGGTATTTTTTTGACATCCCAACATGCCAAAGTGTGATACAAGGCCTTTTTAATGTGGGAGCCGAGCGCAAAGACGTAGCCAAGACACACCCGGTGGCTCTAAAAATACCTTGGGATCCCGTCGATATTCACCAAAAAGGGGCGTCTCAGACGCCTGGCAATAAACCAAGCCCTGCCGAAGCAGTGGAGGACCAAAGAGTGTCGGTCTTAGCCGTGTGATACGAATACCGGGCTTCTCCGGCATCCATGTCAAGCGGCCTCGACTTGCGTCTTTTCGACTAATGTTCAATCCTAACAGCACGGTACCTTTATTTATATTATCTGGAAGTCTGACGATATCCGAAAAGTTGATCAACGTACAGATTGGTGAGCGCCAATAGTTCTAGTAAAGGAAAAAATAGCCATGTACAAACATATATGACCATTTGTTGCCTTGAAGAGACTTAATTTCGCAGTCAAACGCAAACTCGATCTATCTAATCCAACTTCTATTTTTGAGCTTAAACATATCATCGCGATGGTTTAGTACCGTGGAAGATTCCTACTCTAAGTAGCAGACGCCATACAAGCAATGTCAGAATCGTTAAGAAATTGATAAATATGGATATAAAACGAGCCTCAGAAAAATCATTTTCAGAGGGCAAATCTCTTAAGTCATAGAAGGCGCCGACGCGAGTAGTTTTTTTTATCGGGACTACTCTAGAAGGGAACAAAAAGCTCATAGTTTTCGGCCACCTTGCGAAAAGAAACTGACCTGTCTTCATTAGCCTATTTGTGAACTTTTATTTTTACTAAAATATACTTATCCGTACACATCACACATTCTTCTGTAAATTCTACAGGGTCTGTACTTCGCAGCTACCAAAGCTTTAATAAACCTCTGAAACACTCTGATTCCTCATAATTTTGAATAGTCTCAAAACAAATGTTTCAGTGAGATTAAAATATTTTTTCTATAAACCAATTCCAAATAATGCAGAGTTTACATTCATGGAAAAAACATTCTGAAATAAAAAATTATTTTACCTTTTACGGAAAATTCACCTTTATTGAATGAAACTTGTATGTCTTATGTCTAGTTTTCCCAAATTTTCTACTGTTAAAAGCTTCCGAGCAACTGCTGTAAAAATAAGAATAATAAATTCGAAGTGTCTAATGAAGCTTTACAGGAAATACATTAACGAATAACTTGTTAATTTCAACAACTTTTCCGTTTTTTTCTTATTGTTGAATATACAACATATTTTTCATTCTAAAAATATTCAGATCAAATGTTGAAAATAATTAGCACTAGATTGGTAATGTGAGTTACTTTGGTATTTGACTTCCTCACCACATATTATTGCATCGTATTTAAATATTCCTGTTCCTCTTTTAGAACAAATTTTACTAAATGACAAGAATCGGATACTTTACAATAATTGACAAGAGATCGCTGAGCAAATTGTACATCAATCTTTATTCATATCTCGAACAATACCAGTCATATCTATCTATCTATCGATCTAAGTCTATCCATATCTCACCATCACAATGTATTCATATCTAACTCAGTGTTTTTTTAAAAATCTATCTATCTATCTATCTATCTATCTATCTATCTATCTATCTATCTATCTATCCCTTTGCTTGATTAATAAAATGGTTTGCTACAACGCTTTTGACTTATGGAACATATCTAATGAATTCAATTCGCGTTGTTGTTAATATGCAGTGCACTTGATATACATTACATTCATGTATTCGAATATTCATGTATATTCGTTTGTATCACGCAAAACTTCATAAGAGGTTTTATATAACATGTCTTGTGTCATAGGGACCAATGTATAGACAAAATCTAAAAAAAAAAAAAATCCTATTTGGAAAAAGAAAATTTAAGTTTTCGAGACTTGATATTCTCCTATATTATATTCATATATTCAAATATTCATGTATATTCTTTTGTATCACGCACAACCTTATAAGGGTTTTTTATCACATGTGATTCTAAATATGAACCGAAATACTTCCAAGAATATCACCTCACCGGGAGCAAGAAAATACTTTTTTTTCTTACAAGTATATTCTAAAGAAAGAAATTTCTCTCGTTCAAAAAAGAAAGAAGGAAAAGAATATTTATCCCTAGAGGCCGGGGTCTATTACACAGCAAGATAAATATTTGATCAGCCAACCAGATAACTTATTCATTACAGTATTGTTATCAAGGCAGTCGAAATCAATCTGTTTTTATCCTCCAAGTTTTCAAGCGATGATGAAGTGAAGAGCACCATGATAGACTTTCGTATGAGGCAGAAAGTTAAATTAAAAGAGAAACTGATCGCACACAGCCCCTGGGGCAAAACAAGCGAAAGCAGGGACCAGCGATGCTGGCCAGAGGTCAAATTTGGATTGCCAGTGAACGGATTTTCTGTAAATCACATTGATTGTTCATACAAAACCAATTGATTATCTGAAAGATCTAAGTGTGTTCTCACATTGTTACGGGTTCCCAACTGGTAAAATGTGTAGCAACCTTTCTATTGATAAAACCGAAGGCAGACGCCGACTTAAAAGGAACTCACATTTAAATACGAGCCAAGTAATAATAGTCGTAAAGAATCGACAAAGCGCTTGCAAGTTTTGACTCACACCATCACATAGAGGTCAGCAGAACAAGATGGGTTATCAGAAAAACTTTGGTCTTTCAGTGTACCCGCAGGCTGCGGATTTTTTTTAGAAAATAGTTTTTCGTTGCTTTCATGTATGGAGGGAATACATTTGCAATGAAATAAAGTGATATCTAAAATGAATTAAGTCACTAAATGTATTTACATCCTGATCTGACTTTATAATGTAGTTTACGTAACATACCAATTATTGCAAGTTTTTTATTAAGTCCACTGAAGAAACCTAAAGAATAACGCAGTTCCCATTTCATTATGTAACTTAAGCTAGATAGAATAAACAAGCAATAAAAAAACTGTTCTTGTATATATGAGCAGCATTTTCTCATTTGATTAATGCTTGATTAAATAGAACAGAAACTTCGTGTCTCCCTATTCGTTCAAGTGATCGTGTAAGTCGTTTGACTTTTGGATGAAATGGATTTAGGAAGACGCTGTATTTTTCCCAAGTACTTTCGGCCCCAAATGGATACTGTTGTATAGCCACATAATACATATACATATGTATGCAGAATCATAACGACGACACAATAAAGACAAGCGACACAGTTCTTTAGAAAAATATACCTCTCACTTTATTTGAAAGGGTTCGAAAGGGTTACTAAAGGTTTTACTGTGTGAGAGGTGACTTGGAGGCTGAACAGAACTGCAACATATTGACCCCCACTCTTATGGCCATAACAGCGTTTATTTCCCGTTCTCCTGGGCTGCTCAACCGGGGGCCTGCAGGCCCTGCCTTTCTGGGATATGTTCCTCATTCTTCTCTCCAACTGCAACTGCTCAATCGGGGGCCTCAGGGCCGATTCTGCTGGGTACTGGTTCTCTTCTTCAGCATCTTATCTCCAACTGATTGAACTTCCTGGGCACCGAGTTATATAATAATTTGACGCCCACTCTTCTTCCCGCGAGTGTCACAATTTCGCACTCAATTTAATCCGTCCACGGTCAAGGTTATATCCTGATAATCCTCGACCGGATGCACCTGTTATTTACACAGGTGCATTTCCTATTCTGACAGCTTGGCCGGGTCGGAGGTCAATATACAATAATACATCTTCGGGAGAGTGAATTGGGAAATGACAAATACAGTGATGTATCATATACTCAAAGTCATATATTTAAAGAGTAAGATGGAAAACTGTTGTATATTGACCTTTTACAGACCCTTCAAGTAGGGCTCTGTAAACAGGATATTCCAGCTGTGTAAACTAGAGGATAGCTCACGATTACATAAAGCACGAACCAGGAGGAAGCGCAAGCGTTATGAAATTATATATACACAGGTAACCACAGAGTCACGGTAAAGAAGAGATTCAGACAGTCAAGAGATTCGGAGAGCGGCCAGCAAGTACTCAGATGGGGGTTGAAGCAAGGTGGCTACCGGCGGAACCTGGTTGAGAACCTCCTTTCAAAGAAACAAGGATGCAAGACTCTGAATATGGAATCACAACGTGGGTTAACAAAAGATCAATATAGCAGTCTTTCGTCAGTTTGTGTCCGAGTCTTTCGTCTCTGTCTCTTTTTCACACTTACAGCCAATTTCGGACCTTTCGAGTAATAAAGATGAGAGATGTGTTATGCCTCATTCTTTCATTGATATACAACGAAATAAGTGAGAGAAAGAAGATAATTTTAC
This sequence comes from Sepioteuthis lessoniana, assembly GCA_963585895.1. Classification (NCBI taxonomy): domain Eukaryota; kingdom Metazoa; phylum Mollusca; class Cephalopoda; order Myopsida; family Loliginidae; genus Sepioteuthis; species Sepioteuthis lessoniana. Next base: position 39,021,667 of record OY757924.1, read on the forward strand.
GAGAGGTTATATATATATATATATATATATATATATATACACGAGTCATAAATTGGTAAGGTTGAAATTCAAAAATAATGGAAAGGACTAAAACCAATGCTTCAAAAATTAATTTCACAAATTCATAATTTCTTGACAATGAAATTATCACGAGATCGAATTATTGAAACATTGCAAGCGAATTCAGGGTGCCAATAACTAAGTGATTAAAAAAAGCTTGAAGAAAGACGGATGGAGAAAGTTCTCGTCTTGTACGCAAGATATAACAAAATGTATCTGAAAAACTGCAGTTAACAAGGACTTGTTCAGGTCATCAGACTCGATCAGCAATCTAAATGGTGGGCGGACGTGGCGATTGGGTGTTCTGAGAATTCCAATAAAAGACGACTCGTTCTCTCTTTCGATGACTAGGGTACCAGAAGACATTCATGTACAACCATTAAAAGAAACTAGAAGAGACAACAACCAAGAAGCTATCCAGCACAAAAATAAACACTATTTGTGTATTTTCATGTACTTCCACGGTTTCAGAAACTCACCGAGAATATAACAACAGAAGTCCTAACGCTGAGCCGAGTTGTATTTTTGTTGTTCTCTTTCTTCCAACAAACAGCCATCATTTACATAGCAGTCATTGGTGACTTTACTACTTTACCAGGTCCTGCAACAAAGATGTAAATTACAATTCTCGTCTAAGACGTTAAAAACATACGTTTAAAAAGTTTTCACTCTTACAATCAAAAAGAAGTCAGTTGAATAAGTTGGGTTATCAGGAAAAAGTTTGGCTGTTCATTGAATTTGTGGGAATTGGTTGCGATTATCTTCTATTTTTTTCAGTTGCTTTCTTGTAATTACGGAGGGAATTCGTTTGCAATGGAATTAAAAGATTATCTGATGCTAAGAGATTTATCAAGTCTATTAATCTAAGCAATATTTAGAGTAATTTGATATAAAACTATATGTAATTGCTGAGCTGAAATAAAAATGCTAAATGATTATTTACTCAAGCAATATATCACTGACTCCCCCCCCCGCAAAAAAAAAACAAACAAAAAACTAAAAAACCACCCAACAAAAACTCCTAAAAAACAAAACAAATCTAAAGCTAAAAACCAAAAAGTCGCTACAACACAAAAATTATCAAATCGGAAGAGGCCCATCATATATTTGAAAATGGAATAAGCAACTCGAGTTCAAACCCTGAACGACACTGTTTGCATTTCACTTCGCGCGATTGTTCTCTTCAAATCTACGGGTGTTGCATATTCATGTGCAGATTCATACATGCATAAAGAATTATAACGACACATAATAATAAAGACGACCGACACAGTTCTTTTAGAAAAATATACCTTTCCCTTTATTTGAAAGGGTTGTGTGTGAGAGGGAGTTGGAGACCGAACAGAACTTCAACATATTGACACTCACTCTATAGGCCATAACTACGTTTCTTTCCCGTTCTCGTCACCAACGGGTCTGGTCTCCAAACTGACTGATCTCCAAAACTGCAACTGCTCAATCGGGGGCCTGAGGGCCCACTCTGCTAGGTGCTGACTTTCTCTACCGCATCTTGTCTCCAACTAATTGACTTCCTGTCTTCACCGAGTCATATAATAGTTCACACCCACCTTCTTCTTGAGGGCGTCATAATTGCACTCATTCAACCCATCCACGGTCAAGGTTATAATTCTGATATTCCTCGACTGGATGCACCTGTTATTTACAATGGTGCATTTCCTATTTTGACAGCCCGGCCGGGTCGGAGGTCAATATACAACATGGGTTGGGCAGATTGATTAGATTAGTCAACTAGCCTAGGAGATGGAAAACTTTGAATTTAACCCCGCAGTATTCCGTTTAAGAATCGAACCTATGTCATATCCTGTTTGTGACGGAGGGGATGGGTAAATACGTTCAACATAACATTAAGCATGGGGAATATGAAGATTGTGTTGCGTTAATTGAAAAAAGTGTCCTGTGTTTAAAAGTCTATGGGGAAAGAAGAAGATTTGGTTGTGTTATTATTTAGTTTGGTTTTAGGTTTCTTAGGTTGTAGGTTTTTTGGTTTAGCGTATTTGACTCCATTTGTTTTCTTCTTGTATGTGAAGGCTGTAAAAGAATCACTGAAGATAGAAAGAAAAGAGACCAAGATACCTTTTACATTCTAACTTTATTTCTGGATTCGACAACCATTCTGTAGGTGTGGAAATTCTTCCCAAAACCAGTGGAAAAGGTCGTGTCTCCCAGACAAGGAGTTAAAATATACTGGTCGTTTTCGGTGGTTGATAAGTCCAAAGTCGGTGTGGTCATGTCTAGTGGGTGTTTCTTTTATAATATTTATTTCCCCAGTGTCAGGTCGCTAGAGCAGACATGGTTAGATATCAGACTACAAAACTTAATCATTATATGTGTTTGATGCTAGCGGATGCGTGAAAGAGTTCAGTACTACGGTGCCGGCTGGAGTTGGGTAGAATTTCTCTTTTGCGCAGAGACGGTCCTTTTCTAGGCATGCACTGCCTCTACTACCTTTCAGGGGCTTCTTAGAATTTCTACACACTTTGAATTTATTTAATTCAATTTATTTTCTTTTTCTTTTTTCTAATTTTCACAAGTTTGTCACTGACAAGATAACACTAAACATGGGGAATATGAAGATTGTATTGCAAACGCGAGAAAAAGCATCCTTTGTTCAAAAGTCTGTCATCGGAAGTTAATCAATGGCTCCAGTGAGAAACATCACATGACTCTCAATCTTTCCTGATGATGGTGCCATCAAATCGCATTTAACTTTATCTACCCTCAGAACCATTATTAGAAAAATACATATTCTACTTGTAGGAGTTGGCAAGGAATTTTTAATACAAACTTTTGTAATATATATAATCTATGTTAATTTTTATAATCTGTGAATTTGTGCATTGATTTCACGGAAAACGTTGGCGAGGATTTGAACCCGGTTTGCCATTGCATAATCGAAAAAGTGTCTTATCTGAGATATTTCGTCGAGGTTTACTGCTTTTCTGCTTTTGTACGTCAGAAATTACTTGGCTTTTTTTTTTTAAGAGTAGAATATTTTTTCGGAATTTATTTTCATACATTGTTTGAAATTTGTTCATAGCAAAACTTGAAAAGAAGTTTATCATCAAATTTTGGATGGTTGAGAAACGACAGGTGTACTCTCTTTGATATACAGCCATCTTGAATAGTCACAAAACAAATATTTTTTCTGTAAACCGATTCCATACAATAGAGTTAACCTTAATGAAAAAAATTCTGAAAAAAATACTTTGCTTTGTTTCAAAGAAAAATCTACGAACAGTAGTGTTACCTCAAGACTTTTTGCACGAACTCCTTCGATGATTTAATGACTGTGTGAAGTTGTGTATCGATTGTTCTGATCTTTCCTCAGAATTTTCTCGGTTTCAAGTTTGATATGGTTGAGAAGCAGAACATTATGAATCTTAGCAGTTTTAGCAATAAGAGTTTTGCGTCTGTAGTTCTTGGTAATTCTGAATTTCTTGTTTATTTCTTTCTCATATTTTGTTTAGTGTTTGGTTTGGTTTGGTTTCTTTGTTTAATGGCATATCAACCTTTGTAGGTAATTTAATGCCAAAGCTATTCTCCAAGAACAGTAGCGATACTATTTAACCCATAGCTGGGAGGATAAGGGGCTTCATACCTTTCCCAAGGATATTTGCCCGAAAGTGAACGTAATAACGCGACTGGATGACGAACTCGCTTATTACGATTCTGCTGTCCATCGCTTTAACCATTACACCACGAGGACACCCCCTTTGTTTAGAGACGGCGTTGCATAATCGAAGAAGTATATTATCAAATTTCGATAACTTCTGGAGTTATTTCGGCACTGTCTGTTGCTTTTCTGCTTTTAATTTTTGTCGGTACTTTGTTAAGTTCTTCCTCAGTAAACCTAGTTTGATGCCTAGTTGTTAGTTAATATTTTTTGTGATAAGTTTATCGGTGACTTTTGGGAAATTTCCGATTGGTTTCGGTTTGGTTTCTTTGTTTAATGGCATATCAACCTTTGTAGGTTATTTAATGCCAAAGCCATTCTCCTAGAAGAACAGTAGTGGTGCTATTTAACCCATAGCTGGGAGGATAAGGGGGTTCATAACTTTCCCAAGGGCATTTGCCCGAAAGTGAACGTAATAGCGCGACTGGAGTATGAACTCGCTTACTACGATTTCGCAGTCCATTACTTTAACCATTACACCGCGAGGATACCCCCGGAAATTTCCGAGCAGATTCTTGGAATGTTCTTTCCCCTACTGTTTTCTTTCTTCTTTGCTTGCAGTTTTTAGTTTTGTTTTCGAGGTTCTCTTCCTTTTGCTTATTTCATTTAATCTCATCCTATCGTCAACCGAGTTTTTGATTTTATGGATTTGGTCTTGAATATGTTCTTGTTTTTTGATATGTGTTAGTTTTCTCAAGGCTTTATTTGGTTTCCGGGCATTTGTCGATAGATCTGATAAAAGGAAATGACTTTACGCTAAAAAAAGCAAGAAGCAGGCGATGACTCGCAGAATCTATAACAGGTGCAGACTATGCAGATGATCTTGCGCTTCTTACGGGTAAACCTGTCCAAGCTGAATCCCTTCTTCATAGCCATCTCCACTCTAAGTGGTAAACTTCTAAAATTAGTAGACATGTTCACATATCTAGGTAGCAATAAACTATATATATAACTAAAAGTTATATCAACATACGCCTGGTGAAGGCGGAGACTGCTATCAATAGGTTATCGATCATAAGGAAGTTTGAGCAATCCGATAAAATAAAACGGAATTTTTTCCAAGTCGTAGCAGTGTCAATACTGCTGTATTGATGCACAACATGGACGCTAAAAAACGCAAGGAGAAAAAAACTACATAGGAACTACGCAAGGATGATACGGGTTTTTTTGACCAAATCCTGGAAGTAACACCCCACAAAACAGCAGCTCTACGGCTACTTGCCTCCCTTCCACGATGGATGAACAAGACTTGTTGGGCACGACTGGAGAAGCATGAACTAACTCATAAGCGACTCTAACATGTAGACGCGCTGCGTTGGCAAGCCACCCACAACTTGCTGACTTAAACTTGGAGCGGACACTAGACGTAGTTTGGAGGAGTTGCAGGGAGAGAAGGATGACAAGGACGTATGAAGAGAGAGAGAGAGAGAGAGAGAGAGAGAGAGAGAGAGAGAGAGAGAGAGAGAGGTACCTGGGTATGAAAGTAAACTCTGCATCTGATGGTGCGGTTTTAGTTCTAGTGATATGTGGAGAGTTGATTACCATTTCTTTGCCATTACTCATATGTCCACACAGTAAAATATATCTATTTGCAAATTATCTTTATTAGATTGGAATACCTGATATCATATGACCGTGTGCAAATATAAAAGTACTGTGAACGCAATTCCTCAATATCTAGGCATAAAACAATCCCAGATGGGTTGTATGCCGTTAAGATAACTCAACCAATCATTCATGGAAAAACAATCACTTATATATGGTGCGAAAATCATCCCTATAAATAGGGTTCAAATGGACTGTTTGGGAAGAAAACCAAATGTATGGACATTTCATGGGGGATCAAAAGTAATGCATGATATTGTTTGCTATCTGACTCCATTCTGAGTTATTCTATTCTTACTCCGCGTTATCATGTTTAACTTCTTGGATATGAGGATCTGTAAAAGAATTATATGAAGGAAGAAGATAGTAAAAGATAGGAGACGAAGATATCTGTTATATTTTGCCTTTATTTCTGGGTTCAAATACCATTCAGTGGGTGAGGAAATTCTTCTTGAATACAAATGAAATGATTTAATCTCCCAGTGAAGGTGTTAAAATGCGTTAGTCGTTCATGGGAGATGTGTCTAAATCCAGTGTTTTCAGTTGTCCGTTATATGGTGTCTTGATTGTAATTTTGACGAGTCCATTATTTGGTGTTTTTAGTCGTAGGTCTTTGGTAAAAGAGACGGCTACTACTAGTGGAAAAGTTAGCCAACGCGTCGTTTAAAGACGGACGCATGGCGCCTTCTACCACTAGCAAGAAAGATTGAGGTGTTGCAACTCCGCTGGTCACTGCTGAAAGAGCATGAGATTCTTTCTTTTGTGGCGACGGTTCTTTTTCTTTGCGCATGTGTCATCCCTCTTCCTTTCAGGGGCCTCTGGGAGTTTCTCCTTATTTTTAATCATTATTTTTAATTTAATTTAATCTTTTTTTTCTATTCTATACAATTTCAAGCGACAAAAAAAGCGAAATATCACACGAGAAAACTTGGACATGGCTTTGAGAGAAACTGAATCTTTTTATCACGAAACAACGCCATAAGGACCAATTATATCAAGGCAACAAAACTGCAAATGTAGGTTATATAGTGATAGAGACGAAACGATTAATCATATAATAAGCGAATGCAGCAAATTAGCGCAAAAAAAACAATGACCAGACTCAACTAGCTGGAGAAGGTGATCTTCTGGGAACTCTGCAAGAAGTTTAAAGTTTGACTATACTAATAAATTCACAACCTAGAATCCATTCTGGAGAACATACAAACCTTTCAGGGATTTTCAGAAATAAACAGGTCATATAATCTCGGCCAGACGACCAGACCTAGAGATAGTCAGTTAAAAAAAAAAGAACTTATCGAACGAAGACTTTGCCTTTTTGGCAGACCACCGAGTAACATTGAAGAAAGGGAAAAGAGAGACCTTGCAAGAGAACTGAAAAAACTATGGAACATAAAAGAGACGGTGGTACTAATCGTAATTGGTGCGCTCGGTACAGTCACCAAAGAATTGGCACAGGGACTGGAGGACTTAGAAATAAGAGAACGAGTAGAGACAGCTTTTTTAAGATCGGCTAGAATACTGAGAAGAGTCTTGGAGACTTCAGGAAACTTGCCGTCACGCGGAAGACCATCAGCTAAGACTGGAAAACCTCTCAAGGAGTAAAAAAAAACAAATAATAATGTGAAAAACTCCCAGAGAGTAAAATAATAATTATAAATCTCTGAATTTAGCTTAGACGCGATCAGAAATAGCAGTAACGATCATTGCATTTTATTCTATTGTCTATCATATCCAATGGGTACGTATTTTTTATTGAGATAATAAAGCTTCTACTTGATTTTCTCAATAAATATGGTAGAAACTTTATTATCTCTCTTAATCCGCACCCGATTATTAATATCCATTTTTTAATATCCCTTGCCAGTTGTAAGAGAAAAATAGATATTTTTAAAAAAATTCAGTAATCAGTGTTTATTCCAGTATAACACGTGACAATTTGGGAGTGTTGTCCTTAACTCAAATATGGAAGTGGAAAGGTATACTTCGTATTTTTTATCTTCACTAACCAGAAAACAAGGGACAATAAAATTGTATACTGCTCTAGACAGATTTTTTATACTTTGGGGTATTAGGAAATATTTCTTCGTCCTTTCTGTTGGTCGATCAGAAACACATTTATATATTTAGAAAAAACAAACAAAAAAACAAAAAAACAAAACAGAAAAAACAAACAAACAAACAAACTACAGAACGCGAAGGACAGGCTGTGTGGAGAGTTGTTAGTTCTTACTAATCTGAATTGTAAATTTTTCTGAAAATTGGATATTTTCAGGTGTCTCTGCTAAGAAAAGATCTTTTGACGTTTATAAAAGGTACACAGACTATAAAAAGCAACTTCTATCGAAAAAGCGAATGTTTTAGGAAAAGAAAATAAATAGGGTTCAGATGGGTTGTTTTGGCACTCTTTAAAAAGCAAAGCTATATATTTGCCAAAAAAAAAAGTGGAAAGACAGATAAAATCACTTGGCAGGTCAGATAGAGGCTGCAAAATTTTGCCAAATTTGGTCTTCTACACAGTGTCATTGCTAAAACAAACTCAAGTGAGCCAATTTTCACGATTCTTGATATCAGATTAAGAATATGTTCTTGGTTATAAATCTTTATAGAATTTCTGTGTTATGTCTTGAAGGAGTATTCTCTAACTTTGGTGTGTATTTTAGACGACATATGAAACGATTGTGTTCCTTTTTAATTGTAATCCATGACGCTATAGGTGGATTAAAGGGTTCTAATTAGCATTTCAAAATTATTCTGGGAATTTCGATGTTTAAAATCTGAGTTTTAGTGAGATCAATAACTTCGAAAAAGGATCTTTAAACTGGAAATTGTTTTATTATATGAATTATAAATAAAGGAATATATAGTTTACAATAAATCTCGCTATGATGAGCTATTTTTGTTGGATTAAAGCATGGGAATTTGGGTAATAGATAAAAAAATATGTTCAACGTAAAATACGATCATACAGAATTATTATTAGATTACAAATTAGACTGAAAATTGTTTTATTCTCAAAGAAAAATGTTTTATTATCTAATTTCCCTATACGAACAAGAGAATTTTAGAGACAGTTTTTTTTTTTGTTGCTAAATGGCTTATCAATCTTCGTGGATTATCTAACCTTTTAGAAGAACAGTAGTGGAACTATTTAACTCATAGATGGGAAAAGAGGGTGTTCATAACTTTTGCAATTACGAAAGTGAACGTAATAGCGCGGCTGGAGTTTGAACTCGCTTACTACGATATACCAAAACCAGCATGGAAATTTCCACTTTAGTGATGATTGTTCTTGGATAAATTAGGTTCAGCATGAAATCTAATCCCACAAAAATCAATTGTAAATTAGATAGAAAATTTCTTTATTCTCTTAGAATCTTAATTTTTTGGCACTAATGAAAAGATCCACCGTTTTTCCGGGTTATGTTTGCATTCAAACAAAGGTTACGCTAATTTTAGTAATATTCTGTCTTCTATGCGAAAACCAACAAAAATACAATAAATATCATTATAATGTCACTGCATTTGATTAAATATCCTAGGAAGGTGTTTTATGGCATATCAGTGTTTTTGTGTTATTTAAAGCCAAATCCTGTTTTTACGTATATGATTTATTAGCCAATCGCTTGCAGTAAGTTTATTCTTAAACGAGTTTTCTAAAAACACGTGGTTAACTTGTTTCATGTATTGCTATTTAACCAAAGTAATTCTATTTATCAAATGTTCCGCATAGCTGAAAGACATGCGAAAGAAAAAAAGTATCTTACCTCGTGTGGCAATGCCTTGAACAGACCAAACATTGGGCCTTCAGAACTCAAGGTCATTTAATCTCCAACAATCTCGCGTCACATTGAACACAACAACGTGGAACAATACTTTTCTTAAACAATGCTTTTCTAAGCCTTCATACAAAACAATTCTTTTGTAGGCCTTCATACAAGACATCATATTCTCTTATATGTATGTAAGCTTAAGACTTAGAACACACGCTAAATATTTCAACATTTAGAATATTTAAACTTTGGTGCAAATATGTGCTTCTGAACTTTCAAATGACAAATAATAATAATAATAATAATAATAATCATGTCGTGCCGCTAGCACAGATATCCCTGACCCTCTCTCGCCACTTCTCCTTATCGTTCATCGCCTCTGGCAGGGCTACATCCCGTATCCTCACATAGCTGCTGTATGTATGTTCGAGCTGGTCGTCCTGCTTTTGCTCAGCCATATATGGGGGTCCATAGGAGTACATCCCTTATGAGCTCGTCCTTGCTTCTCCATCAGTGTCCTGCATGTCTGGTTCGTCTAATTGGATAGTTTTCGTGATGGGAGGCAGGTGGCCGTATAGTTGATGCCTTGGGGGATGTTGCCGCCAGGACTTGTTCAATATTGCTCGCAGCATTCTTGTGTAATTGCCGTCTAGTTTCTTCTCCAGCCGTTTTGTTAGCGTCCAAGTAGTGCATCCATACAGCAGTATCGACACGACCGCTGCTTGGAAGAAACTGCGTTTCATTTTATCGGTCAGGTCTGATTTCCATATGATCGATAGTCTATCTATAACTGTCCATGCCTTCGTTAGCCGTGTGTCGATGCCTTTTTCGGTTGATGAGACACTGTCACCTAGGCAGATGAATTTGTCTACCAGTTTCAGAGAGGTTCCGTCTAGTGTGGAAATGTCGCCTGATTGATTATAGCACATATATTCAGTTTTGTGTGCATTGCTAATCCCTGCGGCGGCGTGTTCCAAACTATGCAGTAGAGTTTCGGCTTGGTTGGGTGTATTTGCCAGAATCGCTATGTCATCGGCGTAGTCGGCGTCGGTAATTGTTTTTGCAGTACCCTGCCAAAACAAAAAAACAACAACAACAATAATAATAATAATAATAATAATAATCCATTGTAAATTATTGAGCAGTTTTGTTTGACCTAAATATAGGACCCTAACAGGTATTACCAATCATGGTCAGCTATGGATAAATAGTAGGACGGACTAGGTTCTTCAGCCTTGGTGAGGCAACTAGTCTAGGAGAAGGAAAACTCTGAATTCAAACCTGTCAAACTCTGCTTAAAAAAAAATTGACCTTGTGTCATATCCTGCCCGAGCGGAGGGGTTGGTAAATAGTACCAATCATGGTCAGAGAGGACCTAGGAGAAATAGCTAAAAAAGAGTAATCGGCATTTCTCAAGATTCTAAGACTGGAGTCTCACCATCAGATTATACCTAGGACACTCATTAGTATGTTAGAATGCGTCGATTGTGTAAGAAACCTTCTGCAGCGGTGAAGTCAGTGCATTCTACTGCCCCAGCCAACTGAGCTTTTGTAAGACTATGCAAGATGAATCTCGCTATGATCTGCAAATTATGAATTGTGAGTGACGAAGCTAAGGTCAGTTGATAATGTAGATCTTCCTCCTACAAGAAATTACAACACAGAAATGGCCGACTTGGTTAAAAGATCAATAGTGCTAACAGTGGTGTCCATGAAATCTATTTATCAGAATAACACCCCTAAAAACCGATCCCATTATCACTAGATGAGAAGACTTAGGAGTAATGAATGAACCAGAGGCTGAATGTGAAAAAATGCCAGAAAAGAAAGCTTGTTTCCTTCATTCTACAGCTAGGTAAAACCCAGCCGCTTCATTCTCTGCATCTGCGAAACCATTCGCTCGCTGAGTCGTAAACTTAAAGCCATTCTGTATATAAAACTTAAGAGAAATATTTGGATTTCGTTAAACTGAAACTGTGCAATATTTCTTCGTATTTGCTTTTACATAATAAATAGAATATTTCTATCTGACGTCACGCTCTAAGAAAGTGAATTTCTTTGCGCATGATGTCAGAGAATTAGAAATGTCATTGAATACGACCTGACATTCGCCATTATACTGAATACCAATTATCAAAGGATGACCAGGTAGAAAGCTGTGTAGTTGTAAATGTAAGAAAAACTGTGCATATATGTTAATTCAATATCTATTTCTATTCTCTCTACCGTAGTCCAGAGACAGTTATTTGCATTATAATTCAGAAATTGAGAGAGAGAGAGAGAGAGAGAGAGAGAGTTTAATATAGTTCCGAGGCGGTTATTTGCATCATAGTTCAGATGTTACGTGATATGGTAGGTCCAATTTACAAAGAGTATTTCTGGGGAAGGAGAGAGAAGAAAAATAAGAAGAAAAAGCAGACAGTGAGTCTACGAGAAGGGCAAGCTGGCCTCTGAGAAACTCAGGCTGAACACTCGTTGTGGGTCAGCAAGTCACAGTTGAATAGCTACAGTAATAAAAAAAATGAGTAGAAAAACATCCCGGGGTCCCAAATCTTCTGCCAAAACGGATATGTCTTCTTTCTGACACCAGCTGGAAGTAAGGGGACGACTCTGATTAGAAAGTTAGTTGGTTCAGAGGCGTGACGAGGTACATACGAGAGGGAACACAAACCAGGTCAATGGGAAGGTATTTGAAAGTTGCGGCACCCATTCTGGGGTGAGCTCCGAAAAGGAGTCTCACACCAGACGCGCAGCTGTGATGACAAAACCAGTGAACTACAACAGAAAATCAGGGAAAAATCCAAGGTCTGTCCCTGCTCTCTTCCTCCTCATGGCATGTTTTTTCTCTTCATTCAGCTAAAACAGTCGACTCAGATTTCATACGCTCTTTCTTTCTCCCTGGACTACTTAAAAAGTGTAGTAGCAAATGAACCTTTGTGTTTGTGAACTAAGACGGCTGTTTGTTTGTTCGTCAACTTTTCTAATGGTGAGGTTACAGCAGGGTCCGACTACTGCTTAAGATGTAGCCATTAACCCGTTCGTACGTGGTGGTACAACAGTTTATTTGTTGCAGTAACATTACAAACGTCTATTTGGTGCAGAGACGGTCCTCTAAACTCAGAGGCAGTTATTTGCATTTTAATTCAAAGACAGTTTTTGCATCATAGTTCAAAGAAAGATATTTACATTAAAATTCAAAAGCAGCTATTCATTTTAGGGTAGATATTTGAATTTTAGAGGCATTTATTCACCTTCAGAAGCAGCTTTTTGTATCAAAATTGAAAGGTAGTTATTTGGATTATAGTCCAGCGGCGTTTGCAGAGAAATGGTGGTTTCCTCGTACAAAATAAATGCGAGAACAATTGACAACGAATTAACAACAGATTTTAATTAAGTAAGCAAACATAAGAGACTGAAATCAAAAATTGCAATGAGATACTAAGTTATACATATTTAGAGTTTTAGAAATGTCTTAACTGTTGAAATCCTTTGCGTATGATATAAAAGTCTTCATCTTTCGCACGAATAAGAGAATTAGAAGTTCTGTGTGAAGACGTATGTTTAAGAAAATATTTGTTCTTAGTTGTCGTGTTCTGAAGGCTCAATCTTTCATGTGTCCTTTTATACTGGATACTGGTGTGAACGAATAGAACCCTTAGCTCGTCAAGGGAAATAACTCCACACACGTCTTATTTCTTTTTCTAAAATATATTTTATTGCTAACTTTTGAAAACTAATAGATTTTCATTAGGATTAAGAGAAGGACAATTTTAACGTTATTTATTTCATTCTATTTCCAGTTGGCTTCATGATTTTCAAAAGTTAAGCTGAATTTTTGTTGATTTTTGGTTTCCGGTGCTGTCACCTAAGCCACCGCTCTTCGATTTTGATCCATGTATATCGACAAACATTACCTTGGGTGGAGCATCTATGTATCTATCTAATTGCAGCGCTATTAATTTCAAACGGCGCGGTAATCTTTTTATCTATAATCAACAAATATGGGAAAAATCTCTTGACACAGAACTATATTATGATTTAACTAAATGGTTTGTTTCTGCACTCCCAGGGCTCCAGAACTGAAACTTCACCATCGGACGCAGTTTTGCGTCATACCACGGATATTTTCAGCGTTTAGGAAAAACTTCATAAATGGCAAGAAAAAATCATCCACCTAATGTACATGGACGACAGCAAATTGATCGCCAAAAATGAAAAGAATTGGAAACCCTAATACAGGGAAGAGATTGGGATGGGATTAGCATAGAAAATGTGCCATGCTAATAGAGTGGAAAACGACATTGTATGGAAGTTATAGAACTGCCAAACTGAGAAAAAATCAAAACGTTTGGAAAAAAAGGAAACTTACAAATACTTTACCATCATATGGACACCATCAAACATGAAGTTTAAATAAAACATGTAAAGATATACCTCAGGAGAACGAGGAAACTATTCAAAACCAAACTACATAGCAGAAATCTCATCAAAGGGATAAATACCTTGGCTGTACTCTTCGTAAGATACTCCAGATCATTCTTAAAGTGGACGAGAGAACTTCAATAAATGGACCAGAAAACAAGAAAACTCATGTCAATGCATAGGGCCTTACATGTAGAGATCATATTTACCCAAACCTCCGATCGGGCAGGATATGACACAAGGTCAGTTTTTAAGCGGAGTTTAACTGGTTTGAATTCAGAGTTTTCCTTCTCCTAGGCTGAAGAACCCAGTCTGTCCTACTATTTACCCATAGCTGGAGGGAAAATAATTGGATTCATACCTTTCCCAAGGGTATTAGTGCTATGCGAAATGCAATCAGTCTCGTCCAAGATTTGAACTCGTGTCGCCGTGTTCATTTCCTACGACGATAACCATTACACGACGGGCACCTCTGGCTCATCCCCTCGGGCAGGATATAACACAAAGTCAATTTTTTTAAGCGGAGTTTAAGAGGTTTGAATTCAGAGTTTGAATTCAGGGTTTGAATTCTCCTAGACTAGTTGCCTCACCAAGGCCGAAGAACCTAGTCTGCCCTACTATTTATCTATAGATGGAGGGAGAATAATTGGATTCATAACTTTCCCAAGGGTATTAGTGCTATGTGAAATGCTATCAGTCTTGTACAGGAATTGAACTCGTATCGCTGTGTCCATATCCTGTGACGATAACCATTACACCACGGGCACCTTACATGTAGAGATGATATAGATAAACTATATCCGTCAAAAAGAAAGAAAAGACTTCACCAACATTCAAGATAGCGTCAATACAACGACTAGAGAGTATAAGACTTAACAACGCAAAGAGAATATAAGACTCGACAACGCAAAGAGAGTATAAGACTTGACAACGCAAGGAGAGTATAAGACTCGACAATGCAAAGAGAGTATAAGACTTGACAACGCAAAGAGAGTATAAGACTTAACAACGCAAAGAGAGTATAAGACTTGACAACGCAAAGAGAGTATAAGACTTGACACGATTATGTAGGGAGGGGATAACCGGGAATTGAGCAAGAAATGGAAATGGAAATTGAAACAAATGGTCTATGCACAACCCAGAATCTGTCCAAGAAAATCTTTGGGATTTTATAATACAAACAGATCATTTAATCTCATTCAGAGCACTAGACCTAGTGATAGTCAATAAAAAAGAGAACCTAGAGAACCGTGGACTTTACCATTCCGGCTGATCACAGTGCAAAACTGAAAGAAAGTGAAAAGAGAGATAAGTACCAGGACCTCACTAGAAAATTGAAAAAATATGGTACCTGAAAGGGATAGTGATACCAATTGTAATTTGTGCGCTTGGTACAGTTATTAAAGGATTGGTACAGAGACTGAAGGACTTGAAACAAGAGAACGAGCGGAGACCATCCAAATTACGGCTTTGTTGAGATCGGTCAGAATACTAAGAAGAGTCCTGGAGCCTGAGGGGACTTGCTGTCACTCAGACTATTGTGGAAAACTATCAGCTAACGTTAGGGTGGAAAACTCTTAAATGAGTTAAACAATAATAATATACCAATTGTGATTGGTTCCACAAGGAGCAATCCCTAAATGATTAGCAAAGAAACTGGAAGACTTAGAAATAAGAGGACAAGTAGAGATTATCCAGACCACAGGATTATTAAGATCCGAGAAGATTCCTCGGGACTTGTTGTCCTTCAAACTCCAGCGAGAAAGTATCAGCTAACGCTGGTGTGAAAGACTCTCAAATAATAATAATAATAATAATAATAGTAATAATAATAAAGAAAAACAACTTTATGAACATTTCAAGAGACAAAGGGGGGAATTTTCACACCAGAAAAAATGGACTTGGCAAAAAAAGGGAAACTTTAAGAGGGAAACTGAATAATTTCTAATCCAATCATATCAAAACAAGAATAGATAAGAATCAACAAAATTGCAAATGTTGGTTATGTGGTGATAAACACGAAACAATCATCATATAATAAGCGAACGCATGAAACTTACATGAAAAGACCAGACACGACCGGGTAGGATTTTGTGATCCAAACGCATCATCAAATCTCGGCCAGATGATGAAAAAAAGAGAACCTGCCGAATCGTGAACTTTGCCTTCCCGGCAGACCACAGAATAAAACTGAAAGAAAACGAAAAGAGAAATAAGTACCAAGACCTTGCTAGAGAACTGTTAAACTATGGTGTATGAAAGCCATGATGATACCAATTGTAATTGGTACGTTCGGTACAGTCAGCAAAGGATTGGTAAATGGACGAGTGGATACCATGCAAACTACAGCATTATTAAGATCGGCCACAATACTGAGAATAGTCTCAGACACTTGCTGTCACTCAAACTCCAGTGGAAGACAATCAGCGAACGGTCGTGCGAAAAACTCTAATGATGATAATAATAATAATTTTGACAATACAAACAGAATCCATCTTAGAGAATGGGACGCATAAAATTCTCTGGGATTTTGAGATTCAAATATATCTTCAAATCACAGCCAGAAGAATAGACCTAGTGATAATTAACAAAACAAAATCCTAGCCTCTAGTGGATTTTGTTGTTCCAGCGAACGGCAGAGGAAAAAAAAAAAAAAAAACGAAAGAGAGCCAAATACTTGGACTTTGCCAGAGAACAAAAAAGCTGTGGAATATAAGGGTGACGTCGATGTGAATTGTAGTTGGTATGCTTGGGACGGTAATCAAAGGCTTGGAAAGATGACTGGAACAACAGGAAATCAATTACAGCATTGTTGAGATCGGCTAGAATACTGAAACCTATGGCTTCTTCACTGGATGCAGTGGTATTGTCCAATATGCTTTCCAGAATTTCTTTTTTAATTAGCAAAAGAAATCAATATCGCTATATGGTAAATTAATGTGAATATGTTTATCCAGGGCCAGTTAACAAAAGATTACAATATACAGTTATTTCGGATATTGAACAAGATGACTTCCTTTATCGTTATTCAATTTGGAAATTTGTTATTCCTAGATTTATTCCAAAAGAATATTTGAAAAAGAGCACTAAGTGGAGTGTTATTTTCCCAGTTAATTACATAGTTAAGAGAAGTTTAATAACCAAGTACCCATTCGCAAATATTCATGGAGAATTGAAACAAATTTTCTCTCAAGATCATACAGTGCGATTTAAGCATGAATTAATGAAAATAAAATAAAATAAAATGAAATAAAATAAAACTAAGAATTAGAAAAAAAAGTTAAAATTAAAAAATTAGAAATTAAAGATTCAGATTGTAAATCATTATTGAATTTGCTACACGATGGAGTTTGCAGATTATTTAATGTAACGAAATGAATCGGTTGAGGATTCTGAAATTTATGAAGGCAGAAATATTTCAATTTCTAAAGCTACTTAACCAAAAAGTTTCCTTAAGAGATTAGACTGGAATACAAATTAAAAATTTGTTAATCACTGAAATGTTTTCAAAAGTTATTTTGTGCGAAAGAATAAAAGCTATGGAACCGAAAGAAAAAAGGCCATAGAATTTTTCAACTTTTAAAGGTAATTAAATTTTTCTGTCTATTCTACAATACACTAAAACAGCGCGATTTTTTTTTTTTAATTTAGATTTTTTTATCCATCACATTGAAAGGAGTTTCAGTAAAATCTGCCAATAATTTTGTATTTTATAGGTATCGAAAATATGAATTGATAAAAAAATCATATTTTACTAAGTGCCATTTTCCCAGTAAAAACGTTGTTATTTTTAAAGATGACATAGAGATGCTGGTGCATACAGGTTGATGAATGTATTCTCAATTCCCAACCACAAGGGCAATTTGTTAAGCGAATTATTGAGGCTGGTCTGAATTCTCAGTTTTCTTTCTAGACTGGTTGTCATACCTAGGCAATCTTCCCAACTATTTACTCATAGCTGTGAGCATTAGTACGAAGTGAAACGCAAATATCATCGTTCAGGATTTGAACTTGGGTCAACGATTCCGTTTCTTATGACGCTTAGCCATTTTTCAGGTAAAACTCGGTTATTTTAAAAACGCATGGAAACGCACTATGGAAACGAAGTCAAAATAATAGACTAGGAGTAGCATTGAAAGAATCCAAACACATGGTGCCCATTTAATTTGATCATGAGTTATAAATTCTATGATTAGGGCCCCTAGATGCTTGTCCGATAAGCAAAGATTTATATGTAGACACTGAGTGCAGTCTAGAGGAACCACTAAGAGGGATAGACACTTAGGTAAAGTGGAAGCTCGAAGATTCAGAGCAGAGGCCAAAAGACACATTCAAGAACCCAGACGCGGGCACCGAATATGGCGAGTATGATGAGCAAATATAAAGAGTTTATGATATTCTAAAAAAATTATGATAAGCAAATAAAAAGAGTTAAGGATATTCTAAAATACAGCAAATATTTGTAATCTAAAAAGAATAAAAAAAACCCAACTTTATCTCATATAATTCTGTGTCAAAAGCTTTTAAGAAACAACTACGCAAACTTTGTCAAAATAAACCTATAATTTACGCGATACCAAAGCATGAAATAACCGTACACCAATTGGCATGCGAAGGATACATATGAAGAATACTAAAACCCGCCGATAAGGCAGGAAGAAGATGAATGTTCTTTCATATTGTAACCGCCTGTGAATTCTGCTGAGTTTATTTTTCTATCAATTTAGGCTCGAAATTAAGGTTTTTGTGTGTGCGCAGATTGGTCGAGAATTCTTTAATATTCCTTATTTATCTAACTACTCAATCGGAACTTATCCTCGGAGCCATATGCGAAGAGACGTCTATTTTTCATTTCTGCTTGAGCTGATTGGGTGTTAACTCCTGATATGGTTTGCGTGCAATACGTAATGCGTAACACGTTTATGTAAAATCAGAGAAGGTCACTCAGGAAAGAAATGTATGCTTAGAAATCAATAAACGCGTACGTGAATATTCTAATGTTGTAAAGAAATTAAAAAACAAAACAAAACAAAACTTCTAAAATATAAAAAAAAGTTCACAGGCAATGTACAGGTGTACGTTTAGATGAAGTAATAGAAATTGTAAACAAAACAGCACCAACTTCAACAATAGAAAACGTGTTGATTTACCATTTTGCAAGAGATGATCACAAAGTCCAGCTGATAGCACAGTTTCCTTTGATTATTTCACTCTCTACATCCTGACATATCGACCATCCCTCTCGACTGCACTCAATGTCGGACAACATTGGTCACTCATAAAAAAATGTATGCTTAGAAATCAATAAATGTGTACGTGTATATTCTAATTTTGTAAAGAAATTAAAAAAAGCCCCCAAAATCTGGACTGTCTAAAAAATAAGAAACGTTCACATGAGAGTCCACAAGAGAATGTCGCTTATGAGTTCGTCCCCACTTTTTTAACAGTGCCCAGCATGTATTGTTCGTCTTAATTGGATAGTTTGTGTGATGGGAGCCAAGTGGCAATGTTGTTGCTTACATATAAAAATATATATGAATCATTTTCGTTATCCTGGGATTAACGAAATATCATAGATATCAGATTAATATTGTTAAGATGGAATATGAACCAAATTACGCGGACTTGTGTTATTTTGTTAAACGTAAGTCGACTTAATTCGAATTCCCCATTCACATAAATTTTAAAGATATTTATGAAAAAAAAAACAAAGTAAATTAAAAGTTTACACACACACACACACACACACACACTCACACACACACACACACTGTAGACTAGAATTACTCTCGCGTTTGTCATAATACACATTGAATTTCTTCCCTTCCACCTCTCTTTTGAGATCTTCTCTTCATTGTCGATTTCATTTTGTTCATAAAAACTAGGAGCTCTTCCCTTTTCAACGTACAATTTCACTGGAGTGATAAACAATATAAAACACACACACACACACACACACACGCACACACGCACACACACACACACATATACATATAGATGTATCGATCATAACCATTCATTGTAAAGACTATTTTTAAGCGAAGTATAATTCAGAGTTTTCGTTCTCGAAGACTAATCGCCGTACTTATGGTAAAGAGCTTCCCTTATCCTGCTATTCACTTGAGGTAGGAATTAGAGATGGATTCTTGTATTAGTGAAACGCAAACAGTATCTTTCAGGGTTTACATTCGAGGCAGCAAGTCCATTTCCTATAACGATAACCGTTGCGCAGCGAGCGCCGCTTAATCATGATCTAAGAGAAAGCTCGAAACGAATTTGGTTTTTTAGTTGCTTGGTTGTGTTTCAGCGCATATCAACCCTTGTAGGTTATTAAATACCAAATCCTCTATATTAGATATATATGTAAACTGAGTTTGTAAGTAACATTTTTTAACGTGGTTTCAAATTTTAAAGAAATGATTACATATTTCTATATGATTCATATATAGGACCCTAACAGGTACTCACACTCCCGGTCAGAGTGGACCGGGAAGTAAAGATATTGAAAAGGTAGTCCATATTCATCAAAACTCTGGTACTGGAGCCTCATCATCAAATGGTTTTGTATCACTATCATAGTGAACCTGGATCATCCGTAAGAGGAAACACGTATGTATTTATTCAACCTCTCCATGCCGGTTAGAATATGACACAACGTCAATTTTCAAGTGGAGTACAGTTGGTTTGAATTCAGAACTTTCCTTTTTAAAGACTAGTTGTCTAAACAAGTCTAAAGAATCCAGTCTGCCCAACAACTTTGAGAAAAGTTATTTTTAGCCCCACCAATGTAGCCAATGGAGATCGAACTTACTAATAAAAGGAAAATATATAAATTAGCATGCTAATAGATATTGAATAACGAAACAATGAATTAACGAGAAAATATTAAGAGAAGATAATAACGTTAGCATCCCGCGATGACACTCAGTCATATGCAGAAATTCGTCTTTGCCTTGCCGCTATCATTAAAAGGGTTAAATCTCGGAGCGGCCGAGATACTGGAACCAGAAATGATAACATGATTAAAATGTTAATAACTGCTTTAATTCGTTCAAGAAAAACAACGTTAAGAAGCAATAAGCAGGTTCATGAAGAAGAAGAAGAAGAAGAAGAAGAAGAAGAAGAAGAAGAAGAAGAAATCGTTTTAATTTATAGTACAAATAATACTGGCGGGATTGAAGAAGAAGAGGATTGCCTACGTAAGAGATAAGTAACGTGACAGCATAGCTATCTCCTTGATGTTTGCTACGTCTAAGATTTTTTTTCAAATGTAGCACAAGCTCCGAGTTTCCAACCTCCCACGCGCAAGTGGGCGTATATATTTGTGCTTGTTTACGTATGTATACGAATAATCTTGCATGTTTGCTTAATTATATTTGGGCACAGATTATATGATATATACATAAATATTTTGACCTTTATACGAGGATGGAAATACAAATTTGCTCCCGCTATCCGAAAGTAGATCGTTTAAATAAAAGAGTTAGATTAACTGGCTAATTTCTTTGGAAATATACGTTAGTACAGCTTTTCTTTGTTATTCGAAATGCCATAAATTGAAGAAAATATTACCATTAATTTACTGATATAAACTGATATCAAGGTAAATAATTTCACCTTGAGATTTAGATGAAAGTGCAAGTTTGCTCTGCCTATTCGAAACTGGAGTGGCAGTATTATTGTATGGTTGCACCACTTGAACATTAACGAAACGCTTTGGGAAAAAGATGGATGGGGAACTACAAAAGGATGCTACATGCTGTCCTGAGCAAATCCTGGAGGCAGCACCCCGCAAAAGAGCAGTTATACGGCGACTTACCACTTATCTCAAAAACCATCCAAGTAAGATGAACAAGACATGCTGGGAAATGATGGAGAAGCAGGGCCGAACACGTAAGCAACTTTCTCCCACTGATACTGATACATTTACACACCAGTGTTGACCGACCAGCAAAAACCTACATATATCTGCTCTATGTAAACACTGGATACCGTGTAGAAGACCTAGTTAGGAGGATGGCAAGAGAGTCAAGGAAATCTATGCTATCAGCACGATATATATATATATATATATATATATGTACACACACATATATATATGCACACACACACACACACACACACACACACACACACACACACACACATATATATATATATTTATGTGTATACATATGAATACATATGTGACTTCTGTACAATGGACTAACAAGTTTAGATGTTTTATCTATCTATCTATCTATATATATATATATATGTATGTATGTATGTGTGTGTGTGTACAAACAATGACTAAAAATAATATATAGAGAGAAATATATATTTGTTTACTAAGCTTACCTTAATATGAAGAAGAGCAGAAAAACGAGGTGTTCAGTGAGAAACGAAATCGTAACAAAATCTAAAGTTCCCAACACTAGGTTCTTGACGACTGTACTATGTTCGAACATACACATAATTGTTTAATATAAATACAGGCACTGCTGTAGTAGCCTTTTGCCAAACTAAGGAAAAATTAGTGAATAACAATACGTATGGCTGAAAGACGCGTAGAGTTTTGCACCACTTATCGAAACTTGATTTAATGTCACTTGCCTTTTTTCCCGCTATTTGAAATAGTTGTTTGGGTGTGTGGCAGGTTCACCCTTCCAAACTTGTATATATAAATATACATATATATATATATATATATATATATATATATATATATATAATGCTGAAGTTTTCATCATTTCTTATGAAAGAGAATATTTTTCTTCTGTGTATTTTGTCACCAAAAAGGAGACCATTAAGAACTTTTACACACACTTAGATAGATAATTGTTATTGATGAAAGTCATTTTATCGTATTTGTATCTTGTTTCTATGGTTCTTCACTTGCTTCTACGTATAACTTTTAGTCATTTTTGTTATCTTTAGTTGTTACCGATGTTTTGTGTATTTCAGTGTTTGCAAGACCTTTCACATATACACATATTCTATATTTTTAGGAAGTAATATGTTCTTAAAACCCTTGCTTCCCAAGAACTTACTGATATCAGTTCGTTTCTTACTGCCTGCCACATTTTCCGGCACTTCTTCCGAATAAGAATAATCTCAATAAATAACTCTTTATTATGTCTCTCTTTCTCTTTCTCATATATACATATATATATATACAAGTAAACTTGGATATATATATATATATATATATATATATATATATATATATATATATATATATATATATACTAGTTTACTTGTTGATTATTTTACTCCTTGCTAATTTTTGCCATAGTTGTAACAAGTAGTTTTCAACAGAGTCCGAGTGGTCACCGATCGAAGTCCTAAACAGGCTCATCATTTCTTAACTTCTTCGTTTATTTTTCTTTTTTACTCAGCTTTTCACACAAGCCTTAAGTTAAAACTAAGTCTTGAGCCGGTAAATCGCAGTTAAATTTTGGTAGTCTAGTGGGAATAGGGGTCCTAAATGTTTCTTAATCTTATTTTTCTTGATCTTACTTCAATTTCCCGTAAAATTTGATCCTCGATTTGCACACAATTTGAGCGTTCTTTATTGATAAATAATAGCAAGAAAGTTCATTAGTGCATTAAAACAAAAGTTCCCCAGAAACTGAAATTATTCTCAAATAAGAGAACTCATGAGGGACCCAATGCTTAACGAAGCTCTAAGTGAAGCTGAACTGTGTGCAAGCAAGTTCGGAATCCAGTCACCCTATTGCATTCTCTTTCGAACGAATATTCTTGGAAAGGGTGTTGAACCCCCTCATTCACTAGATTTCTTCTTCAAGGATGGATTTTGTATCAAATAACCCAACTGTCATCGGTGAAATATACATTACTTTATCTCTTCAAGACTTTGGTCGATTTCAGTAGTGTTGGCAGATTTCTAGTTTTCTTATTTCGCTAATTACATTTGCCAACGATGTTTTTAAGATGGAATATATAATAGGAGCATATAATCATATGGCAGTTTCTTTTCAGCTGAATCTAAAAGTCATTCTCATTTTTCTAATCAGATCAAGATACAAGCTTTTACTTCCATAGAACAGTGTTATAGCTGTTTTTATTTTCTCGTTGAATTAAACAAATAATGCAAAATTTAGGGCTGATGTATACGCAGAGTGTTCGCCAATGGCCCCGGAGACCGGGGTTCAATCCCAGGTAGAGTCATACTAAAGACTCAAAAAATGGTACTTGATGCCGTCTTAACACTCAGCATTATAAGGTAAGGATCAAGGTAAAGTGGATCAATCCAGGGAAAGAAGTAGCGCCCTCCCCTATACCTTGGTGTAGTAGCTATCGAAAAGGAAGCCTTCTGGTCACCCTCAACTACGATCGCCAAATTACTTTTTATACGCTGAAAGCTCACATTTTATCATAGTTGACTGAAAAATACACAAAAGAAGCTATTCATGGATGAAAGGTCTTTTCAGGGACTTCCTCCTGTGCTCAAGCATCAGGAATAGCCAAGAAGAATATTTACATACCACCAGCCTTGATAGTGCTCTTCCATAATGCAAATGTCTTAGTGAAAGCGTTCACCCTACTCTTCATTCAAATCTCCACAGTTCTTTGAAAAATAGTCCAGGTGTGAATGCAGGAAGTGCATTTTGACTGACATTCGTGCTCCAAGTTGGCTAAACTGCTCAGTAGCTCTTCAATTACCTTCACGTATTCCGCACTCAGGTGGGTTTTGAGGAAATTTGTAACTACTGACTTTAGTGGCGGACAGTTCAACTTCGCTCAGTGCTTCGTTAAACATTGAGTCCTTCATGAGTTCTTTTATATACTAGCCTTGAGTTTCTCCATGCTTATTTGTGGGAAATTCTGGAGGAAAGCAAATCCGCTGCCTTCATAAAGTTCTTCATTACTCCTTACTTGATATGTAAGGGTGGAACCAGTATTTTGTTTGGTTCAACGAAAGGGTGAGACTGAACGTTATACGAGCCAAGCTTTAACAATTGTCTTAATGACCATTCTTGACCGACATAATGTTGTTCACTAGCCTGGCAGTCCCAGAGACACAGAAAACAAGAATATTTTGTTTATTCACCTTGGAGCCTAACGACCGGTCGAACCACCTTAAGATCTCCACAGATCAACCATTTGTGGTAGTTAACATCAGACAGCAAATAATCCTTGCTGTTGTGAGTTTCGCTCATTTGTACTGAATAGCGATTGATGAAAAACTATTTTCATGATGTAGAAGAACTGATTTGAGACTTCTACTTGATGAGTCAATTGAATGTTTCCATTCCGTAGCATCATACTCTAGGCCCATTGATTTGATCAATCCAGCAATATTGCTGCAATAAACCAATGATGATATCCTGTGACGTGAAACATTGTCTTAATACGATCTCACTGTCTCGGTACCAGTAGAACATTGTTCCTGGTGCCAACAGATATTTTTCTTTGAGACATGAACCCAACAGCCGAGAAGACTCATTTGAAAGGTTTATGTCTCGTGTTAGGTCATCAAGTTCTGCAGTCAAGGCAACTGGCTTGAATGCATCATCCCCAGATACAAAAGTCATGTCATTATGTTCGAAATCAGAGCTATATTTCATGTTACCATCTGGTTCAAGAACGGGAACGTCTGGACCATGATGGATTGGTCTTGTGGTAGAAGGAACTTCAGGAAATTTGACATGGTGCTTGTTCTTGCAATTTATTCCTTTTAGATTTACCATTCAGAAATAGCAGTCCGTAATGTGATCTTTTCCTTTCCTCCAGACAATCGGAATACCAAATGTCATTCTCTTCTTTTTATCATTCCTCCCATCCCTCAAGTTCTCCACATGTTTTACAGCAAGAATGAGGAGCAAATAGCTTATCCTGACCCCCTAATTTGACTCTAAATTGATTGCGATATGTCTTCTTCACAAAGTCAGTGATTTTTGCTTGACGGTTTGGAAAAACCATATTACCACAGATATAACAGAACCTATCCGGATTATTTTTACTCTTTCGATCCATGTTTCTAGATTTGTATTCATTTTTCTTAAAATATAGTAAGATTCTTTATTTTTTGATATTTGTGTTAATTTCGAGGATATATTTATTTCTATTTCGACAGTGATGGCTGATCGACTAATGGGACTTGACACAACTCACGTTATGAATATATATATATATATATATATATATATATATATATATAAAATGTTTTTATTTCCAAAAAGTGGTTGATTATATATATATACATACACACACACACACACACACACACACACACACACACACACACACACACACATATATATATATATATATATATATATTATGCAAATTAAACGAAAGAAATTCATTTATAACCTGGAACTCAATTTCCAAAGCATATAAAATATCGAAAAAGGTTATGTGAAAAATGAGCAATTATCTATTACAATCAACCAGAAAATACAGATAGATAAAAGATGTGCATTGATATCTAAACAAATGTATATAAGAGTAAGTAAATAAATAAATAGTAGATAATTCTAAAGACTAAAGATGATTACCAATTCAGAACTAATCAAAAATTAAAAATGAAATAATCTATAATATTAAACTGGAGTTCAAAGTATTAAAATTAAGTAATGATAAACAAAAAAAAAAAAAACAAAAACAAACAAAACAAACGTCAACGTAAAGTAATCAATTACGAACAGCTAAAGTCTAAATTCAATACATTTTACTCGCTTGAAGATATGAAATTACATTGATATGGCTTGTCAAATCGTCACGAGTCTATATATATATATATATATATATATATGTGTGTGTGTGTGTGTGTGTGCGTGTGCAACTCACATGCACATACATATGCATTTATATAAATGTATTTATATGTATGTACAAATACACATACATATATATATAGAGAGAGAGGTAACACTTTCTTGTGTACACACACACTTATATATTTATATACAAGTTCTCACACACACTCATGTAGATAAACGTGTATATATAGAGAGAAAGAGAGAGAATAAAAGAGAACATTTAAGTTCTGTTTCAAATATATATTACTGTATGTTTAATAGCATAAAAAATTATAATACTAATATATATATATATATATATATATATATATATATATATATATATATATATAGAGAGAGAGAGAGAGAGAGAGAGAGAACATCCACTTCTTGCAGCATATAAGTACTTGTCTCATGGTCGAATAGCCGTCGAATAAACCGGTTTCTCCACAAGGTTTAACTTGGAGGTATAAAAGCAAGAACTGTTTAAGAAAGGATCAATGTTTGTATCCGACACCAGTAATGCAACAACCCTTAACAAGGGCTAGCAACCAGGGAACTGAAGTATATACTGATCGTATTGAAAGGTCAAACAGACATCTGGAAAAGCTTGAATAACACTCGGACACACACACACACACACACACACACACACACACACACACACACACACACACACATATATATATATATATATATATATTCAAATATTGAGAGAGAGAGAGAGAGAGAGAGAGAGAGAGAGAGAGAGGGAGAGCGAGGGAGGGAGAGATATTATATATCTAGAATCTGTGTCTTTTGCTATTCGTAAACAAATAAAGCATCTGTGAACGCAAGAAAGACGACGGTTAAAATCTAGTTTCATCAGTCAAGTGAGTTTGACACATGTCGTACCATTTCTTAAACTGGCCTTGTATCAGAATAAGGTACACGCTTAGTAAACGATTATATTTCTCTTATGTATTGCATATTCACGCAGGCGCATCTATACACAACTCATTCTCTCCCTCTACGCAAGCATACACCCATATATGTATTTATATATATATATATATATATATATGTACACTTATTTTTAATTATCGATATAATTATGTATGCATGTACATATGTGTGTATGCAATCTCTGCATCATTTCTTGCTTGTTGGAGTGCCTGCTTATGATATTGACTAATTTGGTTGTGCTATTTAAAGAATAGAATATCTAGGATACGATCAATACTTCATAGAATTCCTATCTGGAGTCACGAATTTATTAGAGATGCATCTTATACATGCGAGAGTAGACACGCGATTAGCGTATCAGACTGTGTACATTAATTCATTGTGGTACATATTCTATGAGACGAAGTAGAGCCCGGCGGTAAATTTTGGCGGTAGAAACATCAGAGTTGAAAGAAATGAATTCCAACCTGATTGTGTCTTATGTAATAAAGCACATGGAAAAAAGAGCAAAAACTGAAAAAAATAAATAAATAAAAATAAATAAATAAATATATAAAAACAACAAACAAACAAACAGCAAAACTAGAAGACCAAAACAACAATAAAAAAAACGATACGGGTTATGAAGTCAAAACCTTCACACAAATAAGGAGAAACAAATAGATAGATGGATAGACAGATAGGTACACTGATAGATTTATTGGTAGATAGATTAAAAAACACACAAATACATATATGTATGTATATATTTGATTGTATAGGACTTGCGTTTACCAAAATTGGATAAATATCCTCAACTCTGTTCGTTTTCAAATAACTTCAGTACAAATGACTAATCTGTTGTCTTAAAATCATCACAAATAAAGATAAATCATATAAAAGTTTTCCTACAAGTTTGTACTTTATTTTCTTAAAACCGAAAAAAGAAAAAAATGTGTTGGATTAAATGTATAACTAGATACCAGGATATTTGTAAATTCCATGGGAATTGACATGGTAATTATTAATACGCAGACTTTATAACTAAAAGTAAAGTTGAGGGCGACCAAAAGGCTCCAATTTCAATAGCTACTACAACGAAGTGTAAGGGAGGGCACTACTCCCTGGATTGCTCCACTGTACCCTTGATAAATATCTAATAATGCTGAATATTAAGCAAAGAGGTATCTAGTACTTTGGTATGACTCCATCCGGGATTGAACCCTAGTCTCCCGGGCCATTGGTGAGCACTAGGCCAATGGGCTGAATATAATTTTTTCTACAATTATAGAAATATAACAAATTTGTTGAATTTTTTATTTTATCTTCTTTTCGTATTCAAACTTTATTCTATGTTCTTTCTTTATTCAAACTTTAAGGAAAATCAAGTGATCTGAAACCAGGATTTGGAAAAAGCATTAATTATCTAGCGCTCTCCTGATTTTTACTTGTAAACAATTAAAAACTATCATCACGATCATGTATATATATATATATATATATATATAGTATTTGATTATTCGATGTAAAGGGTTAATCGTTCCATATCTTTCACAAGAACCTGCCTTAAAATACATAACTTTGGCTATTGAAATTAAGGCAATCAATCCCTAGTTGACAAAATTCGCCATCTTTCACCTAAAATGGCGTTGGATTTGACAAGAAATAGCCAATGATAAGGCAATAAATGGCACATTATTTTGTTAAGTCCTTAATTTAGATCTGGACATTCCTTTGGAGGGCAATAGTTGAAATCAAATAAATAAATAAAGACAAGCTAAGCGGGATACTGCCCCTGGCAGAAGCTATGGTATTCTCACATAGATAATGTTCAACTTAATTTTTTCTTTAATTAACAGTAAATAAACTAATAACAGTTTTATCTACTAGCCGAACATTCTTACTTCGTAAGCAGACTAGATGAAATAATATAAAGTTAAAGACTAATAATTCTACTTGCACCAGTTGTCTGAGTCCAACTTTAGGTAAAAGTTTGGATGTTGAGATTTAAGACAGTCAATAATAACATCATTATGACGTCACCTTTCACCTAAAATGACGCTGCTACACTTGGTAAAAAAGAGTATCTTTGAAATGACGTAATCTTCGACGGTAAAATGTAATCAAAATACAAAGCAGGAATGAGGAGTTTCTGTGACGAAAAAAAGAAAAAGGTAGAGGTGGCCTGTACTTTCGCTGACTTACTCCATTTTTTTCTTGCAACTATGATTGGAAGTTTCTTACAATCCACATCAAAGAAGACCGAAATGGTGCTGATGGCTTTGTTATATCTATTGCAGGAAGTTTGCTACAAAAGCAATTACCTATTGACACAACTTATAGTTTTATCTTGGTTCAAATTGCCTCGCGTTTCCTTTTAAAACACACATTTGCATCTAAGTGACTTCATCGAAGTCCCCGTGGTGTAATGGTTAACCTGTTGGACAGCAACATCGTAGTAAGCGAGTTCGAACGCCAGATTTGTTATTACGTTTACTTTCGGGCAACTACCATTGGGAAAAGTATGAATACCTTTTGAAGAGTGGCTTTGGCATAAAATAAACAACGATGGTTGGTATGCCATTAAACGAAAAAAAAAAAAAACCGGAATAGAACTAATTCTCTTTTCAGTCAAAGTGAGACATTCTCATGGAAAGAGCTGTTATTATATCCACCAGAAAATTTTCCTCCAGCGTAGTGATTAAATCAGCTTATTTGCTTTAGTTTTTGTTTGACACAAAATGGTCTCTTTAAAACAAAATAAAAAAAATTGGTTGATTGAGCGATTGATTTTAACAGCGAGTCAACCCTACATTTTTATTCCCAATTTTTGTGTTGTTGCTTCTATAGAACTTTTTTTTGCAGTTTGTTCTTTCCTCAGAGTTCCAGAACAGGAGCCTCACCATCAGATTGAGGTTTGTCTTACTCCTCTCCAATCATAGTATAGTAATCGCCGCCGACAAATATTTACGTATAGAATTTCAAAGCAGAAGAGTTGGTAAAAATATTTTCATTATACGTATAAAAATGGTAAGTTTCTAGTATCTTTAATTTAGAAGAATTAGTTTATATAAATTGATAGATAAATGTATAAATGGATTGACAGTTTACATAGACAGTAATAAATAGATGAATTGTGATATTTCACAAGAGAATATAAAATTCCTTTAAAAATAACTTTAAAAATACTTTGAACATGAATTTTAGCATATGTAGAATAAATAAGGAAGAATTACTTGACAACAGTATCAAGATTATACTAGATTGTAATAGATACATATAAATAGATCGAGAAGAATAGATTATATATATATATATATATATATATATATATATATATATATATATATGGGTTGGTTTGGTTTATTTGTGCAATGATATTAACTATTTCAGGGTTATTTAATATTTTCTAATCCAGGCTAATGAAGGGATTATCCATTTTTATCATGTAGATATAACACTTAGCTTATGGTTTTTTAAAAAAATTTTAATTCTGGTGGAAAAGCAGAGCTTAAGCAATTTTTTTGTTTTGGAAATGAATAAGAAATTCATCCAGGAATCAATTAAAAGACAACTGAAAAATATCCAATTCGGTTTCTAAATTCTTTTCTTCGACGTTACTTTTACATAAAATATTTGGGTCCAGTAAGTCTACCATCAGTTTGTTATAAAAAAGCGTTTAATGTCTACTAAAAACGGCAGCATAAGTTAATGGCTTATATTTACGACTGGTCACTTGAAACAGAGTCTAATTAACTGGGAAAAACTCTCTTTGGTACATTGTTAAAAATGACCTTTTCATATAAAACCAAGTAAATGAATTAAAATTTATCATATAAATGTAGGGAGGTGTGCGTGCGCTCTCATGTACACATATATACATTCAAATACACACACATACACACATACAGACCCCCCCACATATATATATATAAATGTATATATACATACAAACATGCTTACATATACGTAAACACGCATAAATATATATATACATATATATATATATATATATATATATATAATTACAGACACATTGACACACACACATATATATATAGATGCATAATCGTACACACATATCTAAGTACAGACACGCATATACGTACAAATACGCACAAATGCACACGCAGTTTCCCTCTCTCTCTCAATGTATATATATATATATATATATATATATATATATATATATATATACCAAACGCATGCATACGAAAACACACACAGACACATATGTGTGTGTGTGTGTACATACACACACATACACAAAAAACGCGCACACACAGACTAACATGTATATTTACACATACATGAAGCCGTGATACAAATGCACATATATTTTATACAGCATAAAAACCATAAATACTAAACACACACACACACACACACACACACACACACACACACACACACACACACACACATATATATATATATATATATATATATATATATACAAACACACATTACCCATATCTACATATTGTTTTTTATTTGTTTATATATATATATATATATATATATATATATGTATATATATATATATATATATATATATATATATATATATATATATATTGACCTCTGTCGAGCTTTTATCCCTCTGATATATTTTATAGTTCAGCATCGTTTTTCTCTTAAAGACATCATATAAATCAACTTGACACCTTCCATAAACATTGCTTTCGCAAAAAATGCATAAAAATGGCAGGTCAAAGTTTCTAATTATGATCTTTTCAAGAAATATGATATTGGGGGAAATGAATCTTTCATAATACAGTTTTACCTCTGGTAGACTGGACATGTTATGAGAATAAGTGACACAAGGTACTGATATATAATCAATTGTATGAGGTATAAGAAGAGTATGTGAAGACCATTGGTATTCTTCTCAAATCAATTGAATTTGTGCAAAAAATAGAGATCAGCTTGCCATGATATCATTGTTCATTTTGAATAGGATCACTTAAGAGTCTGACAGAGAATGGAATTTATGCAAAGTCCTGAGCTGTGTCCGTTACAGGTGTTAAATGTGCCCAGTGAGGCTTAGTGTGTAAGTCAAATGCAGGACATACAATATGCGGGCATTATGACAACAAAAAGAACTCAACTGACGGAAGAGTCCATCATACACAGAATCACATATATATACATACATATACATAAAGCGGCTCTTATACTGCAATGGTTAGTGTCGTAGGAAATAGGGTGACCCGAGATCAAATCCTTGATGAAGCTGTTTATATTTTGCTTATACCTTTGAGAAAAGTATGCAGCTATCTTCCATTCAGCTATGTGTTGGTATAAAAACTAACTGGGCTTATGGCAACTGATCTAGAAAAAGCAAAACTCTAGATCCAAAATAAGTAAAAACTCAGCTTAAACTTGACCTTGTATCACATCCTCCAAAGGAGTCAGTAAATACACATATAAGTAGGTTTGAAAAGTTCTACGCCCCCCCCCCAAAAAAAAGGGCTTTATCTTTTTATTAAATATCTTGATTAGATGTTTTGGTGAATGCTTAAAGAAACGAGTGAAATTGCAGAATTAATATGTGGAATAGTATGTATGGTCATGCATTTCTTGGTCAGATCGAGAACATTTACCAGTTCCTCATATCAGAATTGATCTCAGATAAGATGTGAATCTGAACTTCCTCGGTTTCTTCCTAACACCTTAGCACAAACAGAATGCGACGCTAGGTCAATTTTTAAGCAGAAGTTAACAGGTTTGAATTTAGAATTTTCCTTCTAGATCAGTTATCATGTCTGGAATGGAAAGCCCAGTCTACGCTACTATTTACCCATTGAAGAAAGGAGAATAGCTGGATTTATATGACACCCTGGTCCCGAATTTGAACTCAGATGGCTAAGATCATATCTTATGATAGTAACTATTCCATCACACGTGTCTTATACATACATACATACATACATACATACATATATATATATATATATTTTATTGTGTGTGTCTGTGTGTGTTTACCAACCCATCCACACAATCAAGATCTAAAACAAGGTCAGTTTTTAAGCCGAGGTTAACGGCTTTAAATTTGTAGCTTTACCTCTCCTCGACCGGTTACCATATCAAAGCTAAAGTGCCAGTCTGCGGTACATTTTACTCATATATGGAGTGAGAAGAGTTGGATTAATATGTTTCTCAATGCAATGGTATTAGCGCTATGTGAAATGCAAACAGCCGCGTGTAGGTTTTTATCATTAATTATATTTAGTCATTCAGTTTGGTTGGGCTTTGAACTATTCGGCTTTTAGTTCAAGTGCACTGTTTTTGGGTACAGTTTTCCGCGCGCGTGCAAACGATATGACACTCACCATTGTCATAATAAACCTCAGACAGTAAATGGGGCTGGAGTGTGGATAACGTCATGCCCAGAAGAGATGGGCTGAGAATTTGAGGATTTTGAAAAAGAGTCAATTGAAAGTTGACATTGGACCATGGAGGCAGATAGTTGAGTTCTCTGCCATGGGGGCACGGAGAATTGAGTTCTCTACCGTTGAGGCATGTAGTTGGAGTTTTGCCGATCTCTACCGACAGAGATCTTAAACATCACAAGATGCGTAGCGCGTTGGTAGGGTCAGATGGTATGGTCAGCATAGTAAGAATTGTGTCTCTCTCCTCGTGTCGAAGAACTGAAGTCAAGAAACTAATAAACCGTACGTACCTGAAACAACAGAGTCCGCCTGCATTTGTATTTGACTACGTATGAATATGTATATGCATAACGTTTGTGATTGATATGAGTATAGTATACAACATAACCAATTAAAAGTATTTTGCAACCCTCAAAAGTTTTCATTTCT
This sequence comes from Sepioteuthis lessoniana, assembly GCA_963585895.1. Lineage (NCBI taxonomy): Eukaryota > Metazoa > Mollusca > Cephalopoda > Myopsida > Loliginidae > Sepioteuthis > Sepioteuthis lessoniana. The sequence goes on from OY757924.1 coordinate 39,055,718, forward strand.
CATCCTAAAAGTGAAGTACCACTGTGGTTTTATTTATTTTACTAATTGTTATATTCTCATATGCAGTATCATAACGACACAATAATAAAGACGCAGGAAGACTTCTTTGACAAAATATATACCTCTCATTTTATTGGAACGTTTGTATGTGAGAGGGAGCTGGAGACCGAACAGAAACTGTAATATTTTGACCCCCACTCTTATAGCCGTTAACGTTGTGTCTTTCTCGTTCTCCTGATGCTCAACCGGAGGCCCAGAGTCCCACTCTGCTGGATGATGGCTTTCTTTACTGCATCTTATCAGCATCTTCTCTGGACCGCAATTCAATCGGCGGCCCGAGCCCCTTCGGCTTGATGTGGCTCTCCTTACCACATCTCGTCTATAACTCCGTTCGATCTCTAACTGCAACTAACTTGACTTCTGTCTTGACTGAGTTATATAATATGTCAACGTCCACTCAGTCGCCTACTCGATCATTGAAATCGCATGTTTGATCGTCATCAAGCGGAAATAACTGTCATGCAGTTCACAGGTCCCTCTCTTCCGGTGCATCAGTGTATGAGTGTACCATGAGAATTTTTTTTACCTCGTCCCATTTCGTCAGCCAATTTCCGCCCACGCGATTTCCTCGCATAACTGCCATTAGAGTGTGTCACTTCCTTCCGGTGCATCACCTTGAATGGCATTTTTGGCCGGGTCGAAGGCCAAAATACAACTTAATTACAAATCTTCCTGAGCCACATTAATTACATATAATACCAAAAACAAAACAAAAAAACTGCTTAAACTTTTGATTCATCAAAATGATCTCCTTTGACCGTTTTCATTACTTCAGAGATTCTCAGTATTCTTTTTACCAAAGACTGAAGGTAGACTGAAGATAGTTTTGCCAAGCTTTCCTGTAAGACTTGTCAGAGGTGAGTCGTACTTGTGGGTTGTTTAACTCTGACTTTCCGGTCAAGATCATCCTATACCACTTCAATGGAAATTAAGTTGAAAAACGTGCTTTTCCGCTTTGCTTTCAATGTACCTCTAGCAGAGTTTACGAGTATGCTTTGGTTCATTGTCTCGAATGAGTAAAAATCCTTGAGCCACAAGCCGCGTTTCAAATGCGATCACGTGATGCTGATACAATTTGCACTTCACTTGGCGCAAATTTTTGAATTTGCGATTTTGTAAAGCCCCCCCACTTACAGAGCCTCCTTCATGCTTTAGGGTTGGTGAGATACAGTGGGTTGCAACTCTTCCACCAACTCTTTGCCTCACATAGACCCTTCTATTTGAGCCAAAGATTTCAAATTTTGATTCGTCAGTTCTACTTCTCTATTGTTCAGTCTTCGTGCACATTGGCTCACTTGAGCCTTTAGACATTGTCTTGTTTCCTCAGTAGTGGTTTCTTGACAGCGATTCTGTCATACAGGCCAGCTTGACAGAATCTTCTCACACTGGATGTTGATACATTTTTTTCATGGTATTGTTTCAGTTATGCAGTGATGTTTGGAGTAGTCAGCCTTTAGTTCCACAATTTGGTGACTTTAATGAAATTGTCCTCTGCTCCTGTTGTTGCTTTTGGTCTACCCTGCTTTACTTTTGGTCTTGTTTGGTCCCGTTTCCTGATGTCTCCTAACAGTATAATCCATGATAGTTCTGGAAATTTTCATTTTTAGTAATAAAAAAAATGCCTTCAAATCAATTTTTCAAATAAAAGGTCAAAGTTACTGATATGCTAAGGTCAAAGTTACTGAAGAAGACTTGTATTTAGTATAATAAATAAAAACGTTGAGGTGCTTAACTTATTTCATTAAAAATAACACTTTTAAGATGAGAAAAAAATTGTGAGGGGCCAAATACTTTGTGACTGGTAGTGTATACATATTGAACCTTCTTATCCCTCAGATACGGGTTAAATGGTACAAATGTGTTTTTTCTTCAAAGATAGCATTAAATAATCCCTTAAGATTGATATGCCATTAAACAAAGAAATCAATATATATATATATATATATATATATATATATATATATATATATTTGCAGCATTTCTTCGTTAATACAAATTTTAAAAATAATTCCTCTCGCTCGATTGGGCTTTTGCTAAAAACCAAAGTTATATATAAATTTAAATGTCCTTTAGGAGATTGTATCTCTGATAATAATAATATATATGTTGGTTTAACCTCAACTACCCTGTCGAGGAGACTTACAATGCACCTTTCTGATAGAAGTTCAATAGCTCAGCATTTAAAAGAACATTCATGCCCTACAACACAATTACGGAAAATTCTCACCGACGACACAATAATATTAGAACATCAAAATAATAAACAAAAACTACAGATTCTCGAAGCACTACATATTAGAAACATGCAACTGACACTTAATACAATTAATTTTCAAACCAGTGCTAATGTACTTAAATGTCTTTAGCTACTGACACTATTTATAGAAACCCATTTAAAAGCAAACGCTATAATCCTCAACGGTAAAGACGCTCTTACATAGTAATAATATGTAAAAGCAAAAGTTATATCACTTTTGTAATAGATCCTCCCCTGATGATGGCCCAAAGTCGGGCAGAAAGTACTAGGGATAGATACAACTATGGACAATACATAAATCAATTCCCGCCGAATACGATAAAAGCAATACGGGAATACGAACGGATCCAGAAGAAAATATGTTGACAGAAAATGTCTATCATGTTTAATGAAATTTATAAATATATATATATATATATATATATATATATACATATATGTGTGTGTGTGTGTGTGTGTGCGTGCGTGTATGTATTAAAGATGATTAGACACCAAACAAAGATTAATATCCCTTTTGAAGTTTAATGTAGTCGCAGCATGTCAACACCAGTGGCTGGTAACTGTTGCATGTACGAAAGATGAGAAAACTTGGGGGTCTTTTAAAAGAGTAATCAGTTAGTTATCGGTAGAGCGGTAAGTCCAGACTAGTATTTTAGTATTAAGCGAAACCACTCCCGTACCATTGCGGTGCGCTATGATTTGTTGAAGAATAGATCTTACTCCATCAACTTTCTGAGATCGGTCCATACAGAAATTGTAACATCTGCAATAAAATAAGCGTTTTTTTGTGTCTGAATTTTCCTTTCCTCATCTCCTCATCAACTCTTTGGCCCAGTTGGCGAGGGTTACAAAATACATTGACTACATCTCTGTAGAGGGGTAAGAGTTTCTCAACGAGTTTCCTTGATATGAAACTAAACAATCTGATGGTGAGCTTTCAATAATGCTGGAGCTTTGGGGAATGCTGAGTGCCCTTTCATTGTCATCAGTGCCTTGTCCACTCTGGTCCGGAGTTGTAACATCTGATAGGGTCCTAGCTAAACTGTGTAATTACACTTAACTTAATTGTTTGAAATTAACTGTTTTTGCATTTAACTGTGTGTAAACAAAAACGGTATACTTACGAATTATTTGAAATAGAACGGTTTGATCATTTTACTGTGTGTTAACAAGTGACTGATGCTTAATTCAATTGCTAGTGATGCATAGCAATACTTAGAACCATTTATCTTTGTAGTCAAGCTAAGATGAATTGTTTGAAATAGAACTGTTTTGACACTTAACTGTGTGTAAAAAAAAAACAACTATTCAAACCAATGACTGTGTTTAAAAAAAATGTACTTATGCTAAACTGAATTGTTTTAAATTAAGTGAAACCATTCAATTGTGTGCACCCCCCAAACAAAACCCCAAAACAAACAAAAAACTAGCTCAGGCTTGTTTAAAATGTTATCTTCAAAATAAAAAAAATGCACATGTTTGAAATAGAACTGTTTTTAACATTTAAAATATGTAAAAGTAAAGTTGGCGACTATAGTCGAGGGTGACCCGAAGGCTCCCTTTTCAATAGCTACTACTCCGATATGTAGGGGAAGGTGCTACTCCTTTCCCTGGATTGCTCCGCTTTTCCCTTGATACACACCTTAAAGTGATGAGTGCTAAGCAAGGCGGCATCAAGTACCGTTTTTTGAGTCTTTGGTATGATTCGACTTGAGATTGAACCCCGGTCTCCTGGACCATTGGTGAACACTCTACTCATTAGTCCATATATGAAGGAAAATGGATTTGGCATTTAATATTCTACTATAAAACCAAACCATACCAAAACTCACCATCTCTTCATTTCATGTTTTCTCTCTGCCAACTTTCTATGCGTCTTTCACAACGCTACACTTAGAGTTCTTGTGTCTGTGAATAGGGAAAATATTCATACGACTCATTCACCTACAGTGCACAAATTCAATTACCTTATTTAGAGTGAAAATACAAAAAGTCAAGTCGAAGACAAGTTTATGAATCCATATAAGTTGATGATAGTGATATTAAATACAAGAATATCAAATATCTATAACGCTATCTAAAATACTATGAACGTGACTTTTAAAAAATATACTGAAATGTAAAATAAAAAGTGAAGAATTACTTCATCGCAGTAATAAAATCTTCCTAAATGTATTAGTGTCTTTCAAAAGTATTTTTGATTTTATTCAACTATTTCTTTTATGGTGGCAAAATTTAGGATTGCGAGATCGTCGTAAACGATTTCAAACTCCAGTCGCGCTGTTACGGTAACTTTCCGATTAATACTTTAGGAAAGGTATGAACACACTTATTCCCCACGGCGACACGAGTTCAAATCCTGGACCAGACTAATTGCATTTCACATAGCACTGATACCCTTGGGAAAGGTATGAATCCAATTATTCTCCCTCCTGCTATGGGTAAATAGTAGGACAGACTGGGTTCTTCAGCCTTGGTGAGGTGACTAGTCTAGGAGAAGGAAAATTCTGAATTCAAACCTGTGAAACTCCGCTTAAAAATTGACCTTGTGGTCATATCCTGCCCGAGCAGAGCGGTTGGGTAAATATGAACACACTTATCCCTCACCACAACTAGTATCATTCTACAATGATAACTTTGGCATTAGATAAACCATGAAGGTTGATAAGCCATTAAAACAAAACAAGAATACCGATATGTTTTGGAAGATTACCCAGTGCTCTCTATGTTATCTTTCTTCTTAAAATTTTCCCTTGGTGATGGTTGCGTTCTTTTCTACGTTGCTATTTAGATATTCAGAATTGATAGTTGGTGGTCGTCCAATTTGGGACTTTATTGCAAGGCAGATGTCACAACTCTTAAAACACTTGGGGGCAGTATGGTCAAATATTATTTCCTTTTCTTGTACTTTCTGGATTCTGAGAACTGCATCAGTTGCTGTGTTTGAAATAATTTCACAAAATTGAAAAAAAAATCTTCTAAATTTCCAAAATTTCAATAACTGTATTATAACACATTATACAAAATTTCCAGGGAAAAACGGAGCACCAAATTCCGATCAGATGTTCAGACCTAGTGTTAAGAAAATTAGACCCCCGCCAAAAAAAACCCCAAACAAACAACAAAAAACAATAACAAAAAAAACAAAAAAACAAAAAAAACAAAAAACAATACAAACAAATAAAAATCAAAAAACAAAAAAAAAACAAAACAAACAACAAAAAACAATAACCCCCCCCCCAAAAAAAAACAAACAATACAAACAAATAAAAATCAAAAAACAAAAAAAAAACAAAACAAACAACAAAAAACAATAACAAAAAAAAAAAACCCCAAAAAAAACAAACAATGCAAACAAATAAAAATCAAAAAACAAAAAAAAACCCCAAACAAACAACAAAAAACAATAACAAAAAAAAACCCCAAAAAAAACAAAAAAACAATACAAACAAATAAAAATCAAAAAACAAAAAAACAAAAAAACAAAACAAAAATAAACAAACAAGTAAACAGAAAAAAAACTTGCCATTTTTTTGATTTTGCTATTCCAACGGATCACAAAGTGAAAATCAAAAAAGATAGAAAAAAATATTTGGATCTTGACATGAAGGTGACGGTGATTTTAATTGTAGTTTGTATTTTCCCAACCCCTCCACTATGCACAGGATGTGACAAAAAGCCAATTTTTAAGCGGGGTAAAGTTGGTTTGAATTCAAAGTTTTCCTCCTTTGATAGATCTTGAAGATGACGATGAACAAATCCTAAAAACACCCAATCGGTCCAACAATTTGCTTATTAAATCAGAAGAGATGGGTTGACGTCTTTACTAAGTGAAACGTGAAATAAAACAAATCAACCACACCTACAGGATTTGAACTCAGATTGTTGATTCCATTTCCTTGGATAATAAGTGTAATTGTAGTTGGTTCCCGAAGAATAGTTTCCAAAGACCTAAAAAAGAGATCCGAAGAAGAATCGCGAGCATAATTATTGAATGCAGCAAACTAGACATGCCTGGGCAGGAAAGATGATCCACTTGGAATTGTGCAAGATATTAAAGTTAAGCAATGCTCACAAGACGCATACAATTCTCTGACACATTGAAAAACAAATGGATCACTTAATCCCATCCTAGTGATAATTAATAAGAAAAGGAAAGACTTGTCATCTCGTAAAATTTGCTGTTCCAACAGACCTCAGTGTGAAGATGAAAGAAAGTGAAAAGATAAAAAAAAGTGCTTGGTGGCTTTGATGCCAATTGTAGTTTGGGAATTAGAATGATTTCCAAGGGTATAGAAACCGGAGAGCAGAGTAAGAATAGATATCCAGAAGAGTTCTAAAAACCCGAGGAGATTTGCATTCATTTAGACTTCAGTTAGAGCTAGTGGGAAAAATTCGCCAGGAGTAATAATGATAATAGAGAGAGAGAGAGAGAGAGAGAGAGAGAGAGAGAGAGAGAGAGAGAGATGAAATTATTTCGGATTTATGATAATAATATGAATAGAGAGATAGAGAGAAAACGTGCGTGTGTATGTGTGTGTATGTGAAAGAGAGAGAGAGAGAGAGAGAGAGAGAGAGAGAGTGTGTGTGTGTGTGTGTGTGTGTGTGTGTGAGAGAGAGAGAGAGATGAAATTATTTCGGATTAATGATAATAATGGGAATATAGAGATAGAGAGAAAATGTGTGTGTGTGTGTGTGTGTGTGTGTGAGAGAGAGAGAGAGAGAGAGAGAGAGAGAGAGAGAGAGAGAGAGATAATCTAGAAATACAATAAATTAGCACAGGAATAAAGAACAGGTACAATTGGGGGAGGAAAGTGATCCACTAAAAATTGTGCAAGCCGATAGAATTTGACCAAAATGAGAAATGGTATATACCGAAAAAACAAAACAGAAAAGAAATAAAAACTAAGAATGAAAAGAATTAAAAGAAAAAGAACCCATTATGTCCAATTATTTTTTTTTTATAGCTAGGGGTGTATGAGATAAATTCATGCCTTTCTCAAAAACCTAAAATGAAAGAGTCTCATCAAGAATTTGAACTCAGATCTCCGATTTCGTTTCCAAAGGGCAGTTCTTAATTGTTATTTGATGAAATAAATTTTTGAATAATAGCGTCTAAAATGAAATTGCTTTCGATACACCTAAATATATACAAATGGAATAAAAAATCTGGCGGAGGCTTTTAAGGTATGAACAGACTTTATCCCCCTACAACTATAATTCATATTTACCACCCCCTCTGCTCGGGCAGGATATGACACAAGGTCAATTTTTAAGCGGAGTTTAACAGGTTTTCCTTCTCCTAGACTAGTTGCCTCACTAAGGCTGAAGAATCCAGTCTGCCCTACTATTTACCCATAGCTGGAGGGAGAATAATTGGATTCATATCTTTCCCAAGGGTATTAGTGCTATGTGAAATGCGATCAGTCTCGTCCAGGATTTGAACTCGTGTCGCCGTATCCATTTTCTACGACGATAACCATTACACCATGGGCACCTACTACTATTGTTCTTTAGAACTTTAGTTCTTTAGAACTCGAATAAAAGTCGGAAAATGAAAAACCTTTAGTAATTCAAAGTATTTTTGGTAACACTCACACTCCAAACAATAAACATATCAGATAATTATTCTGAGCGTTTGTTCACGGTCAATTCTGAAACTAAAATCTCTAATGAGGAGTAAACTGTTCACGAACAATGCGAAGAATGCCGGGAAAGCTTTTAAATCCGCACCCCTAAATATTCAACGATGAAGATCGAATGTGAGAGGAAATGTATGATTATATTGCTACTTTTCCAATTATTCTCCCTCCAGTTATGGGTAAATAATAGGGCAGACAAGGTTCTTCAGCCTTGGTGAGGCAACTAGTCTAGGAGAAGTAAAACTCTGAATTCAAACCTCTTAAACTCCGCTTAAAAAATTGACCTTGTGTCATATCCTGCCCGAGCGGAGGGGTTGGGTAAATATGATTATATTGCTACTTTTCGATAAGGACAGAAGAGGGGTAGAGGGACCTGTCAGCGTTATTGTTCTCATAGAAGATGTCCTTGTGCTGCAGAGGAAGTTTCGGATTTCAAATCTTCGACAAGTCTACTAGCATTTTACATGGCACCAATACCCTTGAGAAAGGCATGAATCCATCTATTCTCTCTATAGCTAACAGCAAATTGTAGAGCAGATTGGACACTTAAATCTTCTTATGGCAAACAGTCAAGAAGAAAGAAAATTCTAAGTTCAAATCAGTTACACTCAGTCTTAATATTGACGTAGTTTGTCATTCTGTGCGTGACGGAGGGCTTGGGTGAATAAATACGATTTTATTATGAGAATCGTGCGAGATACAATAGCGTAAGATTAAAAAAAAAGAGTTTAGAAATATTTACAAAAAGTTTAGCAATTGTTTAGGCATAAACTAAACAAGTAAATGAAACATGGAATTCTCTGGCACTTTGGCCGGGATAACCAAATCCCGACCAGAAGATCACAAGAAGCCTTAACTAAATCCTGACCAGAAGATCACAAGAAGCCTTAATCAACATGAAGAGAAGAACTCGGTAATTTGTAAATAAGAAAGAAAAAGAATCAAAATGTTGTTTTTTTAGGTTTTAGTTTGGTTTAGTTTAGTTTTTATGGGACATCAACCATTTTAACTTATTTAATGCCAAATACATTTTTATGCATAAAAACAGTTCTATTTCAAACAATTCAGTTTAGCATAAGTACACAGTTTAAAAGTCAAAAACATTTCCATTTCAAGATATTCAGTTTAGCATGTCAACAAAGTCAAATGGTTCCTAGTATTGCTATGTATCAAGAAAAATTCAGTTTAACAGCCATTTATTTACACACAGTTAAATGTAAAAACTTACGCAGTTTAGTTCTATTTGACCCATAGATAGGATCCTATCTGGTGCCACCACTCCGAACCAGAATAGACCTGGGAGCGATGGCAATGAATGGGTACTCCGCATTTCCCAAAGCTCCAGCATTAGTAGAGCCTCACCATCAGATTGTTTAATGTCATTTCCATGACACTCGTTGGAGGAGAGTCTTACCCCTCTGCAGAGGTGCAGTCGGTGTATTCAACAGCCCCAGCTGATTGGGCCATGTTTTTAGGCCAGGTTGCTCACACCATCCTTGGTGCAACAAGTTCACAACTTTGTTGATGTAGTTTAGAATTCGATGCAGAGTGATACCTCCATCTCCAAGAAAAAAGTGGGGGAGGTTCTGGGTATGACGCTGAATTGTATATGATAGTGAGGTTCCACTTTTAGAGATATTTTACTCCCATGTTCTCTTTGAAAATTATTTGTATTCGAAAATAAAGAAAAAAAAAACTCTTTAGAAACTTTTATGCAAAAAGTGTAAATAATGTACAAGGAACGTGATTTCTGACTCTTCTGGACTAGGAAAGAAAGATATGTCTTTCCCTAGAGTGTACATGTAAAGAGAACGCAAAGTATCTCTCAGCTAAAAATATAGACGCTGACACCAACAACGATAAGAAATTCGTGCCGAAGACTTACTCTCTCATGTTTACTTCGATCAGCACTAGCTACTCGACTATTCAGGCCTTGTGTTAGACTAAACTTAAGAAACATCTACTGTTTTTTTAGATTTGAAGGAAAATGCTGATTTATAGACAGTATTCAATTGCAATGAAAGTTTTCAATGCATTTACATCTGACTGGTTTATGTGCATAGATTTAAATATTCACTTTTTAGTTTTGCTTAGAAATAACATTTATGTTTCTTTATTAGTGACAACCTATAACCACAACTGATTTAATATATGTTTCTGTATCTAAAGTTGCATTACAATTTCGATATGATAAACAATGACAGGCGAAAAGTTTACAGCTTCTGTCTATGAAAATTTGAAAGAGTTTGTTTGTCCTAGCAGAGTATTAAATTTGATATGCATCGGGACGTTTTTATGTATTTTTTATGGGGAAAGAAAGGCTCTCATCGAGAGACTGTCACTTCGACAAAACTCTCATTAGTGGGATTCATGTTGCTACTCGACCTAACTAATCGTTCAGAATTTAAATGTATAATTCAAAATTTTTCAAAAGAAAAGAAACAAAATAGAAACACCAAAACGAATGAGTTGCTTTAACAAAGTAATTATTTTGGATTATAATAGCGGTTTCAAAGATTGTTTAAGGAAGCATAAGTTCATAGAAGTATTGCTTAGGTAAGACAAATGACGTGTACACTCTCTTTCCCTCCAAAAAATCAATGATCTCACAAAAGACCCCATAAAAAAAAAGAAAAAAAAAACACCAACAAAAAACAAAACAAAATAACAAAGTACTCTCCTCAATACTGTTTGTTCATCTATGTAAATTTAATTCCTACATTATTAATTATTATTGTTTTCTGCATTATTGTTTTGGTTCCTTTGTTTTAATGGCATGATAACCTTTATTGGCTATTTTATGCTAAAGCTTTCCTTGTAGAAGAACGGTAGTAGTGCTATTTGGTCCTATGGAACATCGGCGATAAGGAAGTTTCTATATTTCCTAATTGTATTAGTGAACATATAGCGTGACTTTAGTTCTAACTTGCCGTGCATTATTCCTAAGCTAAGACTAACCATCCGAAAAAAAAAGACTCATCCATAAAAAATCCCTTAAAAGGAAAAAAAAAAAACCCCAAAAACCAAAAAATGAAATAGAATATGTTTTTGACAATTTTGAATATAATGAAATAGAAATGTTTTTGACAATAAAACTATGTACTTATACGAAACTGAATTGTTCATTTGTATAAAAATAGATTAGGCATTAAATAAACAACAAATGTTGATATGCGATAAAACCAAAACAAACAAGCAAACAAATCCAAGTATAGATATGTATTACTAACAATTCATGTAAACATTTGTCATTTGCTTCCACACTTCTATTTCAAACAATTCAATTAAACAAATTTGCAACTAGTCCAACAGTTCTATTTGACGCATAGACTGGATCCTATCAGGTGCTACCCCTCCTGGTCAGAGTAGACCTGGCAGCAATGGCAATGAAGGGGTTCTCCTCATTCTCCAAAGCTCCAAACCTGGAGCCTCATCATCAGATTGTTTAATGTCACATCAAGAACACTTGTTGCCAACTGGGCTGGCAAAAAGTTTAAATCATTTAATCTCCAAGTCAGTTAAATTAAAAATATTTCTCAACAAACCACCTGGAATTTTTTCGTAGAACAATCAGGTAGTTTAGCAAAAGACCCTGACTTAAACAACACTCACCTACTTACCATCAGTATTAATTAATTGCTTCGAACTTCTACCCTGATACTTAGGCACACAGCGGTGGCTTGCATGGAACAGTGATTAGCAAGTTAGATTTGCTCAATCATTTGTTTGAATTTGGGCCTACAGGATTCAACACAAGTTCAATTTTTAAAGCGAAATACAACTGGCTTAAATTAAGAGTTTTCCTTCTTTTAGACTAGTTGCAAGGTTACTATTGTACCATTTATTAACATTTTGTTTCTTACCGTTACTGATTTAATATAAGTATGTTACTATATCTAAAGATTCATTTTAAAATGATAAATAAACCGACGTGTTAAACATGTACAGTTCATCTAAACTATAACTGGTGGGCATAGAAGAGATAGATCCATAGTAAAACAAACAGGTTCGTTCAGGAACTGAACTCGGGTCACTGGATGCATTTCTCTACGACGATAACTATTACACAATGCATGCCTCATGGCCAATCGTCTATTAATGTAGTGAATTTGAGGATCTATTGAAGAGACAACATACTTTAAAGCTTATCAATCCTTATTGGCTCTCTCTCTCCTTATTTCTCGTTTATTTTAAATTTCTGTTTCAGATTTTAATAAGTAGACTTATTTTAATGATACTCATGTAAACTACAATTACAAGATGCAAAATACATTTTCTGAATTTTATTTTTAAGATATTTGAAGATTGTCTATTCGACGCTGATATATTTTTATAGTCTTACAGTGAGATTATATTACATGGGTTTACATTTATCCCAGTTTAGTCACCGTGGTATACTGGCTAGATTGCGAACTCGAGGTAAGCGAGTTCGAACTCCAGTCGAACTATTATGTAAAAAAAGAAAAAATCAAACCTTAACAACAACGACTATTTCAGAACTGAACAGAAAGCAAAAAACTTCTACGTTTGAAGTTTAGTTTCGCTGCTCCTTCTCTTTTTTGTACCCAATAAATTTGTCAGTTATCATACAGTTGTAATTTTTTATATTATTCTCTATTTCTCTTTCACACACACACACACACACACACATATATATATATATATATTAACATATTTTGAAGTTCATAGATTTTTTATTGGATCGTTCATGTAAAGATTTTGATGCGGGTTTTGATAATAAAATCGGCATTATCTGAATCAAATTATGTAAGCTACAAGATGCTAGATACATTTTTTAAAAATTACTTTTGGGTGATGTGAAAACGTATGGCCAAGAATAATATCAACTCCGCTAAAATACGCTTAAACCAAACTAATGTAGTTTATACATTTATATGTTTACTTCGAGAGTGCCTCCCCCACCAAAAAAAAAAAAAAAAAATTCCTACATTGGCTATGCAACTACAACATTATCTCGATGTCTTCCTAATCACCTTTCCAAAAATAGCCCCATAAGACAACATTTAATTATAAAACGAAATCATAGGACTGACCAACTTACATCTTCCGATGTGAGGAAGGTTCTCACCGACAATACTATAATTATATAAAAAGACAATAATAAAAATGATTACACATCCTAGAAACAATTCGTATAAAAATGAAAAAAGAAGAAAAAAAAGAAAACAAGCATAAATAAAATAGCATTTAATACAGGGACCATCATATTAAATATTTTAATAACTAAAAATCACTTACTCTATTAGTAAACCTTTTCCCAACCGAACGTTTTAAAACAAACGCTGAAAACGTTTCAACCGACTACTTCAAAACAAAACGCTTCAAATGATTAAAACAGAAAACTGAAATGTCAACACAAAACTACACTATTCCTGATGAGGACCAAAAGTTAGGTCGAAAGCGCTTGGGCAGAAGATATGGGACAATTTCTTTATTATCTAGATTCCGACAGTAGAAATATAACAAGGAGTCTTGAAAAAATAGAATTAAAAATAATAAACAGTGCTCCTTCATCTTTAAGAAAATTTGCTTGAACACACACATATATACACCCATAATACGCACGCACACACACACACACACACATACACGTATATATATATATATATATATATATATATATATATATATAGCAAACCAAATTGGTGGAACTACAGACTGATTGATTTTAATGGCAAGTCAAATTGTTAAGGCTTATTTTATGCTAGATGAGAGAAGCCTGTTCATTCCTTAATTAGACAAAATTTAGGGAATGACTCTACATTTTTGGACGGTATAGAGTGTTCTCCAATGGTCCGGTAGACCTGAGGGCAATCTCAGGTCGCGTCATAGAAAAAACTTTAAAGATGGTGGTTGATTACTCCTTGCTTAACACTCAGCAATATAAGGTACATATCAAGGGTAAAGTGGAGCAATCTAGGGAAAGGAGTAGCGTCCTCCCCTAAAATTCGGTGTAGCAGCTATTGAAAAGGGAGCCTTCTGGTCGCCCTCGACTACGGTCCCCATTTTACTTTACTTACATCCATAACAGTCTTCAAGCATTGATGGCTAATCAGGTTAGTGAATCACAGTCTTATGTAGTTGTTTCTAAAGAGTTTTATTGCATACAGTTATATGATATCAAATAGTCCTATTTAAAAAATGATTAGCACACGATTATGTGGCTTCAAGTATTTTATCAAATACTATTACTCTATACACAATTATATGATTTCAAGTAATTATCTCTGTTTAATTTCATATAACCCTTTGTAAAACATTATAGATTCAAGTAACTCTCGTTAAAATAAATAATATACGGTTATATGTTATCAAGTATTCCTATCTAATATCAATAAATTTCAGTGAGATCTATTTGAACCTAAGAGAGAGCCAAACAAATACTATCAGTCCTAGATGGAGTTGACCCAGGATTCATAGCAACGAAAGGGTGCTACTCGTTCCACATTCTACCCTAATTTGATGAGAAATGTTGAGTTTTTGTAAAACGGGGTGTTTAGAAACAGAGCAAGAAATGGGTATAATTTATGAAAAACTTCAGCAAGGATAAATACAGGAAAAATCCCCCCCAAAGAAAGCAAACCCCAAACTAACAAAAAACAAAAACCGCAGTAATACACGTCAAAAGCAGAACACTTTCTCGGGTCTTGAATTCTCTATTTTTGTAGACCCCTCTCCCTTCGATTTAATTTGACAAACTCATGACAATACGAAACCTTATTCCACGATATTGAAACCATAAATGTGAGAAATATCAGTATAAAAATCGACAACTTTATTGGTTACAAAAAGAGAAAGGGCTGCCTAACAAAACTTCAAATGTAGAAGTTTTTTTTCTGTTCGAAACACGTATATTCCGACAATAGTCTTATTAAACTGGGATAATATTTTGTGTATCTGTGTGTGTATGTGTGTGTGTGTGTGTGTGTGTGAAAGTGAAAGTGAAAGTGAAAAAAATAAGAAGCACTGATGCCTGCCCACCCGCCGACCTTTAGAAATGATGCTTACTTATACCACACCCCCGCTACTCAAGATTCCTTTGTCTGCCAGTGACCGGTGAATTCTACATCTACATTAAAGTACAATTTCCTGTGACTGGGACCGCATAGAAAAAGAAAGTATATCTCTTAGCTTTAAAATCGATTAACGATTTTTTTAACAAAATGTGGCCAGTGCCGGAACTGACTCTCTTTCGCTTGGTCCGTCTAATTTCTTGCTGGACTAATGTGATAGCCATTTTAGAGAAAGAACGCTAATACATATGAAAACGCGTTGCGATTATTGCTTGAGGCATTCTTTTCAATTTGTTCATTGAATATTCACCACTGAATATGATTTCTTTATATATTTATTTGACTATTTTCTTCACATTATTTTAATAAATGCAGTTATGTTATTGCTTGGTTAAATAGAAGT
>OY757924.1:39076113-39289706 GCA_963585895.1 Sepioteuthis lessoniana
AGCTACTCTTCCACCTCACATTATATACTATGAATGAAATAAAAGATTTAAGCTACACTTCCGTCTAACATTCTACTAAACAAAAAATGCAAATAAATAAACAAATAAAACTCAGTAAAAGATCGCTTGATTTATTAAGATTAATGTCATGTTAATTCTTCTGGGATTATTTTCAATATTTGGGAATTGCGTTGATCGTACGTTTATATTTACATTTTTTTGTGTTGTTAGTTCTTTAGAGTCTTATTGCACACAATTATATAATATCAATTCCTATTTAATGCTAAAAATTTAATAGTTTCAAGCGATTATTTGAATTCAATAACTGACATTTGTTTGCACAGTGGTATGGTTTCAAGTAACTAATAATAATAAAGTATGATTCAAGTCACTGTTTTTAATACATATAATCCACAGTTAGATGATATGAATTCCTCTTGAATACGAATAGTTTTTAAACATATCTATTTCACCCATAGAACAAGTACTACCACTTCAGGTCAGAGCAGACCTAGGGGCAAGGGGAACTGAATGGGTACTCCACTCCTCTAATCCCCAGAACTGGAACCTCATCAACAGATGCAGTTTTGTTAAAATGCCATTTTAAATTGTTGAGAATTCAGCCAGGGTCACAAAATTTATTCTCTTTGATTCTTTATTCAAACTCAGTGAGATTTTAGCATACAAATTCAGATAGATATATAGTGTTAGTATTGAGTTTATTCTAAGGCTAACAGCAACAAATAAATGAATTAATACTTCGTCTAATTCTAACAATTTATGAATCAACACATGAAACAATTAATAACGATATAAAGTCCTCCCTGTGTCTGCAGTTGAGTTTGACGGACTTACTGGCGCACTGAAGAAGATATTTCAGATTCCACTAGACGTTCCGTGAGGAGGGGACTTAACGTCTCCGTTTCACGAAACGTCTGGTGGAATCTGTTTGACTGGATTTTGGATTTTTGCGCCATGACTTCTGGGCTAATTCACGTGATTAGTATATCCAGTTACAGAGAGCCTCTACCTCACTCACTCACTCCATACATAGCAATTACCATTTTACTAACTCAACAAAAAGAATTCATAGAAGAAAAATTGTCATTATTATTTTTGGCTAGTTTTTCTTTTCATTACTTTTTAAATAAAGCATTCGAGAAATTCTTGTTTTGTTTTTTTTTTTTGTTGTTTTTTTTTCATTTTTTAGAAAAGGGAACCGTGTGGATTAGAATAAAAAATTAGCACCAGAGAAAACTTAAATCCGAATCCTGTATCTTTGGGTCTCTATCTTGACATAGATAATACTTTACTGTTTAGGTCATTGTGACTCATCAAAGACGAAATTCAACTTTAGTTATACAACAATATTTTTCTTATTCGACTTTCTTAGGAAAAGGTATGAATTCCCTTATCCCCCACCAACTATTGGTCTAATAGTACCACTAATGTCCTTCTACAAGGGAAGCATTTGTATCAAGAGTTGATAGATCATTTGTGATGTAGGATTGAAAGGTCCCATTAAATTATGGGGAACTTCCGGATGCAGATGTAGGAAGACATTAGTTAATTTTTCCCACGTTATAAAAACAGCTGAGTGGCCAGAGGCTTGTTATATATTTTAGAATTAGATTTTACTTGTGTAATCGGCGTGACTATTTTTGGTTCGCCTGAAGAAATTATTTTTATTTGCAGGCCAGACATATTCTTTGGATTACCACTGATCGAACTGAACTATTGCATGTTTTTGGGTTGGTTAAAAAAAGCTACATTTTTTTCTTCCATCCTTATGGCTTACCGCAGTAACAGTCTGGCCATAATGGTACTTTTCAAGATCCCCGAGAAAGGGGGTCAAAATGACAAAAAAAAAAAAAAAAGAAAAAAATCTGTTGAAAAGAAAACCCAAGAAAAACAAGACAAACTTGAATTGACGAGTGGGGGTTCTTCTAATGTATGGAGTGCACCACCAAAAGTAGCGGTCGATGTCGAGGAGCTGGTCCAGCAGACAAAAAAGATATTCCAACTTGTAAAAGAAAAGGAACTTATGTTCAATTTGGATCAGCTTCGAAACGACCGAATGAAAAAGTACTGTACCTGTCTTTGTAGTTGATAAACGCACAAAGCGGGTAATCAAATCAACAAGACTTGGTTTCAAAATCTTTGATCCGTCTGGGTAGTAGCAATCGTAGCAGGAACCTCTTTGCAGGACTCACTGTTTCCCGCCAAAGAAGATACCATCGCCCTAACTAGAACAACCCTGGACTCTAAAGATCATATTTTCAAGGTAGAATATTTTGGGCGATGAAGGACCACTGTTGTAGAATAGTTATCTAATCGATGACAATATTGCGGCTTGTATGTTGCAATATGGTGAAATAGAAGAAAAATTTCCTTAAAGGGCAGAGCCGATGTGTGTAGCTCGCATATCTACCTCTCGCCCTTTACCGACTGTCTGTGCTTCCTCTCCCGTGTACCGTTCTAATTAACCTAGAAAGAACCCTGTTCCGGTTCGTTTCGCGTTAACGGGCAACCTCGGTACGTCATAAGATCTGCTCTCTTCACCCTTGCGAATGGAGACACGTTGCATCTCAGTTTCCTCCATCGGATATGCACAAAACATGATGAGAACGGCGAATTCTAGAGAGAAGACTTCAAGAATGCCTTCCTGAAATGCCTTCCTGACATGTCAACGTATCCTCCGAGTTTTCTCTCGATTGCAGACTGGTCTCTCTGACAGCCGACTGTTATCGGATAAAGCATTATATCGAATGTAAGCGTTGACAATGAGTCGACTATGGAGGAGCTCATTGTGACAAAGACGTTTGGTCATTTATTGTGGCTGTGGATGCCTGGAATGAAGTGTCTCAATAGCGATGAGGCATTACACCTGGCGAGTAGTGTGAAACTTACTCTGGATGGACGAAAGGCTTTTTACAGCGCATGGTTCCTATCCCGGATTGAAAGTTCTTTCTTCTTGAAACTAGTTCTGTAGTTAGAAAACGTGTGGTTCTGTCACTGAAAAGTGGGGGGAGCACGATCTGTTTCTCTGCTTACTCAGCATAATGAGATAATTTGGACAACACGACAAAAGAGGTTACATGTAGGTGAGTCTTTCTCTTTTCAAACGCTGGAAGCTTTTTACAAGCAACAAATTAAAATTATATCTGAGAGACAAAGAGTCTCTTCTTGGAATTCGACAAAAAGTGCGTGAAAATTGTGTAATTGCGTCGAGTGAAAGGGATTGGTCGAGATGCTGCAGTTCAAAAAAAGGATTTTAGCTTCTTTGAAAATCCAATGAAAAACAATTCCTGGTAGTTTTTTTTACCCTTTTTTCTTTTTTGAAAAATCGATTTAACTTAGCCAGAGTATATAAGCTCATTGGTCCCTTTTTATTTTTTAAGTTTCTACTTTTTTGGTTTGTTTCCCTTTCCCATCCCTATTAGAAGTCAGAGATTCCTATTCTCCAGAAATACCGGGGAAAGTGTTTGTTTCTTTTTTTATCCTTGTTGTACTTTTTTTAATCTTGAACTAGATTTTACGTCATATTACTCTGTGGTAACTTACTAAGCTTTTTGCTTAGATGTAGCACAAGGCTGAATAAATTGGGCACCTAATGAGAATCGAACTCACTCGTGTAGGTTTGCTAACCATTACACCACCCGAGGTGCCCTTCGTCATATTATTCTGTGGCGGTGTTGGGTTGCAGCACTAATGATTATTTAATTTTTATCGAATTGTATGAATATCTATTTTTTTATTCACTTGAAATTTTTTTGGAGGAGGGCTTTCTTGTGAATAAAATTTTTTGTCATTTCTCCTCTCCCTTTCTATTTATGTGAATAAGGAATAAGGTTAGATCCACATTGAGTGATTGGGATGTTTTAGTGTCTAGATTTTTCAGATGAAATGTGCTGTAATGGTGAAAGGATTATTATAGCATATTTTGGGTCAGAAAATGGAAGTCCTTGAGTTAAAGTTAGAATAGTGATGACCAGCTTATGTCTTCCCTTGTTGCGACCACGTGCTATGTTTATGAAATTAGTTTTACATGATAAATAGTATGTATACTTTAGTATTCGCGTTTGATTCTGAAATAAGATAGTTACTTCTATGATTCGTTCTAATTACTTTACATCTTTAAATCGAGAAACTAACCAGTCGACTATTATTCGACTTTGCAGTTTTCGGACAAAATTTGAAGTTTGTCGGCTCATTAATTTATTCTTTAGGATCTTTGGTAAATGATAAATCTAGTTTAAAGCGCGTGATATTGTTTAGAAATTTTACTCTGTATTTTTTTAAGTTTAAATTCTTTAGAGCTTTAAAAGTCTTTAGAGCTTTAAAAGCCTTTAGAGCTTTAAAAGTCTTTAGAGCTTTAAAAGTTTTAGAGCTTTAAAATTCTTTAGAGCTTTAAAAGTGTTAAGAGCTTTAAAAGTTTTAGAGCTTTAAAAGCCTTTAGAGCTTTAAAAGCCTTTAGAGCTTTAAAAGTGTTAAGAGCTTTAAAAGTTTTAGAGCTTTAAAAGCCTTTAGAGCTTTAAAAGCCTTTAGAGCTTTAAAAGTGTTAAGAGCTTTAAAAGTCTTTAGAGCTTTAAAAGTTTTAGAGCTTTAAAATTCTTTAGAGCTTTAAAAGTGTTAAGAGCTTTAAAAGTTTTAGAGCTTTAAAAGCCTTTAGAGCTTTAAAAGCCTTTAGAGCTTTAAAAGTGTTAAGAGCTTTAAAAGTCTTTAGAGCTTTAAAAGTTTTAGAGCTTTAAAATTCTTTAGAGCTTTAAAAGTGTTAAGAGCTTTAAAAGTTTTAGAGCTTTAAAAGTCTTTAGAGCTTTAAAAGTTTTAGAGCTTTAAAATTCTTTAGAGCTTTAAAAGTGTTAAGAGCTTAAAAAGTTTTAGAGCTTTAAAAGTCTTTAGAGCTTTAAAAGTCTATAGAGCTCTAAAAATTTTAGAGCTTTAAAAGTTTTGAGCTTTAAAAGTCTTTACAGATTTAAAAGTCTTTAGAGCTTTAAAATTTTTGGAGTTTTAAAAGTTTTTAGAGTTTTACTTGTTTTCATTCGTATGTAAAAGGATTATTTATGAGGAAAATGACACAAAGCAGTCAATATACTTCAATAGTCTTCAGCAAAGTATAAAAATCATATACTAAATTGTCAGACTAATTTTAGATGTTTTTTTTTGGGGAGGAATCTTTATGCTGTATTTTATTATATATAGTATATATAGTAGGTTGTCAATGAAATCTATTATTCCGTTACCGCATAATGAAGTTACTTGTTTCTTTTTCTGTTTATTCATTTATTTATCTATTTGTAATTTTTGTTTCTGTGCATGTCGCAATCTTTTTACATCTATTAGTCAAAATACAATTATTCCGTTTGAAATATTGCATTAGAACGAGTATGGAGATTTCTTCTGATTAAAAAAAAACAAAAACAGAAAACAGAATCAAAAACGAAAACAAAAACAAGCAAAAAACAAACAAAAATCAACAATATATTGTAGATTCAAAATAATATCTTTACTGAAAGAATAAACCTTGTTTTACGGAAAGAACAAACCTAATCTTGTATATATGGAATCATTTGCGATTTGTTCCGCTAGTTGGTTGAAAATGGAAAATAGTTGATCAGTCCATCGAATACTTCAGAGCTTTTCACTCGAAAAAAAGACAGTTTTGGCTAAAAAAGAAAAAAACCCACACTTTTGGACAAAAAAAAAAAAAAAAAAAAAAAGAAATGAGAGCATATTTTAAAGTTCCTGCTGACGATTCTCATCCTTGATTAAAAAACAAAAAAGTCCAAAAACCAAAAAAAAAAACAAAAAAAAACCTCACCTCACAAACATCTCTTAGATATTTTGCACTAAAGTAGATCTAATAGATTTTCTGCTTCTCCTAACTCATTTTTTTTCACAGAAATTATTAGTGCTTCGATGTTTTTGCGTTGCTTCGACTTTAATAAGAAATCAAATGTTTTCTAGTATTTGTCTTTCTTCTTTTTATCTTTTATGTTTTGTTATTTTTCTTTCAGTTTTGATTCCGGTCAGTATTATTTCTTTTTATTCTTTTTAATTTTTTTCGTTCTCTTATGTTCCATCCTCCGTCTCCCCACTTCTCACTCTCTCTCTCTCTCTCTTCTCTCTCTCTCTTTCTTTCTCTCTCGCTCTCTCTCTTATATATATATATATATATATATATATATATATATATATAAAGTGTGTATGTGTTCGCATGAAAGCATCACTGTCTCTATATATATATATATATATATATATATATATATACATGTGTGTGTGTGTGTGTGTGTGTTCTAATGAACACATCAACTGTCAATTTCTAGCGGGAATAAATTTTTCCCAT
The DNA here is from genome assembly GCA_963585895.1 of Sepioteuthis lessoniana. Lineage (NCBI taxonomy): Eukaryota > Metazoa > Mollusca > Cephalopoda > Myopsida > Loliginidae > Sepioteuthis > Sepioteuthis lessoniana. The sequence goes on from OY757924.1 coordinate 39,082,460, forward strand.
AAAAACATCACAAACTAATTTAGTATTTGGAGAAGTTTTCCCCTTCATTCGCAAAGAAATATTTCTTTCCTTGAACATTTATAAATTTAATCTATCTTTATCCACAAAGTACAATGTTTCGTCTAACACGTGAGGTTATGGTTACAAAATTGTTTGGCTTGAAACTACAAAAGATTCCTATACTTCATCTGATAAATTTTCGAAGGCATCAGAATTGGGTATTTGTCTTATTTTGAAAAATCGGCTCATAAGATATTTCCGTTTTATTGTTGGATTGCTTATCACTCTTGAAAATATCTAAAATGTAAAACTCGGTAACAAGTCTGGCTTTTAAAAACCAGTTGACCTTCACTTAAAATTTGACCTTTCATTGAATTCTGCTGGTGTCGAAATCATAGGACTCACTTGGAAAGACAAAGTGTCACAAGTGGAAATTTTAAGACATGCTCATCTAACCAGCATTGAAGATTGAAACTACTGTTGTTACAAGGTAGTTGAAGTGGCTTGGTCACGGGATCATCTTCCTCCAAATAGTCTTGTTGAGTAGATCGAAACAAGGACAACGGCTGAATATAGTCATCGGGAAAATATTCAACGACTTCATAAAAAAATTCCTTAAGCTATGTGATACTTCGAAGAGCTAGTTTAAGATTCGTACATTTGAGTTATAACCAACTGCACTATTCAGCACCTAGAAACTGCTTGTAAGCATCAACAGTTGTCCAAAAAGCAGTAACGACTTCAATTTCAACAATCGCTGGAAATCCACAAACGAGAACGTACCAAAAATATGTAAACGATTAATTAAGTGAAGAATCATAACTCCAGTCTCGTTATTACGCACACTTTCGGTCAAATATCATTGTGAAAGTATGAACCCCTTAACCCCCAACTATGAGTTAAATAGTATCACTGCTGTTCTTCTACAAGGAAGATATAATTAAATAACCCACTATATGCCATTAATAATTAAATAACCCACAATATGCCATTAATAATTAAATAACTATATAATAATTAAATAACTATATAATAATTAAATAACAATATGCCATTAATAATTAAATAACTCACTATATGCCGTTAATAATTAAATAACCCATTATATGCCATTAATAATTAAATAACCCACTATATGCCATTAATAATTAAATAACTATATAATAATTAAATAACTACATAATAATTAAATAACAATATGCCATTAATAATTAAATAACCCACAAAATGCCATGAAACAAAGAGACCAAACCAAACCAAACCAAACCAAGTCATGACTAAAAGAGCGTATCATTGTCAATATCGATGGACAACTTCATAGTTTGTGGGAGAAAAGCTAGATTCACGTCTTTCTCAAGGGCATTAACACAAAGTGGAATGCAAACAGCTTTGTCCCGAATTTGCACTCTGGCTGCCGATTTGATTTCTTCTGACAATAAACATCATGCTTAGAGTGCATCGGAAGAATTGTGCCTATACGCCCTTATAATCTCATACGAACTAAACTAACTCTTTTTAGAAAAATACTGACTGGGAACATTAATGAAAACTGTAAAAATATGAATTCCTGCGAACCCATCCATCGTTTAAGAAGTGGCATATATTTTCTATTAAAGTCGGATGTGTGCTTTTCCAGCTCATTTAAAGAAGACATACTTGCTTAAAAGAGAGAAAAAATCGTTTTTTAAAAAACTCAGAAATCGGACAGAAGCTGCATCTGCTTCTGTACTTGTATCTGCAGCAAGCATCTGCATCTACAAGGATCTAGCACCTCCAACCTATGACTTGAGAATGTCAGGTTATATCGTGAAGTACAGCTGAAGAGCATTGTAATAGTGGTAATCATGGCTGAGAGTTTGTTGAAGCCACTGCAACGGTTTTGCAGTAGCATTTGGATAAACTTTTTTCAAGCATATCAAGCTTCCTGTGTTAGTTAATGCCAGAGGATTATTGCTCTCTCGTATATTTCTCATAAGAAATGAAGGGAATATTTACGTATGGATCAGCCTTTTTCTTGTTTAAGATGGTTCCACTCGTCATTTTGCCAAGTTGTGAATGGAAGAGCGAAGGTTAGTTAAAATCCTTTCTAATTACAGACGAGTAAAAAGAAAGCACAGCTTTATAGAAAGTAAGAAATACAAAAAAAAAAAAAAAGAAAAAAAAGAAATCGAACAGAGGATAAGTTGGAAGAAAGGGAAATTTAAAGAAAGTTATAAAATAACACCGAAGATTGGCGTATAGTTGCATTTATAGTTAAGTTGGAGAACTAAACTTAGTAGTCTCCCTTTTTTGGGAGCTCTAAGCGGAGCTTCCGATAATTACGTGACCGTTGGTCATGCGACATTTCGAGAAGAGAGTTCTATCACTTTTTGATTGCAGACACCGGCCGGAAAAGACCTGCCTTTCGTCTCTATTTTTACGACCAGCACATGCGTACAAATTATCCTGTGTGGACCATTTCCCTACACCAGAAAAATATACGTTTTTAACCGCTTCTAGTTGCCTGTTGGTTCTTTGGAACAGCGTAGTACATTCTTTACACTTTGGGACAATAAATTATGTTTCTTAATTACGTGCTTGTCATGCTTCTTAGTTATGTATACAATGTATTTATATAAAATGTATGGCGTTGAAGTCTTAATGAACTTTGTTTTTCCTTACCGAAATAATCTGTGTTAGTTTAAGCTTAGATAGACAACTGCATTATTGGAAAAGGCTGATGGTAGTCTCAATGAATACCTCGCATGACCTTAAATTCCTGTAGAAATCATTGTGCTAGTTAATCGAATCAATAATGATCCGTTGTAGGAATGAGTTAGAAACGCCAGCTTTTGGGCGGGAATTTCTCAAACTATATTTGAAACATAAATTAGAAATGTAAAAGTGTTTTTAATTTCTTTAATTATAGGCTTATATTTTTATTTTTATCCTCTTCACGAAAAATCAAAAATCAAACAACAAACATAAACTTATTTAAAAAAAGAGACAAAACAAAACAAAATCCTATTTTCTTTTATTATAACGTAAATTGTGGTTGCTAAATGGTCAATTTCTATTTTGTTTAAATTACTTTGAAAAGAAATTATTACTTTTGGAAATCAAATTATTCGAGCTTTTTGAATCTCATATTTGAGTTTTGGGCCTTCATAAACGGTCTATGGTAGAATTAACCTAATAAAAAAGGAAATCAATTCTCATGAAATAACTTATTAACAGATGAATAAATACATAAATAAATAAGGACTTAAGAAAGAGACAAAGACAACTGACGAAGAAACACACACACACACACACACACACACACACACACACACACACACACACACACACACACAAATTCAATTACCGCAATGATTATTTCCATCGAAACCACAGAAAAAATTATCTTCACAAAAAAATATCAGAAAACCGACCGTATTTTTCGTTTAGATTAAATAATCAAAACCCCCAGTTTGTGACGATAAAAAGAATTTAATCTACGGTTGGCATTTTAAAAAAATTCTCAAAAAATAAAGAAGATTATGGTAAATATGCTAGAAAACAAACATTCACACACACACACACACACACACACACACACACACACACACACACACACACACACACACACACACACCAAAAAAGTAAGGCGTCCGTAGAAACAGCGTCATTCCGTAATGAAAAAAGGTTCGCAAAATGTATTTCTCGATGGAGTTATCTTTAAAAACATGTAAAAATCATTTAGTGGCAATTTCATTAACTAAAGCAAATTAACTAAATGACTGAAACACGCATGTGTGTGAGCGCGCGAGGCGTGTGGTGGGGGTGACAAAAAAAACATGACTCCACAATTTCGCGTAAAATTTTCTTTTAAGAGAAGCCACTTCTTTTATTGTTCAAGTTCCAAGAATTTCATTAAAAGTTCGATAATTAGCCAATTCTAGTGGCATCTGAAAAAGACAAAAAAAAAAAAAAAATTTAATAAAAACAAACAAATAAACAAAAAAAATCAAAAACAAAGCACAACAAAAAAACCACGGCACAAAAAGTGGGTTGTAACGCTACGGTTCTCAAATGGACGTTGTACTACTACTACTACTACGCTTGCACTATCACGTTTCTAACGTGTCTATGCGTGTAGCACTTCACCTTAAGTGTCAGTCGAATATCGTCGTAACCTTCACCTTGATGAGAAAAAGAACTGACGAATACACCAAATCATCATTTTAGTTCGAATAGTTTATTCACTACTCTTAGATGGCGCCAAGAATAGAGAAACAGCGCGTTGAAAAGCGAGTCGACCGCTTTAGCTAGACAGAGAGAAGTAAAACGTCGTGAGAAGAGAGGGAGAGAGAAAACACAGACCTTGAATTATTTTTATCATTTTCTGTGGTAGTTTTCACACTTGCTTGTTCGTTTGTTCCGTCTTCACTGCTTCGCTCAGGGTATGAGACCATTTTGTATCGATCACCCACAATGTACACAGATCGTTGTGTCTTCTGTTTAACTGCCGCTTTTAAATAGTTACGTCTCGTACCGAAATTACCTTTTTTGCCTCTTTTCCATCTCACGTCCACTCCTCTAACGATTTTTAGATGGCGTCAAGAATAGAGAAACAGCGCTTTGAAAAGCGAGTCGACCGCTTTAGCTAGATAGAGAGAAGTAAAACGTCGTAAGAAGAGAGAGAGAAAACACAGACCTTGAATTATTTTTATCATTTTCTATGGTAGTTTTCACACTTGCTTGTTCGTTTGTTCCGTCTTTACTGCTTCGCTCAGGGTATGAGACCACTTTGCAGCGATCACCCACAATGCACACCGTAATATTCAGATCGTCGTGTTTTCTGTTTAACTGCCGTCTTTATATTGTTACGTCTCGTACCCAAATGGCCTTTTTGCCTCTTTTCCATCCCACGTTCACTCCTCTAACGATTTTTCCGTTTGAGCTAATCAGAACTCGTTGCCGATTTGCAGCTCATACGTTTCTATTTTTAACCCTGGCGTTCGCTGCTATCCCGGCCTAGAATTTCCCAATCTATGGTTACCATTTAAAAAAAAACCTTTCAAAGAAATAAAGAAGATTATGGTAAATATGTTCTGTCTCTTTGCTTGCCTCGATTATCTTTTTCCTTTATGTTCTTTTCTTTTCCACAGTCCTGTGATCGACCGGAAAATCTCGCTAGGAAAAAACTCACAATAAACCGAAGTCCTTAATTATTTTACACCCCAAAAAACAGCGCTTTTAGCAGGTGCTCTAAGATCAAAGCTTTATTGCACATGTAATTTGTTTCTAGTGGAAAATACCTGTCTAGAATGAGTCCTACTAGTGGATAAAAAATGCATCTATGTGTCTTCTTTTTTGTCCATCGTAATCGATGGGGAGAATCTGATCAACTTTGTGTTTGTGGATGGGATCTGTGAGTGCGCAGATGGATAATGAGACCAATTTGTGCGCAATAGAGTCTTAGGCGGTGAGAACAAAGAAATGGTGGCGTCAGTGCCAGATGTGGCAGTGCCTTTTCTAAGTTTCCGGTGCAGCTCAGTTGCTGCGTTTCTTCTTGCTTCACAAAGTTTCGCTCCGCGATTGACAACTTCACGTCACTTGTCTCTGTCCTGCACCAGATATTCAGTACAATTAGGGGGTGACACCGAAAGATTTCATGGAGATATTTAGTGTGTCTTTGAAGCGCTTTTTCTAGCCTATTTGGGAGAACTTGCCCTGAGACAGTTCGCCGTAGAGTAGTTTCTTTGGGAGGTGGTGATCATTGATGCGGACAACATGTCCGGCCCAACGAAACTGTGATTGCATCAACATGGTGTATATGCTGGGAAGAGAAGCCAGAGTTAAAACTTTGGTGTTGGATATGTATTTTTACCATGTGATGCCGAGAATCTTCCTCAGACAGGTCGTGTGAAAGTGATTTAATTTCATGATATTCCGCTGATTAGTAGTCCACATTTCACAGCCATAAAGAAGGGTGGTAAGTACGACAGATAGGTATACCTTGATTTTGGTTGTCTCCGCGACACCGCTCCGATTCCAGTCGGCCAATGGCTGCGCTCGCTTTTGCGAGTCTGGTGTTCACATCGTCATCCATGACGATAGACTTAGAGAGGGTGTTACCGAGGAAGGTGAACTTTTCTACTACCTTCAGTTGTTGTCCTTTGATGGTGATTTTGGTCTCGACGTATGGTTTTCCAGACTTCTGTCTTTTTTTGTGCTGATGGTTAGGGCAAAGTTGTCACAGACCACAGAGAATTTGTCAACACAGTTTTGCATGTGTCACAGATACATCTAACAACGTTTCTCAGGTTTTGAATTCAGAGTCTTTCTTTCTCCTGGACTGGTTGCTCCAACAAGACAAGAGAGTCTAGTTTACTCAACTGTTTTAACCACAGCTGGCCAGGGATAAGAAATAGATACGTATCTTCCCTAAAAGTATCTGGCAAACAGCTTGGTCCAGAAGTAGATTTTGACATGCCGTATCTATTTTCTTCGGCAAAATCTATAACGCCATTCACGACTCTATAAAGACTACTTCTCCCAAGTTATTATTCCTGAAAAGCACATTTATATGAATATAAATAATATATAGAAATATGAGTAATATATATATAAATATAAATCAATATATAAATATAAATAATATATTTATTGGTTAGTTATTGTTTTTAAAATTATCAATTACACTCATGCGCTTTCTTTTTTTCAGGTTTCGTCAATTGTGCTGCAAGCAATCAGTTAGGGCATTGTCTGTAAGAAAAGCAGCACAATTCCCTCCTCCAATAATTTGGAAATGGTATGCTGTACTGTTTGGCATTCATGTCAGTAGCTGCAATGCAAAGATTTTAGAGTGTTTTCTGTATCAATTTGAGGACAGTGCCTAGGATTTGAGTCCAATGGAGATTTCTAAGGTACGGCAGCTCGGAAGCATCACTCTGATCGTTCTGAAAAGAAAGTAACTCACGACATTTTTGTTAGATCCAGGCTATGATTGATAATGATCTGAGCAAGTTAATCCATAGCAATGGATATTGGAGTGTCTGAGTTTCTTATCAGGCAGGTAGTGCATGAAGACATTCCTTATTTCTTATATAAGAAGAGAAAGGGCCAAGTTTTATCACAGAACCAGAGGAAATAACGCGCTGCAAAGCCTTTTAACAAACAAGCATCCTCTCCAACCAAATATGCTTTGTTTTTTTAGATAATAATGTCGGCCAGGATCAGATAATAAACTCACAGATCATGTGTTGGCTTTCTCTGTCCCGGTCGTCCATTTGAAGTGGTCACTAGAGATATTTACGTTATGCCCCCATATTGCATCAGTAGCAATAGAGGTGTACATGAAATGCTTGGAGGTAGATCGAAAGGATGGCTGCATGTAGACTTTGCATCTGAAGACAAGACTCTGCGCCCTGCCATACAAACCAGGAGGACCCAGAGTTGGCTTTAAAAAATATCTTCGACCACATCACACTTGACATCGAGTAAGCCACTTGATAATGTGGAACACGTAGATATTGTGTAGATATCCAACCCATCTACCATCCAGAGTACTGAGGGTTGGCGAGTACATTTACGCAATACTTAATTTCTCTCTCTCTCTCTCTCTCTCTCTCTCTATCTATCTATCTATCTCTCTCTTATATATATATATATATATATATAATTATGATTAAAATTTGACGCTTGAATCGTAAAATCCCTACCGTGTCATATGCACTGAAAATATAGAGCAATATCACAATATTTTTCCTGTATAAAATAAGACAATTATGGAAAATAATGATTTAGAATTCCATGCTGCCCTGTAGTGGTGCTAGTATTTAACACGTTTGAATTTTGATATTTGATGTATTATTCAGATATTTGATGTATTATTATCGTATCTAATTAATATAATCCACCCCCACCACAGAGAGAGAGAGAGAGAGAGAGAGAGAGAGAGAGAGAGAGAGAGAGTGATACACACACACACACATACACACTTATACATATATATAGTCACAATGTATGTCATACACTAGATTATAAAACTAGAAAAGAATGACACAATCAATTCCTAATCCATCTATTTTATAACATAGAAGAAAGCTAGATCTTAAAACTAGTAAACAATCAATGAGAAAATCAGCAGGCTATTAAGGTGTTGAGTAGGCCGTGTGATTTTGGCATACTGTCATCATTTTAGATCAGTTCTCATTTGCCCAATTTTGTAATAGTGGAAATTACTTGCCAAAAATTAATTTGAACCAATTACAGCTCAGGATAAAACATACCTGATTTTTTATAATTGTTATTATGTTGGAAGCTATTTGTGCCGGTGCTTGTTTAAATTTTCCGAAGTGCACGGAATGATAACAATACTAGGCATGTGCAAAAGTTTCTTGTTGAATCCACAGTATAAAAAAAGTTTGAAACATTTTGCAAGGCTGCGGGTACACTTACGTAATACCTAATTTTCTCTCTCTCTCTCTCTCTCTCTCTCTCTCTCTCTCTCTCTCTCTCTCTCACATATATGTATATATAATTATGATTTAAATTATGAATTATTTTTTAGAGAGGCAACCCTCATTAGGAATCTATGCATAAATGTTGGCCTCCAGTACAGATGAAAAATTTGGTGGGCTGTCCTCGTGGTGTAATGGTTAAAGCGATGGACTGCAGAATCGTAGTAAGCGAGTTCGTACTCCAGTCCCGCAATTACATTCACTTTCGAGCAAATACCCTTGGGAAAGGTATGCACCCCTTATCCTCCCAGCTGTGGGTTAAATAGTACCAGTACTGTTTTTCTAGGAGAATGGCATAAGCATAAAATAACCTACAAAGGTTGATATGCCATTAAACAAAAACCCAAACCAAAAAATTTAGTAAATGCTTGCGTCTTAGAATCCATGTTAACATAAGCAATTCTAAATTATTGTAAGTATATTTGGTTACGTGTATCTCAAAAAATATAATAGAATATTATTTTTTTTATTAAACAGCATGTCAATGCAACAAGCCCGTTTTAAGATAGATTTATGAAGATAGGTTCAGTCCTGGCCACAGGCGTTTTTAGGTGATAGCGAGACTGTGGGAGATGAATCCCATTCAGGTCGACCAATCAATTCAGGAATTCATGAAAATACGGCAAAAGTGAAGATAAAGATCAGACCTACGTCTGAAAATTATTTTCATTACTTTCTGAAGGAGGCGTGCTTAGCATAACAGTTATTGTCGTGGGAAATGAAATTGGTGTCTCAATTTCAAATCTTGGACGAAGCTTTTTGCGTTTTACTTCACATTTTATTTTAAGCTTTGGAAAAGTTAATCTATGTCTTTTCCCTTTTGAGAAAATAGCAGTGAAGTCTGGTCGCTTTAACTTTGATTAGGCAACAAGTGTAGAGTTTGTGTAAAAATATGTACATAAAAATATGTACATAACTTACTTTACAGCCTTGATCTGTGTCCTAGTGGCACAGATCAAGGGTGTGACACAGATGTTTTCAAAAATAAAAAGCCAGCTCCTAAGTAGCCATTTGTGCACGGTTGAGAACATATAAGAACGAGAAAGCAATTGAAGGCAGTTACAGCTGAAGACCCCCGGGACATTTTCCCTCAGAATTTGGCTTCCTAAAAGAAATAATTTCATGAGATGAAGTTTATTCAAGTTTACTCTGACTTCTTCATAACTCGCCCTGTGAGCCCTGCTACTTCAGAGGAGTAAGACGTTCCCCAGTAAAAAGAAAAAAATGGATTAGCTCCATCTTATGGGAAACTACATCTTATGGAAAAGCTCCGATTTTGGAACATTGATATTTTTATTTATTGTGAATATATGTGCATGTGTGTGTCTTTCTCTTTTGTATTAGATTATCCAAAAATTTCGATGTGCCATAAAACCAGTCGTACTCTACCCCAAACCTGGACACAGTTCGACGAGAGCCATGTCACATTCTTTTGTGTGACAATGGCTCTTTGATAATACTTTTGTATAACCATTGCTTAATTACTGGAAAATAATACCTTAATTTATGTTCCCAGTTTGTCAAATGCATAACTGCAACAAGAATAAATCCATTTGTACTAATTTTACGTCAATTTTTTCACGAGATACCCTGCTACTGTCAGCGGTGCACCAAAGTATAGTGTCCTGTCGGAATTGCTGACTGCATCTGAGAAGTGTGCAGTATTTCAGCTTGGCTATTAATCCCAAGTCCGCTTTGACCGGAGTGATAATAAACGAAAAGAGGAATGAGCAGTTTTATTCAAATATTATTTGAGAAATGAATTTAGGGAAATACGCCATGAAACTTTTATTAAAATAATCAGCTTCACTGTATACACAAGGTTCATTTATAAATTAGAGTAATGTTTTTGGAAAAAAGCAAAATTCATTTTTTTTCTAAATTTCTTTTCCATAAATATAAACTTGTTTGGAATTGGTTTATTACAAACTTTTCAATCTTGCCAAAAATCCTTTTAAGGCGATTCAAAATAGTTTCAAATCAAACAGATGTGAACAGGTGTCTGTCATAAAGTCTTCAGTAGCTAAGAAGCATATACCATATAAAATTTATGTGATGTGTACGGAAAAAACATGTTTTAGTCATAAGAATGCTTACAAATGGCTGAAAATGGGTTTGCAACACAGATCCTGAGTTTAAAAGGTTTAGTTTTAACAAACTGACCTTACTGTAAAGAAAATGTTCCTGGCGCAGAAGTAAAGAAGGTCAATTCAGCTCATTCATTGAATGAAACTTATATATATATATATATATATATATATATATAAACACAAGAACGATTACATTTTATTGCAATCAGCATACATAACGAGACATAAAAGAAATGGCGATGGTTTTGATAATCACATAGACGTTTTTCTTTAGTTGTCTAACGTTACTAGAATTAGTCTATTGCAAAAAACGAATCCTTATAGTAAAATGGTCGTAATTATATATATATATATATATATATATATATATATATATATGTGTGTGTGTGTGTGTGTGCGTCTTAAGAATAACACAGTATTGGTAAGGTTTGTTTACAATTTTTTTTTCATTTTTGTTGTTGCTTATATCTTTTCGCATGTATTAATTTATAAGGAAAAAGGATGAGCAGTAAAAACCGCTTCAAGTTACCTGAAACTCGTGGGTTAAAACGCTTAATATTCAGCCTCGTTGAGATGATTTTTTTGAGACGTATTTCAATGTTATGGGGAAATAAATTACTGAATGCAAAATCTAATTGAATTAAGTTGTTAATTAAGAAATGTGTTTTATTTTAAACTTGATCAAGGAGATAGCAAAATGTCGACTTACGTTCCTGTTTGGAAGAGTTGCCAAACTTTTAAGTTATTTTGAATTCCCCCAACTCAAAATCATTTGTTCTTAAGTGTATTTTTCTTCTAATATTTATGATCAGTATTTTTTTAGTCTTTTGAGCAATACTCTGTAAATGTTACTGGTAAAAAATGTATGAATAAGCACAAAATCTGTTTTTATTCCCAAAAATTACAAGTGCCATTGAGGTTTTTCAACTAATTAATACTTAATGAATGTGAGATAAGTGAGATAAACAATAAATGAAACAAAACAATTAAAACTTAATCGATTTCTTCTTGTTCTTGTTCTTCTTGGATATTATTTTCTTTTTCATAGCTTCCTTTTTCTACAAATCTCCTCTTTGTCTATATTTTTACTTTTCTTTCTTTCTTTCTTTCTTTCTTTCTTTCTTTCTTTCTTTCTTTCTTTCTTTCTTTTGTTCAAACTCTTCTTCTTTCTCTTCGTCTTTCTTATTTCCATTGCCCCCAGGTCCACTCTGAACCAAAATGGTAGTACCTGACAGGTGATTTTCGACCGTTTAGACTATATGCAATGAGGTGACTTATTTTCAACTGAATTGTTAGAAAAAGAACTGTTTGGCTATTAAACTGTGTAAACAAATGATTGATATTTAATTGAATTGTTTCTGATACATTACAACGCTGAAAACCATTTAACTGTGAGCAAACGAACGAATACTATTGAATAGAATTATAAGTGTTACAAAGAAATAATTGAAGCCATTTAACTGTGTACAAAGAATATCAATATTAGCGTGAAACAAATGAATTTTAACATATTTAAAAATGAAACTACTACCAAATTATTCACTAGATAATCATATGTATATCTATTTAAACGAGTGCAAACAGATAACAGAAGTTAAATTGTTACAGTTACATAGTTGTACTGAAATCATTTATCTGCTTGCAAACAAATAATTTATAGTGAATCGAGTTATTCGTTTTACATATTTTACCAACCCCTCCGGTCGGGCAGGATATGACACAAGGTCAATTTTTAAGCGGGGTTTAACAGGTTAGAATTCAGAGTTTTCCTTCTCCTAGACTAGTTGCCTCACCAAGGCTGAAGAACCTAGTCTGCCCTACAATTTACCCATAGCTGGAGGGAGAATAATTGGATTCATACCTTTCCCAAGGGTATTAGTGCTATGTGAAATGCAATCAGTCTCGTCCAGGATTTGAACTCGTGTCCATTTCCTATGACGATAACCATTACACTACGGGCAACTCCTTGAGTTATTCGTGTTAGATAGAAGTGCTAGAAACCGTTGAACAGTGTGTAAAAAATAAGCTTAGGTTCGTTTAAGAATGTTATCAACATTAGCAAATCGTACACTTGATATACAAGGATCATTAAATAAGTTTCCAGACTTTTTTCGTATGGGTACCTTTATTGATAGTACACACATGAAACTCTAGTACCCTTCGAAGTAATCTCCTCCGGCTGCAATACACTTGTTGTACCGTCCCAACAACTTCTGGAACGCCCTATAGAAGTCCTCTTGTGGGTGCGTGTCAATGACCTTCGTCACAGCCTCTTTCATCTCCTCAATTGTCTCATAACGACAGCCTCTGAGTTTAGGGAATAACCAAAAGTCACAGGGAGCAAGGTCTTGACTATAGGGAGGTTGAGAAACTGTCTTGATGCCCATCTTGCTCAAATAGCCTGTGAAAAGAATGGTGCATTGTCCTGGAGGAAATGCCACTAACCCAATTTGAAGAGTGTTGGCTTCTTCCGACCGAATCTCTTCCTGAACTTCCTTAAAACCTCAACATAGTAACCCATACCCCAACCCTAACCCTTTGGCCAATCAACTCTGGTGTATTGACTTCCTTACTCCTCCCACACATCTCATCATCCCTCACAGACTCCCTGCCTTCGTTGAATCTCTTATGCCACTCAGTGACTGATGCTCGATTCATGCAAGATGCTCCAAAAGCAGTCTGAAGCCTTTCATACGTTTCTGTGGCATTTTTTCCAAGTTTAAAATATAATTTTATTGCATATCATTCTTCTAAAGTGTCCTCACGTCCAGATTGCATTTTTGAAATTCACCAGCTGTGACAATCAGGCTTTAGTAGGGTGTATTCCATTTGCTGCTGTAGCTGTTCATTTAAACCTGAAATCATAAAAATTGGTCAGTCATTTCATAAGATGTATAGCAATAACATAGGGAATTTTCACGAGTCTACAACAATTTTAAATGCCTGTACAAAAAAGTCTAGAATCTTATTGAGTTCAATACATATATGTATAAATAAGATTTGGCATAACATGACTTACAATATGCCATTAAAATCAACGAAAACTTTTCTATTTCTTTCTTTTCCTGTCAATCTTTCCTGCATCCTTTCTTTTTTCCACAGTTACAACCACCACCATTCATCCTCTTCTTCTTCTTCTTCTTCTTGACCCCTTGTTATGTGTAGGCTTCTCTTTTGCGAATTGAAAGCGAAACATGTTAATTTAATTGTTCATATTGATTTTATTTCCTCGGATTTTATGCAAAATCACACACACGCACACGCACACATATTTATATATTCAACAAATATATGCAGATTATTGACGTCATTTCTTTTAAAAACTTAAAAAAAAACTTTTTCAAACAAAATCTTTTTCAACTGACGATGACCTAAGATGAAATGTAGTTGAGAACAATTATAAAGTTGATGACAACAAAAATAATTCCTATGTCTTATCAGTTTTGTTCATCTCTCTCTCTCTCTCTCTCTCTCTCTCTCTCTCTCTTTCTCACTCTCTCTCTCTATATATATATATATTTATATTACATCTGTATATATTGTGTAAGTTATCTTTTTTTGAACAAACATTTTTGTGGTATCTACTGTTTTAATTCAGACTTATCCAGTAACTGGTTTTCATGGAGAAAGTCGACTTACATACGAGTATGTACGGTGTCTTTTGAATTTTGAAAATAGGCTTTTTTTTTTCAGAACAAATACTTTTTATTATTATTTTTTGCTTGATATATTCCGTTGTTTTTTTAATTAGCTGCACCAAAACTTATTCATTAAATCCAAATTCAAGAAAAGATGCCATCTGCCGGTTACTTCGCTGCTGTTGCTGGATAATATGCAATACGTTATTCAATTTTGCCTCAGGTTCATTTGTGGTGTATACAGAAAAGTCTGAGCGAATATAATCCTTGCATTGTACATCCTTTTGTCCCCTGCATTTGTTGCATTCAGTTGCTACGAACGAAGTTCATGCACATGACTGTCCACTCAAATACGGATTCCGAGACCTCCACACAAACGATATTGAAACTCATGTTCGCTTATGTCTCTCGGATGATGGCAAGCCTCAATTACAGGTTTTATTCAGGCGAATTAATTGAACACAACGGCTATTGTGGTTCGTCCGTCTATGGACATGTTGCACTTGATTGTATTTTGATTTCAAAATGACTCAGGCCTTCGAATCGAAGTCTTTGTTGTACATTACTATATCTGCAACTACAATCGAAACAATATAAAGAACGTATTTCTTAGTTCTTTATTATTATTATTGCTTTCAGCGCCCTTATTATCATTATTATTATTATTGCTTTCAGCAGCCCAACTGAATGGAACACTGTTCAATATTGAAACATATTCACTGAGTTTAAAAAAAAACACGAAAGATAAAAAAAGAAAGCCTAAAAGTTTATTGGATAGTTCATGTGAGTGTAATACTATCACTGAGATTTTGATTAAAACTGTAATAAAAGACGATGTCAAGGTTTAAATGAGAATGAAGTAAGGAAATTTTATTAATATGAAATTCAAGTAAGATAGACTTTATTATCTATTATGATTTGAAAAAAATATGTTCGTCAGAAAACTTCGCTATTATTTTCTTTCATTGAAACAATTTTTAATGAAATGCATGATGCATCTGCTAAAAGAACTTCAAGAAAATAAATGAAAAATTTAAGTCCGAATTCTGGAAGTGATTTTTACGAATTGATTTATTAAAAACTTTCTGAATATATTCTAAAAGCTTTTTTTACTCATCCCTAGCACTTCTCACAACTCTTTAAGAATTCACTGAAAATACACATATTTCCCCCAATTTTTTAATGTGAACATTCTCTTACTTAACTTGCCCTGGCGACCATTTGGAATGAAGGTCTGGTTATTTTTGGAGAAAATTATTTTGTGTAAATAATTCTAAAATTAAGATTGTATCTTTTCCATCTTGTTAGTTATTACCGATCGTTTGGATTCCACTTTACTTCTAGAGTTGCATCGATTGTAAGTAAAATTTCTATATATATTTTCTATTATAGCAATTCGAAGAGAACCATCATTGAACGGCTAAAGATAGTGGAGTCCATTTGCAGATGGCTGATGTATGGAAACGCGGCTATCGATGTACAGGGTGTCTCAATGTAGATGTAATATGATTATGAGATAAACATAATGACTATCATTTGGAACACGTCCTGTAGAAAATGCATCCTTTGAGCTAGAGACATCAAATTAATGTTTTTTAAATTGTTATTATATCAGTTTCAGGGAAATGCAATCTTTTTTTTTCTGACTTTCTTGTTTCAGAAATAAATTGTTATCATATTAATGAGTTTTACCTATTTTGAGACAGTTCTGAGTGTATTTGTCTCCAAATAAGATGTGACGTAAAGTATTTCCCCTCTCTTGTCCAAAGCATTGTGATCAAGGATTAATTTCAGCATTATTATTGTTATTATTATTGCTTTCAGCAGCCCTATTGAATGGAACGCTGTAAATGAGTTGTACCTATTTTGAGGTATCAAATTGAAATTCTGCCCCATCTTGCTCGTGTGGATGGTCGGTATACAGTATACTATTTTCAAATCTGATACCAAAAGAACGTAATATTATTATTAGTAGAGTTATTAGCAGTCACATGGGCCCCATGTATATTGAGGCATCCTCTACATACATGCATATGAGATGAAAGAGCCTGTTGTGTAATGATTATCCTCGTTGGAAATGGACACGGCGAAACGACTTGAAATCCTGAACGAGACTGACTGCCTTTCACATGGCGCTAATACCCTTGAAAAGAGCTTGAATCCAATTATTCTTCCCCAGGAATGGTTAAATGGCAGGTCAGACGAGGATCATTAGCCATTGTATGACAACCACTAAAAAAGAAGGAAAACTCTAAATTCAAATCTGCTAAACTGCGCTTTAAAATTGAACTCCCCCTCCCTGCTCGTGCGGAGGGTCGGTACATACATACACACCTATACAGAAACACTCCCATTCACATGCAACATGCATATATTCTACGCCTATCCAATCATGCTCGAATCTACTCACATATATGTACCCAGTAGCAGAAAAGATTTTCGCGTAACATAGCCTAGCTCTAGGCGCTCAGTGCTATTCGTCTTAACTTCCTTTACAATGCACGTTGGTTCATGATTGTCAAGCCCTGTTCAAGCAGGATAAGAATCAAACAAAGAGGTTGCTGGAGAACAATCAACAATATACAGCTCACGAATTAGTTAATCTAATCAAAGTATCTGACTCACGCGTTGAGAACCATTTGAGTTAATAATATATGGTTTAACTAGATGAAAGCAGAAAGCATTTCAGTGTAGTCGGAAACATTGGGCTCTTTTGTCTTGGTGCAGCAAAATTCTCATCATACAGAGCATTAACCTCTTTGAATTTGGTAATGTATAGCGATTAATTTCGCTCGTCCCACAATCACGATCTTTTGTATTCTGGTACACATCAAAGATAATATCTCACATCAATTTCTCTTTCGTGTGCTCTTCTGTTCGCGTTATTTATTGTCAAATATTACGACTTGTATCTTTGTCGCGATGTCAATTATTGGCGATGACTTATGATTCAAGAATGCAGCAATTTTCTTATTGCATCAGGTGTTTTAATATACCTTCAATAGAAGAGAGAAATTAATTTTCTTGAAAAGAACGCGAAAGTATTATATTTTCTGGTAGAAATGCAAAATCTTCAGATCATCTTCAAGTTAGGATTTTTTTTTTGTAATTTACTTTATTCTTTAAGTAGGAACATTTTGAGTATTTCACTCTAACGAATCTCGCTATTATACACCGAATGGAAGACCAGACAATTCGACGACATACTTCTCCGACACTGCAAAACAGTTTATAATAAAAATCCGATTGACAGATGGATAAAGGGATGCATCCTCCCTAAAAAAGAGCGACCTCGGATTAGCCAAGAACTAGCGAGGTATTACACTTACATCCATAGCAGCCAAAATATACAATGCCCAACTACGCAACCACATAGAACCCAAAATTGACAATATTCTTTGGAAGAACCAAAATGGCTTCCGGAGAAATAAATCCACGACCTAACAAATATTGACAATCCGTAGAATTCTGGAATGCGTACGATAATGCTATATGGATGCACTACATGGACGCTAACTAAACGGCTGGAGAAAAAGCTTGACGGCAACTACACAAGAAGGCTGCGAGCAATATTGAACAAGTCCTAGAGGCAACATCCGACAAAGCAACAGCTATACGGCCACCTACCAGCTATCACAAAAACTATCAAAGTTGGACAAATATTTTCCTTTGTGGAAAAAGAAATGAGCTAGAGAGAGTGTTACTTGCGGGCTCTGTTTCGGAGGATATTGTGGCCAACATGAATGTCTATCAACATCTGATATTTATGGTCAGAATTGAGAGTAGCAGAGGTGAGAGGTGATTACAACCTATATATTCAGGTTCAGTCACCTCTTTCTGGGTTCAGTCTAAATTGTGTTATCAAGGAGACCAGGCCGTTATTTTTTCTACTCCAGAATTTTAGATAGTTCTGTTACCAGACCTTGTTGGGCAGGTCGCTTAAAAAGCAATTCTTTTTTGCAACCCAGATTGCTGCCTGCACTTTAAGTATCGCCCTTCTACTATTTTTTCGACACCTTTTCATCTAGTCAATTTTTTCATCAGAAGACCGACTAAATACGTTGAATCTTAAAGAAATATATTTTGATATCCGTCTTGTGGAGGAAACAATCGTTTTGAACAAGTACTCCTCACATTTTTCTTAACAGAGTTTCAATACATTAGAACTAATAATAACAGCAAAAATTCTTTAAAACTGACCTTGTATCAATTACTGATCCTTTCTATAACTAATCGTTTATACAAGACTAACAGTCAGATCATAAATTTGATGTCTATGTTCATCTTGTAACTAGCTATGATGGGCTGGGGAGAGCCCGCAGTGAAGTGATGAACAGCTGCCCAATCACCACTGCCCTGACCACAACTCATCTGTCCAACTCCGGACTGCTAAATTTTGATATATGCAACCCTGGTTTTGCGTGGACATCTTAGAACTAAACTACTTCAAAACATGGTACCTCTTTCTGCTGACATCTGTCAGTACTTGCGCCGGTGACTTGATATATTTGAGGAAGTAAAAAAAAACCCAACCCTTTCATCACCACTGAGAAATCCTTCACTTTCTATTTTTCATCGAGGAAAATGTGACGACAATCCTAATTTTTGAATATCTTATGATATACGCACATCCAACCAATCCATCCATTATTACATACATACATACATACACGCTACCTATGGGCACATACACGTACTGATATGCTCTCCTATGCATGTACATACATATTCTACGCCAATATACACACATAATTATGCTTACATGCATATATATATATATATATATATATATATATATATATATATATTAGGCAGTATTTCTTCGTTAATGCAAATTTCATTAAACATAATAGACATTTTATGTCTACATATTTTTTTCTGGATCCGTTCGAATTCCCGTATTACTTTTATCGTATTCGGGGGGAATTGATTTATGTATTGTCCATAGTTGTACGCATCCCTAGTACTTTCTTCCCGACTTTGGGCCATCATCAGGGGAGGATCTATTACAAAAGTGATGTAACTTTTGTTTTAGCATATTACTACTGTGTAAGGGCGTCTTTGCCGTTGAAGATTATGGCATTTGCTTTTAAATGTAATTCTATATTTAGTGCCAATAATTGGTGGGCAAATGACTAGAAATGTGTCCAAGATTCTATGCCTTTTTAGAAAAAGAAAAGAAGAAAAGTGTCTTGACAGCTCAAGGGGGAAAAAAATCAATACCCCATTATTAACATCGAGCTTTCATTTCTTGTAGTTGAAAACTTGTTTTTACAATCCCCACCCCCTCCCCTAACTGTGGGCCAAAATTTTCTTTACTATCTGAGAATTAACCATATCCTCATACTGAAATCTGAAATGTATGAAGAGCAGATGAGCTCAAAAGAAAGAAAACTCTAGTAGAAACTTCATTTTAATCACATTAGTATTTATGTACAGCGCTTATATATATATATATATATATATACATCTTTAAGAAAAACAAAAACCGGTCACATTAGGATTATAAATTCATTTCCATCATGTTATGGGTTTTGATATAAATGAAGTGAGGGCGGCCGAATACTATATATATATATATATATATATATATATATCAGCTGAAGTATCAGCGCTTTGCTGCAACATTTTTTTCTGATTTCCCCACTTTATGCATACATACTCATATATATACCAGTTAAATTATCTGCGCTTGCAGTCATATTTTTTCCAATTTTCCACTTTACGTATACACACTCACCAGCTGAACTATTTGCGCTTTGCAGCAGCCTTTTTTTCCAAGTTTCACAATTTACGCATACACACTCATACAGACATGTTTACACCGACACGCAAATTAATTATTGCACTTCAATATGTGCAACCAAGGACAGAAGAGCGTAAAGTGTTACAGTTTATCAATTATTATGACTACAAATTTTCATACATTTTCGTATATGTTTTGTTTGTTTGTCTGGGTTTTTATGGCCTAGAAACCTTTGTAGATTATTTAATGCCAAATTAGTTTTACTTAAAACAATTCAGTTTACCATAAGTACTCAGTTTGATTGTCAAAAATCACTTCTATTTCAAGCTATTCAGTTTAGTCAAACACTTCTAATTCAAACAATTTAGTTTAGTATAAGTATAGTTTTTGTTTACACACAGTTAAATGTCAAAACAGTTCGAGTTCGAATAATTCAGTTTAGCGTAGTACAGTTTCAATGTCAAAAACAGTTCTATTTCAAACAATTCAGTGACTACGCAGTTTAGTTCTATTTCACCGATAGATAGAGCCCTATCAGGTGCTACCACTCCGGGTCAGAGTGAACCTGGGAGTGATGGCAATGAAGGAGTGCTCCGCATTTCCCAAAGCTCCACTATTACTGAAGTCTCACCATCAGATTTTTAGTGTCATATTTAGAACTCACGTTGTAGGGGTCTTATCCCTCGGCGGAGGTGCAGTCTATGTATTCTAGAGCCCCGCCGACTGGGCAACATTTTCGTACAGTATATAATTGGTAACCATAATCGTGAAAGTGAATTCAGCATCCCCTAATTCAAAAAGAGAAGAAAGTCTGTAAAGCAAGCAAGCAATCAGCCAGCCATTCGAAGAGAGCATTCGTCTATTTTCAGAGTGATGATGTATGAAAACGTGGCTCCCCCCTATATATATATATATATATATATATATATATATATATATATATATATATATATATATATATATATATATATAATTGTACTCTGCTTATGGTTACTCTCACATACATGCAACATTTTACGCCTATACACATCGATACTCATATAAACATGCACTGACTGAAATGCAAATACACTATTGCATAGTGCATATTTGTACACAGGGGCTTAGAGTGCAGGATAAAATTTGTCTTCAAACTAGCTTTACTCCACAGAAAAATTGACCTTGCGTTATATTCCACCTGCGGATGAGGAGTTAGGTAAATACATACCTTATAAAGATAGTGTTATACAACTTTTCTCGGTGGGGGAGGTCCACATGGTGTAATGGTTAAAGTGCAGTTGTGCGGAATCGCAGTAAGCGAGTGTCGCTCTATTACATTCACTGTTGGACAAATGCTCATGGGAAAAGTATGAACCTCCTTATCCTCCCAACTATGGGTTGAATAGTACCACAAATGTTCTTAATGGGTGGTTTTGGCATTGAATAACCTACGAAGGTTGATATGCTATTAAACAAAGAAACCAAATCAAACTTTGCTCCTGGCTTACTTTGCAGACATTCTGTATTCATTTAAACAAAAAAGGGTTTTATAGGTTTGAAAAATTATTGTTGAATGATCTATGGATATACATCGAAATGGAAGCAGATAATTATCCTTTTGCTGTCAGATTAATCTCACTGGATAAAAATGCTTAATGTCAGTGAAGCCAATAGAAAAAAGTTGAAACGAATGTATTAGAGTCATTAGATGCATCTCAACAATGGATGAGAACAGTAACGTAGCGTCCTTTATTGACGGCTTTAAATTCAATATTCAGAACATCGAAAAGACAGCATTAATCTATTCCACTTTACTGCCTAGGGATTCAAATAATATTGGAATATCTGTCAGCTCTCCAGATGTGTTGCTGTTTGAAGTCATTTTTCCTTTGAAATGAAACCGGTTCATCACACAGAAACATTAGCGTTCATATTTAAAGACACCCCATAAATTCACACCTACCCAGGCATACATGCGGACGGAATTTGATTTTTTAAAAAAAGATTTGGATTGCATTTTGTTCTTCTAACGCTAGCAAACTGAGCATCAAAATTATCACGTTCACAATCACACGAGTCTATAGTTATTTACAGAAAATCTCATGATAAAATTTGATGGGAGAAGGTTAAATAGAATATATTTTAAGTTTATCCAGACACTCACGCATGTAAGCATTCATCCATAAACTCACACATGTAAGCAATCATATGTACATGTATAGTTGCTATCGTAAATGCGCTTCGATGTGAAATTTTTTAAACAGAATAATTATCTACATTACTTCATTTCGGCCAACATCAAATTGATTTTTTCATCACTTTTCTCAACTTGATTTCTCTTCAGCGAATCTCATTATGCCTTACTTAGCAAATTTATCAACGTGCGAATAAAAAAAAACTCACTAAACATTTATATAAAATGAATAAAATACATAAAAATTAATAATAAAATCTAATAAGAACTTAAAATACAATAAAAAGACATTAATGTCAATAGATAAAACAATAAAATTACAAACAAATAACATAGGACAGGAACCAAGCTAATATAATTTTCTCGTCCACTAAGCATGTTTTACAGGTTATACGCAGTTCTTGCTTGAGTCTAAAGGAGTTGGTAAGCCTTATGCGACCAATGTGCTCTGCATTATGGCGTTTATGAATATCATGGGATATGCAATTTGCATAATGATTTTTAAAATCATTATACAATTTGCATTGGTAAAATTGCATATCTATCTATCTATCTATCTATCTACACACAAGGAAATAGAAATGCACATATCATATTTTTGTTTGCCGAATTTTAATGCTGGGCGGTTTGGCAATAAATAATTATCGATAATTTGGTTTAGATTGTAATTATTAATATATTCCAAGAAATAAGACAATCCTGGTATCTTTGGTTTAGAGGGAAATTTACATTTTTATTAAAAAAGTAGTGTTTCAGAAACGATAATATATATATATATATATATATATATATATATATATATATATAGAGAGAGAGAGAGAGAGAGAGAGAGCTGAGACCAAAAGGCACTAGCCATTTAAAGATTTTAACAACTTTTGATTAGGTTTGGTTTGGTTTTATGGCATATCGACCACAAAAGTCTATTTAATGCCAAATCCTCTGTATACATATTTATTGAATATAGGATTTGTTGAAAGAGCCTAAGCTCATTCTTTTGCACAGTGTTTCTATATATCACTAGCAAGTATTGCTTTATATCACTAACAATTCAAGTAAACATCAGTCATTAGTTTACACACAGTTAAAGGATCAAACATTTCTATTTTAAACAATTTGGTTTAGCAAAAATCATTTGTTTGAATTCAGTATCAATGGTCAAACAGTTCTATTTCGGTGCAGGGTGCAATGGCAAATAAGGGGTACTGCACATTCCCCAAAACTCTAGCGTTTATGGAGCCTCCCCATTAGATTGTTTAGTGTCATATGCAGTCAATGTATTCTACACCCCAGCGGACTGCACCGACATCTTTTGAAAAACGTTTCACTTTTTTAAGTACGTTGGGACAAAAGTCTTAATTTAAGGAAAAATAACCCATTGTATTAAAATCGATTTTTAAGGATATTATTTTACACATCTTAATGTAATTTTTTTAAAGGATATTATTTTACACATTTTTTAAGGATATTATTTTACACATTTTAAAGTAATTTAAAGAGACAAATAGAATATAATTAGAATTAAAATTCTCTCTTTTTTTCAAATTAAAGGTTTTCCAATTTTTAATATGTAAAATGATCCACCCAGTACAACACTGTAAACTTCACCAAAGACCAATTTTAGAAAACATTTTCCACAAGTTTATGAAAGCTGTTCAGAATAATTAATAAAGCAGCTAGCGTTAAAACTTTTGTACCATGTGTTTCATTAAGGACCCAGTCCTGATCGGCAAAACTTACATTCATGAGCGGATACTGGATGCAGTCTGGAGGATTTTTCGAAAGGAATAAAAAAATTTATACGTTTGGTTAGTTCGTTCAGTTTACATCATGTCAGTCCTTGTTGGGTTATTTTTATGGCGATCTCAATTAAAAAAAAACAAACTGGTCTCTAATTATATACGGAAATATATCATGTAAAGCAATTTACCATTTCAAAAAGATCTCTTTGATCAATCGAGTTCTTCAACGAAGTGGTGACTCTATACTTTCATTACCCGACCTACCAGATATAGTTTACTGTCCAGGACGTCTTCTGTCAGGAATGCAGACGGCTTATTCAAGGTCCTACCAACTGGTCAACATATATTGAAAATTTAAAAAAAATGTCGGAATTCAATTTCAAACCCGAATGCAGCTTAGAAAAAAGATATCAATAAATTCCTAAAAATAAAATTCTAAAAAATAGAAAACTCCACAGACATTCAAACCAACATCTAAACAATAAAAGAAAAAAACAAAACAAAACAAAAACCGTATATACCCTTGTATGTACTTTTGCAAGTGCTGATTTAGTTTGTATTCTTTAGTTAACGGCATATCAACTCCATGTGGATAATGCTAAAATTTAGTACTTGTCACTTTATGCACAGACACGTATTGGACTATATTATTTAATAATAATAATAATAATAATACAGCAAATTAACACTGAAGGAGTATAAGACTAGACACGACTGGGTGGGCAAGGGGATCCACTGGGAGATGTGCAAGAAATTTAAATTTGATCATGCAAACAAACCGTATATGTATAACCCAGCACATGTTCTAGAAAATGACACACATAAACTCCTATGGGACTTTGATACACAGACGGATCAACTAATCTCGGCCAGAAGACCAGACCTAATAATAATCAACAAAAAAAA
Source organism: Sepioteuthis lessoniana (assembly GCA_963585895.1). Taxonomy (NCBI): domain Eukaryota; kingdom Metazoa; phylum Mollusca; class Cephalopoda; order Myopsida; family Loliginidae; genus Sepioteuthis; species Sepioteuthis lessoniana. Next base: position 39,107,241 of record OY757924.1, read on the forward strand.
AAAAAGAAAAGAAAGAAGAGAAATTGCAAAATTGTCGACTTTGCTGACCACAGGATAAAACTGAAAGAATGTGAAAAGAAGGATAAATACCACGACCTTGCTAGAGAATTGAAAAAACTATGGAACTTGCAGGTGACAATTATACCAATTGTGATTGGTGCTCTTGGTACAGTAACTAAAGGAGTATTAAAGGGACTGGAGGACTTGGAAGTTGGAGCACAAATGGAGACCATCCAAACGTGCTGTTACTCAAAATCCAGTGAAAAACCATCAGCTAACGTTGATGCGAAAAACGCTGATGTGAAAAACTCTATAGGAGTAAATAGTAATAATGATAATAATAATAATAATAAAGCAAAAAGCAAATGCTTGTCAGAGAACTAAAAAAAAGTGGAACATTAGGCTGAGGGTGGTACCAATTCTAGTTGGTACTGTTGGAACAGTCGCTAAAAGCTTGGAAAAATATTGGAAGAATTGGAAATCAAAGGAAAAATCGAGACAATTCAGATCATAGCATTAATAACATCGGCTAGAATACTTAGCTTGAAGACTTGGAGAATTGAGAAGACTTGCTGTCACTCAGATTTCAGTTAAAGACCAGCTAACGCTGGTGTGAAAAACTCCCAAGCTAGTTGGTAGTTTGTTTGGGTTTTAAAGCATATCAACCTTTATAGGTTATTTAATGCCAAATCCATTTTTATACATATAATCAGTTCTATTTCAATCAAATTAGCTTAGCATACAAAAACATTTTCATTTCATCAATTTAGTTTAGCATAAGCACGCAGTTCAAATGTCAGAACACAGTTTAATTGTCAAAAACATTTCTATTTCAAGTTATTCAGTTTAGTCAAACAGTTCTAATTCAAACAATTTAGTTTAGTATAAGTACGTAGTTTAATTATCAAAGCAATTCTATTTCAAGTAATTCAGTTTAACTTAAGTACGCAGTTTAGTTCTATTTGACTGATAGATAGGGCTCTATCAGCTGCTACCACTCCACGTCAGAATTGACCTGGGAGCGATGGCAATGAAGAGGTGCTTCGAATTTCCCATAGCTCCAGCATAACTGGAACCTCACCATCAGATTGTTTAGTGTCATATCTTGGACACTCGTAGTAGAGGTGCAGTCTATGTATTCTACAGACCCAGTTGACAGGGTGTGAAAAACTCGCCTAGAGTGAAATAATAATTGGTTTGCACAGTTATAAGGTATCGTACACTCCTACGTAATTTTCACGGTTATATTGTTTTAAAAATAATTCTATTTAATCCTAAGAATTTTAAAAATATCTTTTTGAACAATAAAAGAGTCAGAATAATGGCATCGACCTCTAGAACAGAAATTATATTACCGGATACAGTTTAGTGTCATAAGTAAAGTTGGCGATCAAAGTCGAGGATGAACCTAAGGCTCCCTTTTCAATAGCTACTACACGGAGGTGTAGTAGAGGGCGCTACTCCATTCCCTGGATTGCTCCACTTTACCCTTGATCAAACTATATGACATCAACACAAACTCCAATGGGATTATGACATACAAACGGATCACTTAATCTCAGCCAGACGACCAGACCTTATAATGATAATAAAAAGAACTTACAAAATTTGCTGTCCCAGCTGACCATAGAATAAAATTAAAGGAACGTGAAAAGAAAGACCTTACTTTGGAATTGAAAAAACTGTGGACAGTGGCATCAAGTACCATTTTTTGAGTCTTTGGTATGAATCAACCTGAGATTGAACCCCAGTCTCCTGGACCATAAGCGAACACTCTACTCATGTGACTATATGCACGTGCGAATGGATTTTTATTTAACTACATGAGTATAATTTTTAAAATATCTATTTGAACAATAAGAGTCAGAATAATAGCATCAACCCCCAGAACAGAAATATTATAACCGGATGCAGTTTAGAACAATACTTACATGAGTGTGCAGGTATGTATATGTGCAAATATGTACGTGCAGATGCGCATTAGTTGTACTGTATGAGTATAATTCTTTTAAAATTCATATCTTCTCTAATTTTCCCGTAAGATAGTCTCGTAATTCATTTCCCCATTCATTCAATCATTCATTCGTTCGTTCTACTTTATTTCCTTCGTTATTTTCACATAGTCGCCGTGAAACCCGCTCAACAAAATGACATGTGGAAGCGATAACATTTCTAACCGTTGATTCGTTTTGACATTTGTACGCATCATTGGTCGCGTGTCTTTAGAGATATCTTTCAGCGCGCACTTTAATTTCTTTGTCCTTTGTCTTCGGAGTCCTTTTTGATGGAGCCATGTTTCCTTTGCAACCTTTCAACATTGCCGCTGCTTCTCAAGTCACGTGATTGTTTTCAGCAGATTTTTTTTTTCCTTTTTTTAAAATTTTCTCATTTGTTTCACCTCGCCTCGATAAAATCAAATGCGAATATCTCCATCGTCATCACTGCAACTAACATTACAATTACTAACGCTATCACGCCCGATTCTGAAATTCCCTTTTGTGCAGCTCTCATTATTTTACAATCCTTACTTGCATTCGACTTATCTGAAATCGTCAATGCAAATCAGCGAACCCTGTTGTTCATTATCTATAACGTCTCCGTTATTGATTTTAGCTGGGGAGCGGGTTTTTTTCTCTCCAAAAATGGAACTAGATAACCGGATATCAATTTTGATTGGTGCTGTAGATATAAGACTACGATATATCTTCAAAATATATGACATCGACTTTTCATACGCTCCGTTCTCTGGGAGTTTTTAATGAGTGCAAATACTATCAACTTAAATAAGCAATTTGAATTCTAATTGAGTGGTTGATTTTAATGCCATGTTAACCTGTCAAGAGTTATCATACGTTAGGATATCACATTCATTGTACGATTATATTTCTATATTTTAGTAGTTTAGTGGCTGTTTTGATTCCTCTGCCTTACAGTATACATCATAATGAGATTATTAAGTGTTTTAGTGTATTTCATTTTATATTGAGTAAGGAAACCGCCGTTTAGAGTTGGTATCCTGTAGAATGAGACACACGAACTCCTATGGGATTTTGTCATACAAACGGATCACCTAATCTCAGCCAGACGACCAGACCTTATACTCATCATCATGATCATGTCGTGCCGCTAGCACGGATATCCCTGACCCTCTCTCGCCACTTCTTCCTATCATTCATCGTCTCTGACAGGTCTTCAGGGCTACATCCCGTATCCTCACATAGCGGCTGTATGTATGTTCGAGCTGGTCGTCCTGCTTTTGCTTGGCCATATGCGGGGGTCCATAGGATTACATCACTTATGAGCTAGTCCTCGCTTCTCCAGCAGTGTCCTGCATGTCTGGTTCGTCTAGCTTGGATAGTTTTCGTGATCGGAGCCAAGTGGCCGTATAGTTGGTGCCTTGTGGGGTGTTGCCGCCAGGACTTGTTCAATTTTGCTCGCAACATTCTTGTATAATTGCTCTCTAGCTTCTTCTCCAGCAGTTTAGTTAGCGTCCAAGTAGTGCATCCATATAGCAGTATCGACACAACCGCTGGCTGGAAGAAACTGCGTTTCATTTTATCGGTCAGGTCTGATTTCCATATGATCGAAAGCCTATAATTACCAAAAAAAAAAAACAACAAAGAAACAAAAAAACAAATGAAATAAAAAACTTAAAAAATTTGCTGTCCCAGCTGACCATGAAGTAAAATTAAAAGAAAGTGAAAAGAAGGACCTTGCTTGGGAATTGGAAAACTGTGGAACATGGAAGTGACGGATATACCAATTGTAACTGGCGCGCTCGGTACAATCATCAAAGGATTAGCAAAGGGACTGGCAGACTTGGAAATAAGTGGACGAGTGGAGACTATCCGAACTATTGCATTACTAAGATCGGCCAGAATACTGAGAATAGTCCTGGAGACTGGAGGAGACTTGTTGTCACTCAAACTCAAGTGAAAGACTATCAGCTAACGCTAATGTGAAAAACTCCAGGAGTAAAATAATAATAATAATCATAAACCTGGTGACTAAAATTCATTAAAAGTGTTTTGCACACAGTTATATGATTTCGGTTTCGGTATCTTTGCTTAATGGCATATCATCCTTCGAGGGTTATTTAATGACAAAGCCATTCTTTTAGGGAACAGTAGTGGTATTATTCAACCTACAGGAGGGAAGAAAATTTCCAAGAGAATTTGTCCGAAAGTGGGCGTAATGGCACCACTGGAGCTTGAACTCGCTTGCTACAATGTCCCTGTTCAGCATGTTAGCCACTTCAGTGCAGAACTCTCTCTCCCTCAGTATCAAGTATGTCGTATCGTATATTCCTATGTAATTTTCTTGGTTATACTGTATCGAAAGATTCTTATATAATACTGAGATTTTTTAAATATCTATTTGAACTATAAAAGAGTCAAAACAATGACAATGAACACGGTTCTCTAACTTCCAGACATAAAATCACTCAAGTCGTTAAAATCAATTAATCACAATTATCTGGTTTCAAGTATTTCTCTTTTATAATGATTGTTTGTTTGCATAAGTTTTTTGGGGTGGGGGGTTCAAGTAAATAATAATTACGATCCTTAGTAAACAATTAGAGTTTCAAGTAACAAATTTTATACAAATAATTTAGTTATATGGCATCAAGTATCACTCTTTAATTGAACTATGCAATATACTGCATGTACCGTTTTTTAGCATAGTACATATTATTATCAATAATAATCTAGTCTTATTTGAAATGCCATTGTTTGACTTTTTCTGAATTAAGAGAGAGAGAAGGGAGAGAAAAAAAGAGAGAAGCGAAAGAGTGAGATAGATAGATCGATAGATAGATAGATAATATTAATAATGTAAACAAAGACGTAACTTTGAAGTTTATTATACGATGTGAATCTAGTGAAGGTCATTTTCAGTGCAAGTGCTGCTTGCTTGCCCAGATTCATTGGTGAATGTAAAATCATGAATAATTTTGTTTTATTTTTTTGCGGGGATTATCTCTTGAGAAAAGCAATTAGATATTCCCGTCTGTATTTAACCCTAATCAAATATTCCAGAACATTCAATACCAAATAAGCAAAACTATCTTGCGAATTCTGGTCTTGCCATGAATGGTGTTACTTGCCTTGTAATAATCAAAAGTCTATGAGGTGATTTTGGTGTAACTGTTATCTTTGTAGGAGATAGACCCAACGAGCAAGGTTCAAATCCTTGCCGAGCCTGTTTTGGCTTCGTTTCAGATTGCTGCATTCCTTTCATCTCTGTGCCCACATAATCTATATTTGCTATTCTGTTGCGCATAGTCAATTTTCACTTTTATTTAATTAGTCCAAGCTGAGGAACATGAAGGTGACGGTGATTCCAATCCTTGTTGGAACCCTTGGAACGATTCCTAAGAATCTAAAAAAGAGATTGTGGGAACTGATATCAGAGGGTGAACTCGAGTTCATCTAGACCATAGCACTTGTACAATCAGCCAGAAGATACCCGGAGATCTGAAGAAATTTGCTGTCTGTCAGACTTCAGACACCAGTTAAAGCAGGAGGATAAACCCAAGCAGTAGTGAAAATCCAATCTACTGGGAGGAGGACTCACTATTGCTACTGCTATATGTTACATTAATGGTGACACTCAATAATGTATTTAGGAAGTGCATTATGGAGGATAAAATTTACCAAATGACTTCAAAAGTTAAACTACCTTATATATATGAAGGATATTAAGATATTTGTCAAAAAAGGAAAAGAACTGGAGACCCTGATACAAACAACGGATGGGATCTAACAAGAAAACAACGGAAAGAATTAGAAATCAGAAAAGCACTTGGGGAGAAGGAAAAAATACGAACGCTTGGGGACATTGGAAGTAGACACCATCAAAGAGAGATGAAAGAAAAAAAAAAAAAGAAAAGAGTACCTCAGAAGAGTACTTCTCGAAACCAAGTTCTGCAACTGAACTCTCATCAAATGAATAAAGACCTAGGAAGCGCCCCAAGTAAGACACTCTGGACAATTCTTAAAATGAACAAGGGAAGTACTCTGACAAATAGATCAACAGAATAAGGAAATTAATGACATAGTACCAGGGCTTACTGGCAAGAGATGACATTGACTATATGTTTGTTTGTTTGTTATTTAATGCCATATCAATCTTTTCGGGTTATTTAATGTCAAATCCATCCGTTTTATTTAGGACAGTAGTAGTACTGTTTAACCCATGGATGGGAAGATAAGGGAGTTCGTTCATTTACCTAGGGTATTTGTCCCAAAATGGACGTAATAGCGCGACTGGAGTTCGAACTCGCTCATTACGATCCCGCAATCCAGCGCTTTAACCATTACACCACGGGGACACCCCTATTGACTATATGTGCCAAGAAAGTAACTAGAAAGAAAACTAGCCAGCATTGAGTATTGCGTGAAGGCATCAATACAAAGATACAAGGACTGCATTAAAAAGGGTTGACAAAGACTAATTACAGCAGCCATAAAAACAAAGGCAAAAAAAAAAATAAATAAAAATAAAAATAAAAAGAAGAAAAAAAGAAAACGATATTTTTCATATGTCCCACCAACCGGACAAAGGGGTGTCCTCGTGGTGTAATGGTTAAAGCGATGGACTGCGGAATCGTAGTAAGCGAGTTCGTACTCCAGTCGCGCTATGACGTTCACTTTCTGACAAATACCCTAGGGAAAGGTATGCCCTCCCCTTATCCTCCCAGCTATGGGTTAAATAGTACCACTACTGTTCTTCTAGGAGAATAGCTTTGGCATTAAATAACATACAAAGGTTGATATGCCATTAAAAAAAGAAACCAAACCAACCGGACAAGTATAGCACAACGTTGGTCCATTGCCCATACATGTCAGGCGGCTCCAAAAATGCTTCGAAGCCAGTCAACATTCCCCCAAAACTGAGCCCCTCAGGCGCCAGGCGATGAACTTTGCTCCTTCGAGGAGGGTTAGAACAAAAACTAGAAACAGAAATAGGAGGAAAACAACTTTATGGATGTTTCAAGACCAATTAAATTAAAGCGAAATTTGATAAAACGTAACAGAATTGCAAATGTAGGTTATAAGAATGCAGCAAACTTACACAAAAGAGTACAAGACGAGGTACAACTGGGTGGGGAAGGTGATCCACTGGGAATTTTGCAAGAGAATTGCATTTGACTATACAACTAGATAGTATATGCATAAACCAGAATCTATCCAAGAGAATGAGATGCTGAGAATTACCAAGGATTTGGAAAGGCGAACAGATCACCTAATCCTGGCGAGAAGAATAAACCTTAGTTATAGAGTTGATTTATAAGAAAAGAGTTAATTAATAAGAAAAAAATAACTTGTTATCCACAGGATTTTACAGTTCCGTCGGATTACAGATTTGAAATAAAAGAAAGTGAAAGACAGACAAAAGTTTCGACCTTGCATTTTTAGCTCTAAAAAATGTGGAACGTGACGGAAAAAGTGATTCATAGCGTACTCTTGAAATGGTATCGAAACGCTTGAAAAAAAAAAGAATGCAGAGATTGGAAATCAGACGAAGAATAGATGGTTGGTTGGTTGGTTGGGTTTTATGGCATATCAACCTTTGTGGGCTATTTAACGCCAAATTAATTTTCGTACAAATAGTCAGTTCTATTTCAAACAATTCAGTTTACACAGTTTAATGAGTACACAGTTTAATTGTCAAAAACATTTCTATTTCAAGCAATTCAGTTGAGTCAAATATATCTAATTCGAATAATTCAGTTTAGTATAAGTATAGATTCTGTCCGCACATAGTCAAATGTCGAAACAGTTCTATTTCAAATAATTCAGTTTAGCATAAGTACAGTTTCAATGTCAAAAACTGTTCAATTTTAAGCAGTTCAGTTTTGCATAAGCACACAGAATTCAGTTCAGCGTAAGAACGCAGTTTAGTTTAATACAAACCATAGATAGGGCCCTATCAAGTGCTACCACTCCGGGCCAGAGGGGACCTGCGGGCGATAGAAATGAAGGGATCCTCCGCATTCCCCGAAACTCCAGCATTACTGGAATCTCACCATCAGATTGTTTTGTGTCGTATCCAGGACACTCGTTTGGGGGGAGTTTACCTCTCTGCAGAGGTGCAGTCGGTGTATTCTACAGCACCAGCCGACTGGGCAATACACAGAGTTAAATCTAAAATCAGTTTTAATTCAGATAAATTCAGTTTACCATATGTATGTAGTTTAGACGTCAAAATAGTTCTATTTTGACTAATTCAGTTTAGCATAAGTACGCAGTTTCAATGTCAAAACAGTTCTATTCTAAACAATTCAGTTTAGCATAAGTACGTAGTTTAAATGCAAAAACAGTAAACTCTTGAAACAACATTTTAGTTCTATTTTACCTATAGATAGGACCCTTAACAAGTGCTATCAGTCAGGGCCAGTGAGGACCTTGGAGCGATGGTAATGGAGGGGTAATCCACATTCCTATAGCTCCAACATTACTGCAGTGTCCTGGATATGACACCTGTTAGTGGTGGTGGGGGGGTCTTAACCCTCTGCAAAGAAGCAGTCGGTATATTCTACAGCCCCAGCTGTCTGGGTAAACGAAGAATAGATGTGATCCAAATTTTAGCCTTGTTAAAATCATGTAGAATGCTCAGAAGGGTCCAAGTAACCTGAAGATAATTGCCTTTGTGAAAGACCATAAGCTAATGCTGGTGTGAAAAATTCACAAGGAGTAAAGCAGTTATGATAATTATGCTCCAACATGAAGGTGACTAATTGCAATAGGAATAATTCCCAAGGGATTGGTAAAGAGACTGGAGGAATTGGATATCAGAGGAAGAATCTAGACCATACAACCCACTGCTAAAATACTTAGAAAAGCCCTGAAGACCTTAAGAGACTTGCTGTCACTCAAGGTCCAGTAAAAGAAGGTCAGTTACAAATGTTGTTAAAACCTCGAACGAAGGAAAATAATAATAATTTGTATATTTATATGGTTTTACGTCTTCCTCTCCTATTTGCAGGCAATTATTCGTTTTCAAGTAATTAATAATATTTTTTGCATATATTTATAGTTTCAAATGCCCTTACGAAAGGCATGAATCCTTCTCTTTATCACTATAAACAAAATCCCTTATATAAACAGTATAACAGTTCACATAAACATATGAACTAGTGGGCACTTAATAAAAATTCTTTAGTTAGCAAGCATAAACCAGAAGAGAGAGACCTTGCATTTATATTCAATACTTATAAACTTTCTTAGAAACCCCAGAGGTAGCAATACTAACATGACTAACACATTGGTTTCACAGTTACAACTTCTATCAGCTACTTCCTCATCCTGCTTGCTGTAATCAGCTTGAATGGTTCAAGAATCGAGTCAGGAAATACAGTTATCTGTTTAATTTGAACAATAGAACCTTGCAAATTGAATTTGTCTAGAAACAACAATAATAATCTGATTTACGACCCAGTCACTCAGAAATCATCGGTTTCTGTTAGATCATCGAAATTAAGAAGCGGTGAGTCTGTTCAGATGTATGATCAAGTCACGCTGGATGCGCCCGTTTCTGCAAGTTCACCGGGGTTAAGCAGCAATGAACTTGTTTAGGAATTAAATGGGTGAACACTAATTAAAAGCACTAAATCCTGTGTATCGGACCTTTTAAATAACCAAAATAATAATCTAGTCATATATAAAATATAATATGCCTTTATATATATATATATTTGGTGTCATGAAAAGTACAGAGAAATTTCATTGCTGTCACTAAGACTTGGAAAACCACCACCTTAGATGGTATGAAAAATGGCAAGGTGTAAACATGGACACCCCGCCTTGTTTGACATTCTGGACCATTGTTAAAATGAACCCGAGACGAACTCAGAAAAATGGACTGAAGGACAAGGAAATTGATGACACTGCACATGGCCTGATACCCTAGAGTTGACAGCTAGACTATATGTGTCAAGAAAATTAGGAAGAAAAAACTCACTAGTACTGAGGATTCCGTGGGAATGGATTTAAAAATGCACTGAAAGACTTATTACAACTGTCAGTAACAACAAAGACAACAGAAAAACAACAAAACCCGAAAACAGAAATGGAAAAAAAGCAAAACAAAAACTGGCGAGATTGCACACGAGATGACCATGACATGTCCAGGAATAGGAAACAAAAGAAAGTTTGAATCTCTTTTAACAGTGGTACAAAACAACGCCATAAGGACCAATTAAATTAAAGCAAAAATTGATAATACGCGACAGTTTAGCAAATATATGTTAGGTGGAGACAGAGATGAAACGGCTAATCTCAAAATAATTGAATGCAGCAAACGAGAACGAAAGTACTAGACTAGGTACGACGGGGGTTGGAAGGGTTATCAAATGAGAATTGCGCTAGAGATTGAAATTTGACCATATAACCAAATAGATACGAACAAACCAAAATCCGTTCTAGAGACGCATGTGAGACTTGAAGTTACAAGCGGATTACCTAATCCCAGCCTTGAAGATCAGATCTCGTATTAATTAATAAGGAAAAATAACTCGACATCAAGTGGATTTTGCCTTCCGGCGAAACACAGAGTAAAAATAAAAAAATACAGAGAATAAAAAAAGCTGTAGATCATGAGGGTGATGGGGATATCAGTAATAATTGGTGATCTCGCAACAGTCCCCAAAGGCTTGGAAGTCTAGAATCATATCGAGGACAAGAGTTTGAGCAGGGGGTTTTACTCCTCATCATCTGTCCAGTCGGTGTATTCTATAGCTCCCCCAAGAAAACTGGTCAGTACACATATAAGTAAAGTTGGTGACCGTCGTCGAGGGCGACCAGAAGGCTCCCTTTTCAATAGCTTCTACATCAAAGCGTAGGGGAGGGCGCTACTCCTTTCCCTAAATTACTCCGCTTTACCCTTGATACGTACCTTGTATCGCTGAGTGTTAAGCAAGGAGGTGTCAAGTACAATTTTTAAAGTCTTTGGTATGACGCGACCTTGGATTGAACTCAGATCTTCCGGACCATTGGCGAACATTCTACCTACTAAGCACTATGTTATCAGTATTAACTAATGAATTGATTTTAATGGCATGTCAACCATTCTTGGGTTATTTCATGTCAAAATGGTTCAATCATAACCCACCTCTGTGTGAAAGAGTCAACAAAATTGTTCATTCTATTTGATTTTAATGGCATGTCAACCCATCTAGGAATATTTTGTGTTTAGAAAATCATGTTCATCATATATTAAAAATTAAGTACATTTTTAGTTGTTTCTTTGTTTAATGACATATCAATCTTCGTGGGTTATTTAAAGCCAAATCCATCCTTACTGAAGACCAGTATGGGAGGTCGAAAAGGTCGAATGGAAGGGAAATTGTAAAAGAGTGAAAGAAGACGAAGTACTGCAGAGAAGGTTGTACTTAATGTTAACATCTTCTAACTCTTATTTTCTTTAATAAATCCCCACTTTTTATTTTCTTTTTTTATCCCTTCAGAGGTAGCTTGAAAAAAGAGAAAGAGGAAGAATGAAATAATAAAATAAGTTAGTCAAGAAAAAATAAAGACAAAAATAGTGGCGAGAAAGCAAAAGTGAGGATATATTAGAGTCATCGGGAAAGAGGAAAAGTGAGATAGAAGGAAAAATAATAGAGAAAGAAAGAAAGCCTAAGGACCAATCCATAAAAAAATCTTTCATTTAAGATGAGTACAACAAAAAAGATAATAATCAACAAAAGAAAAAAAAAAAAAAAAGAAAAAGAGAACCAAATAATCGACTTTCCTATCCAGGTTGACCACAGACTGAAAATCAAAGAAAAAGAAAAGAGTGATAAGTAACCTTACCAGAGAACAAACAAAAAACTTCAATGGAACATGAAAGTGATACTGATACCAATTGCAGTTGGTGCGTTCGGAACGATCCCTAGAGTTTAGGTAAGAGGACTTGAGGAGTTGGAAATCGAAGAACAAACGAAGACCATCAAAACTACGACATTTTAAAGACCGGCCAGAATACTGAGTGAGTCCTGGAGACTTAAGGAGACTTGCTTCATCACCTGAGCAAGCCTTCATGTGAAAAACTCAATAATAATGGTCAAGAACTTAGACGTTGACAGATAACTGAAAAAGCAGTGAAACATGAAGTTGATGGTAATATCAATTATAGTTTGTACACTTGGAATGATCTCCAAGTGCTGGGAAAAAAAGTGGAAAAACTAAGAATTAGAGGAAGAATTAAGGCCATCAAGACCACGGCATTGTTGTAAGAGTCCTAGAGACTTGAGTTGACTTGCTGTCTCTCCAGTAAAAGATCAATAGCTAACGCAAGTGTGTAAAAATAATAAATAAATAATAATAGTGATAATGAGAGCAACAACCTGAAATACTTGAAAGAGACCAACAAATAATCAACAAGACCAGAATACAATAATCACCACACTAAATACTGAAAAACAAGAACCCTCTAACCGAACTGAAACGCAAAGAAATATGAATCAAACCAAACGGAATAAGAACTAACACAAGAAAAAATGTTTATAGAGATTATAAGGAGAATCATGTCTGAAAAGACTACATTACCATCGCAAAGAAACCAAGACTGGAAAATTTTACGACAGAAACTGAAAAAATAAACCAGTTCCCACAATGGCACCAAAGTTAGGCATTGATGAGCCTGCTCAGTAGTAAAATGAATGACCATTTAGTCGCAGTTGGTTGCGTAATCAAAGAGAGAATAAGTGAGATGCTAACAAAGAGAGAAAGATAATGGAAATTTCAGAAGAAAGAGTTAGGATATATTAACAAAAAGGAATGAAATGAAACCGGAGGAGAAAGAAAACTATAGAAAGAAATAGTGATGATATCTTCACTGTTTCTTTTTCTGTCAGAGAAGGAGGTAGTGAGTACGAAGAAAAAGGAATATAGAAAGAGGGAGGAAATGTTAAAGAGGGAGATAGTGGAGGGATATTAAGAAAAAGAGGAGATAGAAAAGAGAGAATAAATCATATGACCGTTTAAAGACTCAGACGACAGTTGAAAAATCCTTTACGGATTTCGATTTTGTTTGCAAAGTGTTATGCCCGGATGTGATACGTAGAATATAATAATGATTGACTTAGTACCGGTTCACGCAAATTCACCGAAGTTAAGGAGCGATTTGTCTATTCAGTACTTCAATGAGTGACCACATAGTAACAGCATGTACAGCAAACAATTTTAAGAGAACAGGCAAACTTAGTAAATAACAACATCAATGATGATGTATTTACCTATACAACAAAGGTTAAAAAGTACACGGCGAGATTGCATCAATGAGAAATATGCACGTAATCGAATTGTCATCCGTGGACAGATTCTTGGATCTGATTTTTTGGAGTTGTACTACTGTCAATGCATGTTCCCGTAAAAGATTCGCTATCTTTTTTTCGACCAAGTTATTTCTCAAATCATACCCCATAAATATTTATAAAAAAACCCAGATCGAAATAAAAACAACAACAAAAAACAAAAACAAACGAAACCGCATCGTATTAAACCTATGTATCTCTCATATAATTGGACATTGGCCAAGCGGTTAGAATGTTCGCCAATGGCCTTCAATCCCTGGTCGAGTCATACCAATGACTTTAAAAAAGGTACTTGATGTCTCCTTGCTTAACACTCAGCATTATAAGGTACGGATCAAGGGTAAAGTAGAGCAATCCAGGGAAAGGAGTAGCGCCCTCCCCTACTCCTTGGTGTAGTAGCTATCGAAAAGGAAGCCTTCGGGTCACCCTCGACTATGGTCGCCAACTTACTTATCTCTCATGATATGCCCCGAAAGTAATGCCTTCTACGGGAACTAGATACACTTAGATAGAGCAAATTTCCTGTCACAAATATGTATATTTGCACATAGTCAGCAACACTGATGTGGTACTATATACTCTCCTGCCCCTGGGCGTTCCTTTCATAATAATGCGATATCCATATTGGTGCAAGCGTGTCTATCGCCAAAGTAACATTAGGAATATTCTTGTAAATGGCACAATTATAAAACAAGATTAAGCTGAAAAATTAAACAGCAAAATAAGATAGATACTAAACTGTATATTTACTCAATATGGCCACAATTTTTTAACATGCCTTCGAAACGATTTGCATACTTCCAAAATTAACTCTTCAGACATTTTATTCCAGTCCTCCTCAATAGCAATCTTAAGCGAACCAATAATTCGATGGGACGTTACATCTTTGTTTTCTAAAACATCCCATGTAGTGTAATCAAGAGGGTTAAGGTCTGGGCTTAAATATTATTTAATTGCTGTCCACACTGTTTTTTCGAGGACTTTCAATTCATTATGCTTTCTTATTGACGCTGTTGGGTCCTTCTTAATCCCCTTAGGGATAACAGTTAAAAAGTCTTCTTTTTGCTTTTTTTGTTCTATCCTCCACTGCCTTTTACTTAAAATGTTCTTTTCTGTAAAAAAAAGTTCTTTGCTTTGTATATGGTAGACAAAGAAACTTTGTCTTGGTTTAAGCGTTAAGCAAATCATAGATTCTTTCTTATTTCTTTTCATATTGTACAGAATTTTAATTTTAAAATGTGCTTGAATAATAGAGCTAATTATGAAAATTTAGATTTATCGCGTTCTTTTTCAAAACTGTACAAATCAGATTTAAAAAAACGTTTTAAAAATCATTCCATATTTTGCTTTCACATCCTATATATATACATATTGTCATCGCCAGAAAGACTGTTTCGTTGTATCACAACTCTTTAGTGTGGCTAGAAACGGACGCTTCAAGCTGGTATCGAAATTCGCCTAACTTTACGCTATACCTATATATATATATACCCCAACACACACACACACACACACACACACACACACACACACACACACACACTCACACATATATATATATACTACGTATATATATATGTGTGTGTTGGGGGGGAATAATCATTAACCAATTCGCATATGAAAAGAAACCTCTTTCTATACGGATATATTTGGGCGCATACAATGCATATGCATTCATGTACATGGATGTGTGTGCATAAGAGCAATCAAAAAGACAGCTAAACAGGGTCGATAGATTTTAATAGATAATAAAATAGATAGGGAATGATTCCTTAATGGAGATAAACCAGGTGGCTGATAGATTTCCCTTTGGAAACAATCACAACTTTTGGGGAGAGACATCGGCTAGTCGGCGAGACTGGGCGGACCGCGACGAATACTAACACTGGCTATCAATTTTCGTCAGGGATGGGTGAAGAACATTATCTGCTCAATTTTCATGACTTGTGCTACAGAGATGTCGGACTCCTCTGAAACTCCATGTATTTGAGCAATGAGGATGTGCTGGAATCCCTATGAATATATTTGTCTCGTTTTTGTTTTCAGTGTATGAAGAGAAAAAACAGTTGAGAAAATAGAATATATTCTATACTCTGGTCCCAGCCAAATGGGCCGACGAGAGACACTTTAATTTTAGAATGAGAACACAAAAATTCCGATCCAAAATTTAATTTTAGAAATATAGCATTAAACACACATAAAAAGTCTTGCATCGAATTTATTTATTTCAGTTGCCATCATGCGTTATTATGACACAGGCATATATGTTGTCATCAGTATATTTATCAATAATATTCAAACTCGCATAAAAGGGATATCATAACGAGATCTTTTATTCGAACAATTCACTTGAAACGCTTTTAGATGATAAAGTAACATACAGTTCAATTTGCTAATGAATGACAATTTTTTCGGGTTTGCTTTTGAGTTGCACATTATATTTTAATTATCCAACTTCTTGGTATATTAGAGATACCAACGAAATGCTAATTCGAATCATCAACTCTTTTTAGAATGGAATAATTGATATCCTCAAGGACCCATCAACAGCAACTCAACGGTTTTACGGGTTGACTAGTATACTTTTAAAATTTAAAGATTATCGATCTACTGTTGGCATTGCCAAGTTTATCAGCATCGAGATGCGTATCAGTTTAGCTCATGCAGAAATACCGAAATATGGAAGCAGAGGAGGATGTAATTGAAAAGGAATCAATTCAAATGCCGGACAGAAGAAGACTTTTATATCCGAGACAATAAAAAGTCGATCATGTTTACGATACCAGCTTCAAGATTTGGAATTGATATCAACAGAATGAGATATAAGAATGTCAGCTAAAGTTCAATTTTAAACACAAATATTTTAAAACATTAAAAAGTCACCACACATAATATATTAAAGAATTAAGCATACTTTCCAACACGTTTCATTACAATTGACGTCCAATGATTTCTTTAAGGAAGTCTACCTCTTTTCATACTTTCAGGCAACTCCCCAAACATGTGTTTCCTTAACAGAAAATATACAGATTGCACGCATATTCAGGTTGGTTAATTGGTTGATTTTATGTCAACTCTTGTTTGGGTTTTATGGAAAATCAACCCTTGTTGGTTATTTAATGCCAACTCTTATTTACACACACACACACACACACATATATACATACATACATACATACATACATACATACATACATTTAATATGTATGATTTCCAAACACATATTGTAGATAACATTTTTAAACGAGCTTGAGCTCATTCTTGCATACACTTAAATTATTACAAGTATTTCTATATAACATGAATAATTCTATTTACGATTAATCATTTATTTACACAGTTAAATCCTTCCAAGTATTAATATACTTTATTGAGTGTGTTAACTACTGACAAAATCAATCATATCTAAAAACAAATACCATAACAATTTTGTAAACTGAAAAGGACAAATAACAGTAACAATTTAATTTTATATCAGTCATTTGTTTGCACCCATTTAAGTGTTTATACATATATGGTTTATCAGCGGTTAGTTTGTAGGAAGTTGAATTATATGTACATGAGTTAGATCTAATTTCTTTGCTCACAATTAAGTATTAGTATTCTTTCTACACTATGAAATGGTTCCATTTATTGCTATCTAACATTAATATGTTTATTAATCATTTGTTTTCATACTGCAAAGAGGTTACAAGTACTTCTATTCAACTCTAATTATTCTATTCTAATGCTGAAATAAGATTTTTGCAAGCAATTATGTTTTTGATTAACAAATGATAACATTTGAGAACAAATAGAGCTCCATGTAACTATTCTTAAAACAAATAATTCGCAAACTTATGTTGGTTTAAGTATTCATATCAATTACTTGTTATTTTCAAAATATCATGTAGCCAAAGTGAACCTGGAGATAATGGTAACGAGCAGTTAGGTGTCATATGCAGAATATTCATTTTTCTTTTTTGAGGGGATACAGTCGGTGTATTCTAAATCTCGCTAAATAGACAACGTATAATCTGATTTTAGAAACATTGCGAATACAGTTTATATTCTTTATAGTGTGTGTTAACTACTGAGATAATCAACCATATTTAAAACAAATACCACAACAATTTTGTAAACTGAGAAGGACAAATAGTTATTTTAGTGCTGACCTGACTCATAGAAACGCTCGACACCTTGAAAAATCCATGAAATTAGTGCAAACATGAGAATAAGAAAGCCTCAGGGAAGGAGTAGCGCCCTCCCCTACACATTGGTGTAGTAGCTATCGAAAAGGGAGCCTTCGGGTTACCCTCGACTATGGTCGCCAACTTTACTTTACTTATCACAAAAATATTTGGTGTGGTTTGGTTGTGTTTATGCCACATTTGTAGCAGGAGTACTACAAGGGGACACGCTTGCCCCATACCTCTTTATCATTTGTCTAGACTACGTACTTAGGACATCGATCGATAACATTAGGGAAAACGGCTTTGAGCTGACAAAGAAAAGAAGCAGAAGGTACCCCGCTAAAACAATTACCGACGCCGACTAAGCCGACGACATAGTGCTACTGGCCAATACTCCCAACCAAGCCGAAACACTACTACATAGTTTGGAACGAGCCGCTGCAGGCATTGGACTCCATGTCAATGCACACAAAACTGAATTTATGTGCTTTAATCAGAAAGGCGATATCTCCTCACGAGACGGAACCTCCCTGAAACTGGTTGACAAATTCACCTACCTAGGAAGCAGCGTATCATCAACCGAAAAAGACATCGACACATGGCTAACCAAGGCATGGACAGCTATCGATAGGCTTTCGATCATATGGAAATCAAATCTGACCGATAAAATGAAACGCAGTTTCTTCCAGGCTGCAGTCGTGTCGATACTGCTGTATGGATGCACTATTTGGACGCTGACTAAACGGTTGGAGAAGAAGCTCGACGGCAATTATACAAGAATGTTGCGAGCAATATTGAACAGGTCCTGGCAGCAACACCTCACACGGCGCCAACTGTACGGCCACCTACCACCTATCACGAAAACTATACAAGGTAGACGAACCAGACATGCCGGACACTGCTGGAGAAGCAAGGACGAGATCGTAAGTGATGTGCTCCTGTGGACCCCCGCATATGGCCAATCAAAAGTAGGACGACCAGCTCGAACATTCATACAGCAGCTATGTGATGATACGGGATGTAACCCTGAAGACCTGCCGAAGGCGATGAATGATAGGGAGACGTGGAGAGAGATGGCCAGGGATATCCGTGTTAGCCGCACGTCGTGATGATGATGATGATGCCACATTTACCAGTGTGAGTTATTTAATACTAAATCGAGGTATATATATATATATATATATAGCCTTTGAGATTCTGCTCGCCCGATCGACTCTTTTGAGTAAAACCTTATTCAGGCGATTAAAGTTATTCTTCTAGTCACCCGGTGGTCGATCAAAATCGCAATGAAACGTCTCTTCAAATATAGAAAAAGGAAAACATTCTTTTTACAATTCATAAGTATGCCATGGAAGATTCACCAGTTACTTAGAATGACCTACAATGACATTACTGAATTCTTTGGTCTTGTGCGTGGCGCCTGACGACCGTTTGCTTATAGAAAAGGGAGTAGCATCCCCAAAATATACTGTAATCATCAAAAGAAGATCAGACAAATGGAATTTAGAATAACCAGCCCCTCTCTATCTTGGACGGCCGGTCATTGTAAACGTTCGTATAATTAATGCTTCCACAGAGGAGCCAAAATGTCTCTAATTAAGATGCTCACAGATTTTTTGAAAATCATTTGGAAAAAAACTATCCTTGACTCAAATCTATATTCGCTCCCCGCTTACGAAAAATTTAAACGAACATTTGAAAGAAAGAAAAGACAAAACAAAAACAAAACGTATTCTTTAACCGACCACACACCGTAAAACAATTTATACAAGAATGTATTATTCATATTTTCTTCTCTTATTTTTTAGCTGTGAGAATGTCTGCACTAATAAAATCATTGAGTATTGTTGACTGAAAACGGAGTCGGTCGCGTAAAATGATTTTGGGACCAGTAAATTTTCCTTCTCTCTCAGACACCGGTCGAATGATTTCTTTTTCAAATTTCAAAGGATCTTTCTATCTATCTATCTATCTATCTATCTATCTGTGCGTGCGTGTGTGTATGATTTGTTAGCGAAGAGTTTATATAAAACTAATGTTGGCGACCTTTGTCGATGGTGACCCGAAAGCTCCCTTTTCAATAGCTACTACACCGAGGTGTAGGGAAGTGCACTACTTCATTCCCTGAATTGCTCCTCTTTACCCTTATATATATATATATATATATATATATATATATATATATATATATATATATATATATATATATATATAATTTGTAAGCGAAGATGTTTTTTTTACAAACCAGAACTCAATTGTTTATACACAGTTTTATGGTTTTAAGAATTGCTATCTGGTACTTATGATTCAATTGAGTATAAATCATGTTTGTACATCTTTAAATGTTTTAAAGTATATTTTTATTTGACTTATAGATAGTCAGGCAGGACCAGGGAGTAATGGAAGTGAACGGGTATTTCATATTACCCAGTGCTTCAGAATTGGAGTCTTACCATCAGATTGCTTAGTGTCATACTAAGGCCATTTTTTGGAGAGGTGCAGTCAGTATATTCTTCAGCAGCAAGCGTCTGGGAGGAATAAATTTGAACAATATATATATATATATATATATATATAAAGCACTTTATATTCATGTGACCAAACCTATATGAGTGTGTACCTGTGTACGTAGGGTATGAGTACGTACATACTCACACGCACATTTATAAATGTATTCAGTTGCACACACACACACTCACACACACACACACACACACACACACACATATATATATATATATATATATATATATATATATATATATATATTTGATTCTTTACCGAAGAATATATATATTTGTTAGCGAAAAGGATATATATGTATATATATATATATATATAATGATGAAATTATATACACGTATATGGATATATAATTCCATAGACATTTTCTCGAAAAAAACAAAAAAACAAAAGGAAACAAAAACAAGGACAATCACTTTACTGCTAATTGGCCCAGTCGGCTGAGGTTGCAGAATACACTAACAATATCTCTGCAGAGGGCAAAGACTCCACCAATGAGTGTCCTGGATATGACACTAAACAATCTGATGATGAAGTCCCAGGAATGCTGGAGCTTTTGGGAATGTGTGGTACTCCTTTACTGTCATCGATTCCAGGTCCACTTTGGCCCAGTGTGATAACACCTGATATGATCCTATTTATTGGTTAAATAGAACTAAACAGTGTAATTAATTATGCCATAATGAATCTTTTGAAATAGTACTATTTATATGTATAAAAACGGATTTGGCATTAAATAACCCAAGCCATAAAACCCCACCAATTTAATCAATTCTGTACCGCTAACAAAACTTTCATCAGATGAGTCTAGCTAATGATGGGACTGATTTCGTCGTCTGGGACTGGAGAACACACTGACTGTATCTCTGCAGAAGGGTAAAATTCTCCTAAGAGTGTTCTATTAATGAAACTAAACCATTTGATTGTGAGGCTCCAGTGATGGAGCTTAGGGAAATGTGTAGTACCCCTTCAGTGCTATCATATCCAGCTTCATCTGTTGCGGTCCCATCTATTGATCGGATAGAACTGTTTCATCATTTACTAAACTTGAAAACTTTTAGAGTTAAATAAAATTGCTTGAAACTTGTGAGTAAATAAAACTATTGCTGTAAGAGAGCAGTAGCAGAAACCATCTGTTAGGTTAGATTACAATACTAGAAAACATTTAACCGTGTGCAAATAAGAAATATGTTCAAATTGACTCGTGTGAAATTATTAGTGTTAAATAGCAATACTTGAAACCATTGAATATGTGCAAAAAGAATTATTACTGTTCGATAGTATCGTATGAAACCATTTAACTGTATGCAAAGAAATGTGCTCTCGCTCACCTTAAAATAATGATACCGACAAACTATTTGTTTAAAAATCATATACATTGAATATATATGTATAAACAGATTTCGGCATTAAATGACCTACAAGTATTGATATACCATAAAACACAACCAACCAACCAACCAACCGTTTACGTTGTTGTAGAGTTATATCTGATAGATGCCAAATGAAGATCGACTTCAATTTGCGGCAGCTAGACAACAAATGTCATGCAAAATTATCATAGCTCTGTGCAATGTGTTGATAGAAAAACAATAAAAATATTTACTCAGCTTATTTTTTTCAATACTCACTCTATTAACTCTCATCTAAGGTGATATAAAATGCTACATTTCATAGAAAAGTTTACAAAAATACTGTGACATTCACTAAATACAGTTTTTCGATAATGACACCGATCATAATAAATGTCAGAAACAACATTGAAACAGAAGAAATCAAAACTAAAAAAAAGCATATAAATCTTTGTGTCTGCTTATGCGTGTGTATGTAAGCCCTGATTTATTTTTTTTTCTTTATTTAACGGCATATAAACACCTTATGTGCAACGCCGAAAGTTAATATTAACAATGTATACACAAATACATATTTTCAGGTAACATTATTCAATAATGATAATTGTAAAAATTCTTAAAATGGATGAAAGAAGAACTACAGCAAATAGACAAGAAAACAAGAAGTCTTATGACGATGCTTAAGGTCTTACTTTCCAGAGATGATACAGATAGATTATAAGTGTGAAAAAAGGAGGAAGAGGATTCGCCAGTATTGAAGATAGTGTTGATACATCGATAAGACGTCTCGAAGACTTCATAAAAAGTGCAAAGAAAGACTGATTACAGCGACCAGAAACAACACAAACAACACAAGGCTCAACAAAACAACAAAAAAAAAAAAAAGGGGAGAAAAAACAATTCTATGGACTTTTCAAGCGACAAACAAGCGAAATCTCACACGAGAAGGCTTGGGCATGTCCAAGAAACCTTCAGAAAGAAATTGAATCTGTTCTAATAGAAGAACAAAATAAAGCCAGAAGGAAAAACTACATTAAAGCGAAAATAGATTAGACGCAACAAGATAGCAAGTGTTGGTTATGTCATGATGGAAACGAAACAATCAAGCTTATAATAAAGGAACGTAGTAAAAACAGTATAAGACCAGGCACGACGGGCTGGATAAAGTGATCCAATGGGAGTTGTGCAAAAAATTGAAATTGAACAATACGAACAAATGGTAAATGCACAACCAAAGATCCGACTTGGGGAATGACACGCACAAAATTCTTTGGAATTTTGAGATACAAACGGATCCTCTAATCTCAACCAGATGACCAGACCGAGTAACATTCAACAAAAAAAATGTGAACGTGCTGAATTGTGGACTTTGCCGTTTCGGTGGACCACAGAGTAAATATAAAAGAAAGTGAAAAGAGAGAGATGTACGTGGACCTTGCTAGGGAACTAAAACAATGGAACCTGAAGGTGACGGTGATACCACTTGTGGTTGGTGCACTCGGGACCATCCCCAAACGATAGGTAAAGAGACTGGAAGAATTGGAAAAAAAGAGGATAAGTAGAGACCATCCACACAGCATCATTAAGATCAACCAGAATACTGAGAAGAGTCCTGGAGACTTGAGGAGACTTGCTGTCACAAGTAACTCCAGTAATAGTAAACCGCTAACGCTGGTGTAAAAAACTCTCAAAGCAGTAAAAAAAAAACTAATTATAATATGGTGATAGAGACAAAACGATTAATCACATAATAAGCGAATACAGCAAACTAGCACAAAAAGAGTACAAGACTAGACATAACTCAGTGGGGAATAGGATCCACATAGAACTGTGGAAGAAACTGAAATTTGGCTATACTTGCAAATCGTATATGCACAAACCAGAATCTGTCCAGGAGAATGAGATGCATAAAATTCTTTGGGATTTTTAAAATACAAACAGATCACCTAATCTCAGTTAGAAGACCAAACCTAGTAATAGTTAACAAAAGAAAGAGAGCCTGTCGATTAGTGGACTTTACTGTCCGAGCAGACCATAGAGAGACAATCAAAGAAAATGAAAAGAGGGACAAGTACTTACACCTTGCCAGAGAACTAAAAAAGGAAAGTGGTGGTCACATCAATTGTAATTAGTACCTTAGATTCAAAGGCTTGATAACAAAGCTGGAAGTATTGGAAATCCGAGGATGAGCCGAGAACATCCAAACTACAGCATTGTTCAAATCAGCCAGAATACTGAGAAGAGTTCTGGAAACTTGAAGAGACTTGCTGTCATTCAAACTCTTGTGAAAGACCATCAACTACCAGATTAGACACGACTGAGTGTGGAAGGTAACGCATAATTAAAGAAAGATAATCTGCTGAATAGTCGTATAGATAGGCTCTACCATAATTCGGCAGGTTCTCTTTTTTAAAGAATATAAAAGTTTAAAATCATTTAATATTAGAATCATGCAAGAAACTGAAATTTGACCATACTACCAAATGATATATGCACAAAAGAGAATCTTACACAAAATTCTCTAGGATTTTGACATGCTAACAGATTACTTGGTCCCGGTTTGAAGACCAGACAGACAGACCTACTAATAGTAAGTAAACAAAGAGAACCTGCCGAATTGTATACTATGACAATAATAATAAGGATAATAATTAGTCTACATGATATCGAATTCTCTTTGGTCATGCAAATAATTTGTCATTGTATTGTGTCAAAATAATCCAATGCAATACTAAGAATCTTCAGATAATTATTTGACCAATTGCAGGGTAAGAGGAATGGCTGTCCTCAAAGCTCCAAAATAGGAATATCAACCCTGGATAGAGTCGTATCCATACGTATGTGAGTGTGTGGGTGTATGTAGGTGTTCATATTCATACGCATGCGCGTAGATGTGTGTTTTCGGGGGATAAGTTTTTGTTATTCTCACCGTTTAAACCTATGTTAAATTAAGTGAAATATCATTTTGTTTTAGTATTGCCTTGAAATATGATATGTTATAAAATTCTGAGTCGTTTGATGGTTTGAGACAGAAGTAATCAGATTACAGTAATTTTCGTTTTTTAGTTTTTTTTTTTAAATTTTGTCTTACATGCTAACTTTTTTAAAACTAAAATTTTAGTCTGTTTCAAATTGATGCGAGACGAAAGTATCTAAACGAAGCACATGTTTTTTTTTAATTTTTCAAAAGCTTAAATATTTTCATTTTAGCTTCACTGATATTAAAAAAAAATTCCCACAGGGAATATTATAAATGCCTGTCCCTTATGTCGTTTTGTTGCTTGTTTTATATATTTACATACATAGAAACACACACACATACACACATATATATGTGTGTGTGTGTGTGTGTGTATGTGTGTGTGGCTAAAACTGAGTAAACATTTAAATAAAACAGTTCTACAAAATCGGTAATTTCATTTTTTAACTCGAGGGAAAAAATATGACAGAAGTAATTCTAGTTGCCTTAAAATGGGATAAAAAGAAGAAAGTTTAGAGCAGTTTTCGTTGTTTCAATAGTAGATGATATATTTTATATAGATCTTTCTTGTGTGTGTGTGTGTGTATGTGTATGTGTGTGATTATATGTTAATATCATACGCTAAAATGCTACGCTTAGTAATCAGCAGTTGGCCATGATATCTTGCGAAAAAAAGATTATTTTCCCTTCCAAAAACATACAGCTAATGACCCTCCGACAACCCCCCCCCACGTGTATCTCTTTTGAATATTTTCCTGTATTCGTTCAAACCGCTATTTTAAATTCATAATTCCCATCCTGAAGATGACAAAAAACACTTTCTCCCTGGAATTTTCGTAATTTCATATCTTGAATAATCTACGTCGAAACGCGTTGGTGGAACTAATTAATGTTTTAGTAATACATTTTTTTTATCCATTCATATGTCTTTTTCTTTACATTTTCTTTATATAACATATCATCATCATCATCATATCGTGCTGGCAGCACGGATATCCCTGACCCTCTTTCGCCACTCCTCCCTATCGTTCATCGCCCTAGGTAGGTCTTCAGGACAACAACCTGTATCCTCACATAGCTGCTGAATGTACGTTCGTGCTGGTCGTCCTGCTTTTGCGCGGCCGTGTGTGGGGATCCATAAGAGTACATCTCTTATGAGTTCATCTCTGCTTCTCCAGCAATGTCCTGCATGTCTGGTTCGTCTAACTTGAATAGTTTTCGTGATAGGGGGCAGGTGGCCATACAGTTGGTGTCTTGTTGGGTGTTGCCGCCAGGACTTGTTGAGGATTGCACGCAGCATTCTTGTGTAATTGCCATCTAGTTTCTTCTCCAGCCGTTTTGTTAGCGTCCATGTAGTGCATCCATATAGCAGTATCGATGTGACCGCTGCCTGGAAGAAACTGCGTTTCATTTTATCGGTTAGGTCTGATTTCCATATAGTCGATAGCCTATTGATAGCTGTCCATGCTTTCGTTAACCTCGTTTCGATGTCCTTTTCGGTTGATTCGACGCTGCTTCCTAGGTACGTGAATTTGTCTACTAGTTTAAGAGGGGTTCCTTCTAGAGTGGAGATGTCCCCCGTTTGGTTATAGCACATATATTCCGTTTTATGTGCATTAACATGGAGGCCTATGCTTGCTGCTGTTCGTTCCAAACTATGCAGAAGTGTTTCGGCTTGGTCAGGTGTATTTGCCAGTATCGCTATGTCATCGGCGTAGTCGGCGTCGGTAATTGTTGTTGCGGGGTATCTTCTGCTTCTTTTCTTCGTCAGTTCGAAGCCATTCTCTTTGATTTTGTCAATCGATGTTCTAAGTACGTAGTCTAGACAAATGATAAAGAGATACGGAGCCAGCGTGTCTCCTTGTAGTACTCCTGCTACTATGTCGAAGTATTCTGTGTCTCCATCTGGTGATCGTACTTTTACTTTAGTGTTTCTATAGAGAATCGTTATTGCCGCTACGGTTTCTTTAGGTATGCCGTACGCTAGTAGGATTTGTTCCATCTTTCCTCTGTGAATGGAGTCGAAAGCCTTGGTAAAGTCGACAAATATTAATGTCGCTTGTAGGTTCTTTGCCCGTACACCTTCAAGGATTCTGCGGATGGTTAATATTTGTGAGGTCGTAGATCTATTTCTTCGGAAGCCATTTTGGTTTTTTCTAAGTATGTTGTCGATTTTGGGTTCTATTCTGTTTCGTAGTAGGGCATTGTAGATTTTGGCAGCTATGGATGTAAGTGTTATGCCTCGGTAGTTTTTGGCTAATCCGAGGTCCCCCTTTTTAGGGAAGGGGAGTATGCATCCCTTCGTCCATCTATCTATCGGATTTTGATTGTATACTGCGTTGCAGTGTCGGAGCAGTATGTCGTCGAATTGTCTGGTCTTCCATACTTCCGGGGGAATTTCGTCCAGTCCTGCAGCTTTTCTATTTTTAATTTTTCTGAGAACCGAGTCGAGTTCTTCTTGTGTGAACGGTCCAAGTTTAATGTCTAATTGTTTGCTAATTATTCTGGTGATTGGTTCAGGCGTTATTTTTGGTGGGTTTCCAAGTAAGTTTTCGAAGTGCTGTTTCCACAGTTTTATTCTTTCTTGTTGGTTTGCTGCTTTAAGTTTTGCTTTGGCCGTGTTCTTTCTTCTGCTCACTTCGTTTATTGTTTGCCAGGCAATTCTAGATTGTCTATCTTCCACCGAGTCTCTAATCTTATCTATCTGATTTTGAATGTATTCTGTCTGTTCCTTTATATATATGCCTGTTAATTGATATTGTGCCGTTTTTAGTTTTTAGTTTTAAGGCATTTGTGTTTGTTGGGTTTTTTCGATAGTTTTTGGAGGCTGTTTTCACTAGTGCACGTTTTTCTCTCACCGCTAAAGTTTCCCATGGGACTCTATATTTAGTTTTAATTTTTGTTGGAATGTATTTTGCTGCTGCCTCGAGGTGTGCATTGACGAAATTTTCGTATTCGTCGTTTGGTGTACTTTTTTCCGTCTTTTCTTGTAGTGTTTCGAATCTGTTTCTTAATTCTAATACGTATTTATCTCTTACATCTTTGTTGTTTAATAGGGCCCAGTCATAGTGTTTGGTGGTCGCTGTTCGTTTGTCGTTTTTTCGTAGGCTTAACCGTATTTTCGCCGTGACTATTCGGTGATCGGTGGACACACCCTCAAAAGAGGAGTATGCCTCGCAATTCAATGCACTATTCTTCCATTTCTTGTTTATAAGGACGTAGTCTATCTGAGCTTTAGTATTGTTTGCGTACGTGTATGTCCATAGTTTGCCCTCTCTTTTTTGGTAGTTTGTATTGAGGCATGCTAATCTATTTTCTATCATGAAATCTGTTAGATGTTGCCCATTTCTATTTGACGTGTTGTGGAGGCTGTTTTTGTTGTTTCCGTTTTTCCCGATTTGTGCATTCATGTCTCCGCCAATGACTAACATGTTGTGTTTCGGGATGCTACGCACTAATGAGGATAACTCATCGTAGAAGGTGACTATTTCATTTTCTTCACTAACATTGGTGGGGCTGTAGCATGAGACGATTGTTGCTCTGGGGTTTCCGTTAAATGTAGCTACCATCATTCTAGGTTGTATTTTCTCTATGCTATTAAGCGTTTTTAGTGCTCTAGGTCCTATAAGCAATCCTACCCCTCCCACTGCGGCGTTGACAGAGTTTTTCCATGCGGATACAGTGGCGAGCGACCATCCATTGCTAGTTTCGTGATATTTGATATCTTCTGTGTGTGTGTATCTGTGTTCTTGTATGCATATTATGTCTATTTTATGTTCTTCGGCCGATGCGATTAGCTCTGGGAGTTGTCCTATTCTATTTAAGGTTCTTACGTTAAATGTGGCTATTTGTAGTGTTTGCTTGCATTTTAGTAGTTTTGATTGTTTGAGCTCTGTAGCTGATTTTTCGAACACCGAGGCCAGGGCTCCAACCTCAGCAGGACGCGCCCCTTTTTTACCCGCGCGAAGAGCGATGCGGTTTGTGTAAGTGGTTTGAGTGTGGGTCATGGTTATCTTTCGATGGCTGTTTTATTCTCTTCTATAGAAGCCACTCTTATAGAGGAGCAGCAGTAGTTCCCCGATCGAACTGTCGATCCTGAGCGAAAAGTCGTCAGACTCACGTCCAGGACCCATTTGGGTATTGAGTTTGGTCGTCCATTGTTTTATTCAAATACCTTTACGTACATCATGCTGCTTCCCATGTGTACATTTAAAAAAAAAAAAAAAAAAAAAAAAAAAAAAGAAAAGGGTGGGGGAATTTGTTTTAAGTTTTAACTTAGTTAAAGTCCAACATTAAGGTACTTTCTTAAGACTTTCACTAGTACTGACTTATACTTTTACGAATTTTTAAATTATTCGATAGAAGATATTCAAAAACATTCTGCCTTGTTCGCTGACATGTGGATAGGCTTAATATCAAATTGGCTTTATAGTAGAGTAAGCGTGCCTTTACATTTAAAACGCATAGTTTAAGCATTATTTCACAAACAAAATACAGCATAACATTTTGTAAAATTCAGCATTTTAAATTGGAATTAAAGACATACTGACCAATATTGACATTTCTTCCACTCGGCTCCTGAGTTCAAAAGCTCTTCTTCGTTTGGACTTTTATTTACTACTGATATTTTAGGTAGCTTTGGGGGTGGCGGTCTACTGGGGTGGAGGGGAGAATTCGTTTTTGTTGGGTTTTTTTTTTTTTTCTTTTTTTTCCTTTTTCCCTTTCTGAGGGGGGGGGGCTGTGGTAGCATTCTAGGCTTTTCTTCTAAACTACTGTTAGGGCTTTCTTTACGAATTTTTAAATTATTCGATAGAAGATATTCAAAAACATTCTGCCTTGTTCGCTGACATGTGGATAGGCTTAATATCAAATTGGCTTTATAGTAGAGTAAGCGTGCCTTTACATTTAAAACGCATAGTTTAAGCATTATTTCACAAACAAAATACAGCATAACATTTTGTAAAATTCAGCATTTTAAATTGGAATTAAAGACATACTGACCAATATTGACATTTCTTCCACTCGGCTCCTGAGTTCAAAAGCTCTTCTTCGTTTGGACTTTTATTTACTACTGATATTTTAGGTAGCTTTGGGGGTGGCGGTCTACTGGGGTGGAGGGGAGCTAATTTTTATGTATGTATATTTATGAATACATATATATATATATATATATATATATATATATATATATATATATATATATATTCATATTCGAACCAGGTCGGCTAGGGCTGTAGAATATGCCGACTGCCAGGAGAATCTTGGATATGACACTAAACAATCCGACGGTATGACTCCTGTTCCTTGGGATTTGGGAAATGTTGGTTACTCATTTATTGTCATAACTCTCTGCTCCATTCAAACCCATGTATGACTCAAATAGAATTTTTTAACCATGTTGACAAATATTAAATGAATTCTTAGTGTTTCAGAGCAATACTTGAAACAATTTAACTGTGTATAAACAAATGAATTCTGGTTTATTCAAAATGTCATCAGCAAATATCGTACAAGGGTTGTTATGCCATGAAATCCAACCAACCAACCCAAGACAAAATGTTAACAAACGAAAGCTACCACATAAATTCCATATAATTCCCGAATTGACGTATGTCAACTGATAGCTGAGCGGTATGATACTCAGTCTAACGTAAAGTTGGGCGGGTTTCAATCCTAGTTTGAAGCGTCCTACGTGTCTAGACACACTGAAGAGATGCGATACAACGAAACAGTATCTCTGTGGATGACAATATATATGAATACGTATATATTCATCATTGACGTCAGGCCGTGCCCCGTGCACTGATTTCCCAGTCTCTCCCTCTCTATCATCTATCGTCCATCGCCTTCGGCAGGTCCTCTTGACTGCATCCTTTGTCTACACAGTCCTGTTGTAGATAATGTCACGTGGTCTCCCACTAAGAGGAGACATGGGGAATTGCTACTATTCCTCCGTTTTTGAATTAGCCAAAGATTGACCGTTAAAAGACAAATAATGAATACAGATCAACTTCGGCTGGCCGTTGAAGGAAGAAAAAATGTGGGTCAGGCTATCTGTACTCTGTGACCTCACTGGGGTCGCCTGAAAGGGGAAGGAAGAAGGTAGACGCTAAATGATTGGCTAGGATCCTAAAACGGAAGTGGCACCTTCTTCCCGTCAGCGGAAATAGGAAATAAGAAAATCAGTTTTGGATCAGACATCGTTGTGAACAGATGGGGCGAGGCCCATGCCAAGACTCCGGGTAAAGAAAGACGGAAAGTATCTTAGACAAGGGGGAAGAAGGAGCCATACCTTCAAGTCAGAACTAAAAATAACATAAAGTCCGTTAGCCCGTAAAAGAGGAAATATTCTCCACAGGAATCCATCGGAAAAAGATAAGTAATCTATAAGATTGTTTCTCCCTATATCCAATTATATACCCTCTCTCTTTCTCTCTCAATTTGAAGAAAGACTAAAGAAGAAAGAACAGGAGAAAGACATTTATGTTTATGTACTATCCGTTAATAATATAGCCGACGCGTTGAATATTGTGTATCCGCGTGTGTAGTAAAAAGATTGATATATTTTAATGTTCCCA
The DNA here is from genome assembly GCA_963585895.1 of Sepioteuthis lessoniana. Taxonomy (NCBI): domain Eukaryota; kingdom Metazoa; phylum Mollusca; class Cephalopoda; order Myopsida; family Loliginidae; genus Sepioteuthis; species Sepioteuthis lessoniana. The sequence goes on from OY757924.1 coordinate 39,138,164, forward strand.
CGTGTTGAAGTTGTTCATTTGTATCGTTTGCTATCAAAAATTGTTTCATGCTTGCTTCCTTTTCAGCTTCTATTCGCCTTATGTTATCCTCGCTTAAATTGTCCTATATGAATTCCTTTAAAAATATTACACGGGAAACCGGAGTTGTCGACTACTATAATCAATATTATTACATCTAAACCTATCCAATATACACATTCCATTGTTCTAGGGGGTGGAGGAACTAGTGGCCTTGGTGGGTGTGTGTATAGTGTGAAAATTGGAAACCCCTTGCCAACAGCGGTCAGTCTAACCATAAAATAACCCCCACATAATATGCCAGTTCCTACATTCCCGAGAAAGGACTCTGAACAAGGACGTATTCTACGAGGGATCAAGTGCCAGGTCGCCCCGTCCTCACACGTGCAAAAAATACACCGCCGTTTGGTGATAACAATATTTAAATGCACCAGTTCCCATACGCTTTTAAATGGTTGCTCATCCGGGGATCTTTTTATTTTAATTTGCCGTCACAATAAGTTCTAGTCAGACGTCCAACATCTGCTCGTCCGGGTTAAGGAAACCACAGGAAAATGTCACCTTTACTTCTCCGGCAGTGTCTCGCATGTCTTGTTCGTCTGATTTGAATGGTCTTAGAATGAATGGTCGGTAACCATATAGCTGCAGCTTTGTGGAATGTTGCTTCCAGGATTTGTTCACTATGACTCGTAACATTCTTGTGCAATTGCTGTCAAGCTTCATCTCCATGTGTGGTGCCTCCATATAGAAGTATGGACACAATCGCTCTTTGGAAAAATTTGCATCTTATTTTATCGGATAACACCTACATCAGAGGCAGCGTCACATATATTCATATACATTCATATATACGCATACACATACATATTTATATAAATATGAATAGGTATATACTGAAAATAGTGCATACTCCAAATAGTTTTGACGGTAGATGCAATTTGTGCTTAGAAGAGAAAATACATATTTTAATACATAAATGGCCTGATAAGTTATTAAATAAGAGAAGTGAATTAATAGCTTGATGTAGACATATGACTAAATCTAAATTATAGACTAAAAAAGATTAAAAACATAGAAATAATTAGTGAAACCGGAAAAAAAAACGTATCCAATATACACATTAGGAAAAAATAAATAAATGGTATCGAAATTGATATAAGCATTAATATTTCTCTTAAAAGTTAATTATCGAACTTAACATGAAATGAAAATAAATTAAACAAATAAATAAAAAAAGTTAAATTACCGGAATTATAACTGACGGAAGAAATTTGAAAATAAAATGAATAGGTAAATAAAAAAACGGAAATTCAATAAAACGAGGAGGTAACTCCTTAATCTCTGCCCCCTCCCCTTCCCCCACGTGTCTATTCTGTTTTATTTATCCATTGGATCTGAAGAAGTCCTGTTATATTTTTCTTCGTGTTTTTGGTTTACACCAGAAACTGAAAAACAGGATGGAAATAAATTTATAATCCTAAATTAACCGGTCTTTGGTTTTTTCTTAAAGATATATATATATATATATATATATATATATATATAAGGACCCAAGCATACACACATATAATAATTTTGAATCAGAGTTTCTGCGTATGCTAAATATAAGTATAAAGATGATACAATAGAAAGAAAGGAAATCTAGATTTTTGAAGCATTGAAATAAGTGTTATATATTCCTTACAGCTATCTTGGGTATCTTATAAATATTCAGATAATCTGAGCGAGGATTTCTTGAAAATGAGAATGTGTTTACGTTTCAGTATAAGCTGTTGGTCTGTTAAGGAAAAGGTGTACAGTAACAAAAAAGTAGGAAGATAGTAAGATTAGAAGACAGGCAAATAAAAGTGACATTTGACATTTCTTGTGTCGATCAAAATGTTGGGTAGATGAGAAGAGATATGCATATACATATATAAAAAGAAAAGATAAAATGATGTACAAAAAACAGGAGACATTTGTTGGGCATCAGTTTCTCGTTTTAAAGAATCCTCACTAAGCCAAGATGGTTATTATGGATTTATACCACTTATTTTCATGCTTCGAAAACCTAGACTTCCTCATTTTTTTGTGCTATCTATCTATCTATCTATCTATATATATATATAGAGAGAGAGAGAGAGAGAGAGAGAGAGCTATATATATATATATATATATAGATATATATATTATCTTCGTAGGAAATTGACACGGCGACACGAGTTCATATCCTGGACGAGACTGATAGCATTTCACATAGCACTAATACCCTTGGGAAAGGTATGAATCCAATTATTCTCCCTCCAACTATGGGTAAATAGTAGGGCAGACTAGGTTCTTCAGCCTTGGCGAGGTAACTAGCCTAGGAGAAGGAAAACTCTGAATTCAAACCTGTTAAACTCCGCTTAAAAAATTGACCTTGTGTCATATTCTGCCCGAGCGGAGGGGTTGGGTAAATAGGTATCTATATATATATATATATATATATAAAGATATTTATGTATGTTTGTATATATATATATATATATATATATATATAAAGATTATAGTACAGAAAAAATTAAAAAATTTAATTTATATATATGCATATACATATTCGTTTATAAATCTCTCTCCCTCTCTCTCTCTATATATATATCAGAATATATATATTCAAAATTTGCTTTGATGTATCTTGTTTCGCGACGTCTCTAGTATATATTCACCGAATTACATAATCTTCATATTCAGTATCACAATTACTATTTGCTCCATGCTTATTATCGGCTTCAATATAATCGACCTCGCCCTTCTCTTTTTTACGATTTACTTTTGTCCTTGTTGTCATCATACCACCACCTGTCCTCATCGACAGAATTTCTATCAGAGACACGGCTTATTTCGAGGCGACTGAATTCACAAACGATATGCTTCTTTTGCTTTTGCTATTTTTTTGTCTACTACATTATATTTTTTGACGAACGGTTTTCCTCTAACAACAACATCAACAACAACTGGTTTTGTCAAAGCAAGCAATTTATTCAAGTGTGTTTCGCACGCGAAGATAACATGTGGCTTTTTTGAAGACGCCCCCAAAATCAAACAAGCACGATCAATATCAGCTCTCACCGATCGTTTTCATTGAAAGCTGACTTCCACCTGCAAATCCGATTCTTATGTAACTGACGCCACCCACGGTTAACAAGCATCACTGCTTCCTCTTTACTGTCTTGCAGTAGGCACCCACTCGGTTACTGAATATTTATGTAGAATCTGAGTATCATCAATTCCAAAATAACAAGACTCTAACTGTAACCAAAATGCGACTTTTAGTCTGTTGGTTTCTTTCTCCTATGTAGATTAAGCTTTTGTTTAGAAAAGGAGCAGATTTCAGTTTCAGTTCAAGGTCTCAAAATTGGTTTGGTTTTTGAGGTTTGTTTGTTTACCCATATCATCCTTAGTTGGTTAATTAAGGCTATGGCCATCTTGGTAGAAGAACAGTCGTATTACTATTTAATCCCTCGTGGGGATAAGGTGTTTTATACCTTTCCCTTGGGTATTAATTAGAAAGGAAACATAATAGCATGACTTGAGTTTGAACCCGCTTTCTGCGTTGGCACAACTTAGCCACTACTCCATGAGCACCACCCTTCAGATTTGTGGTGCATGTTTTCACACAATCATCGAGTAAATGGACTTGAGAATATAAATAAAATTATAGACCTTCTCTCTTCCAGATATATATATATATATATATATATATATATATATATATATATATATATATGTGTATGTGTGTGTGTGTGTGTGTGTGTGTGTGTGTAAAATAGCACAGGCACCAATATTAGTAAACCTTTTTCCAACGAACTTTTAAAAACAAAACGCTGAAAAGGTTCCAAACGAAAAATTAAAAAAAAAAGCCTACAGATAATTAAAGCAGTAAAAACTTAAACTATCAACTCAAAGCTACACTACCTTTGACAACGATCAAAAGTATGGTCAAAAGCGCTTGGGCAGAAGATATGGAACAATTTCTTTACCATCTAGATCCCGAAACAACAAAAATTATGAGGAGACTTGAAAAAATAGAATTAAAGATAATAAACAAAGTGTTCTATCGTTTTTACAAAACTTGCTTGAATATTAACTTGCTGCCTAAATATATACCCTTCTATATATATGTGTGTATGCGCGTGCGCGCGCGTGCGTCTGTGTGTAGGTTAGGGTAACGTAGATATAGAGTCAAATATGTTTGGTGACAATCAGTGGTTCACTACTGTGATCAGATCAATCTGACAGATTATGAAAAGCTTGGCTCGTTCCCTAAATGAGGCGTTCAAACAAGGGTCATTCAATAAATTCGGTGAATGTTGCACTGTTTACAGCTGCACATTTTTCAAGGAAATTAATAGCCATGGTTCTTTTCTTGATCCAGATGACTGACAGAATGACTTTCTTCATTGACCAGAAGTTTTTCTTTAATGAAAAGTCAGTGCATTTCCACTCCATGCACTATCTTTCAGAATCAGGGTCTTTGTAGCAAACCAGCGTATAGCGTGATCATTTTTGACCAAAACATTCTTTACATACATATGATACATTCTTCTGTTTTCACATCTCACACACCAAAAATTTCATTTTAGGGAGGTGCCCGTGATGTAATGGGAGGTACCCGTAGTGTAATAGTTATCGTCGTAGGAAATGGAGACGGCGACACGAGTTCAAATCCTGGACGAGACGGATTGCATTTCACATAGTACTAATACCCTTGGGAAAGGTATGAATCCAATTATTATCCCTAGAGCTATGGGTAAAATAGAAGGACAGGCTGGGTTCTTCAGCTTTGGTGAGGCAACTAGTCTAGGAGAAGGAAAACTCTGAATTCAAACCTGTTAAACTCCGCTTAAAAATTGACCTTGTGTCATATCCTGCCCGAGCAGAGGGGTTGGTAAATAGGACACACCAAAAATTTCATGACATACCTCTGTTTAATTTGCTGAACTTTTGGATAGCCTCAAAACAAATATTTTTGTGAGAATGAAATAAGTTTTGCTCTCAGCCACTTTCACTTTCAAATAATACAGGGTTTAAGTTAATGGAAAGAAATTTGGAAATAGAATTGTTTTGCTTTTTTCAAATGTATTCCCCTTATTTATTGAAACCCCCCGCTCGTATATATGCTCTATCGCCTGGATTGAGCAGGATTGAGCTCTCTTTAATGAATATATAGATTAATAAATAAATGAATAAATAATAATAATAATAATTATAATAATAACAATAAGAGAGAGAGAGAGAGAGAGACACACACACACACGCACACACACACACACACACACACAACCAACCAACCAAACCACACACACACACACACACACACACACATATATATATATATATATATATATATATATATATATATATATATATATACTCAAATACTCAAAGGAAAATCATTATTATCAGTACTTTTGAACGTCATCTGAAGAATAATTCGATAGAAAAGTGTAGATCTTGTTGCCTCACTATTGTTGACATAAATGCCATATGTTTGATATATCTTTATCTATATATATATATATATATATATGTGTGTGTGTGTGTGTGTGTGTGTGTGTGTGTGTGTGTGTGTGTGTGTGTGTGTGTGTATATTATATGCTTATGTATCTGTATATATATATATATATATATATATACATATATATATATGAGTGTGTGTGTGTGCGTGTGTACTGATGTACCTGTATATATATATGCTTATTTATATATGCTTATGTATATGTGTTTGTAATGGAAATTCCATACTCACAAATAAATAGACAATAACACACAAAATCTTGTTGTGAGACGTGCGTGTTTGTATAAGTAATCTGCAATTATTAACCTAATTTTGACCTGAATATAAAATTGTACACGGTTCAGTCTATTTGATTAATATTCACTGTTGATTCAAGTGCATTGCCAAGAAATTATATTAAATATTTATGTAAATTGAATTCTTTTTTCGTCAACAGACTATAGAATTATTAATGTACCCAAAATATCAAGAACAGATATACATTTTAACCTCGTTTAATGTATGATAATCTATAAAAATAAATAGTTATCGTTGATACTTGTGTATTGATGACTTCATGAGTGAATTGTAGAATTTACTAAGCCTATCGCATACCACAGATTATTTACATTTCCAGTTGTTCTGGAGAAGCTATCAGTATAAATTTTGCTTGACTTCGATGATTTACAGACAATCGATACTTTAGTTTTGTCTTGATTGACGAAATGTGTTCAAAAAATATCGAGATTAAAGCTTATTACAACAAAAAAGGCAAACACGTTAATTATTTTTACGATAGAAAAGAACCGAATGTAATTCCTTCATAAAACTAATCCAGACCACTGCAGTGGGGTGTCCTGAGTTTGAAACTAAACCAGTTATGAAGATCTTGGGTGTGTAGAGTATCATTGTCATTATTTCCAGACTATTGCAGTGGGCGGCCTGAGTCTGACACTAAACTCCAGTTATGAATATCTTGGGAGTGTGAAGTATCATTGTCATTACTTCCAGACTACTGCAGATGGCCCCTGAGTCTGACACTAAACTCCAGTTATGAAGATCTTGAGAGTGTGGAGTAGCAATGACATTACTTCCAGACCACTGCAGATGACTACTGAGTCTGACACTAAACTCCAGTTATGAAGATCTTAGGAGTGTGGAGTATCATTGTCATTACTTCCAGACCACTGCAGATGGCCCCCGAGTCTGACACTAAACTCCAATTATGAAGATCTTAGGAGTGTGAGTATCATTGTCATTACTTCCAGACCACTGCAGATGGCCCCCGAGTCTGACACTAAACTCCAGTTATGAAGATCTTAGGAGTGTGGAGTAGCATTGTCATAGTATTCATAACACTTTAAAATGAATCAGATTTCGGCATTTAATAACCCATAAAATAAGCTGTTAAACAAATGAAGAAAACCATGAAACTATTCTATGTGCGTTCAGCATATTATTTCATAGTGTTTTTCATTTTTCAAAGCAATTCTGAAACTTCCCTTACGATATGGTGTAATGTACCCCTTCATATCTCTGTTAATGTCCTCTATATTAATAAATATATATTTTTTTAGTTGAGCGTAGGTTTTCAAAAATTAATGATTAAGTCTCGATATTTTTTAAATAACAACTCACTCCATAATTGTTTTTTCTAACTGGCACCAACTTTGTCTATACATATATACATCATTTTGCATATATGATTGGATTCAGGTTTTAAATTTTTGAATTAAAAAATGTAAAGCTTAAGTCCTCATACTATATGATAAAATTTCATATCTCACAAAAGTTGACAGAATAAGATTCAATTTTCTTGCTTCTTGAATTAGGTGAACTCTAAATTATAAAAATTCAAAAATAGGGAGTAGCAATCAGTCGATTTTTACACTAATCAATTGATAAATGGGTTGAAGTTGTTTTGAGGCTATTTAAAATGATGGCAAATAGAACAGAGAGCTCCAGGCTTGAACAATCTGGCATCAAATATTTGGTGTCTGAGAAGTACAAACCATGTGAATTTATTGAAGAATGCTTAATATGCACAGAAAAGAGGTGCCCGTGGTGTAATTGTTATCGTCGTAGGAAATGAACACGGCGACACGAGTTCAAATCCTGGACGAGACTCATTGCATTTCACATAGCACTAATACCCTTGGGAAAGGTATGAATCCAATTATCTCCCTCCAGCTATGGGTAAATAGTAGGACAGACTAGGTTCTTCAGCCTTGGTTAGGCAACTAGTCTAGGAGAAGGAAAACTCTGAATTCAAACCTGTTAAACTCCGCTTTAAAAAATTGACCTTGTGTCATATCCTGCTCGAGCTGAGGGGTTGGGTAAATAGGATAGAATATGCACAGAAAAGCATGTTTACTTAAGGAAATATTTACGAATGAACTAAAAATGTGTTGCCACTTCTAGTCTGTGTCGAAAAGGCCGCCTATGGAGGGGAAAAACACTAAATCTCTTGTAATGAAAATGTTCTGAGCCCAGCGGTCAATAAAGAAAGTAATGCTGGTAAGTCTTCTGGACTATAAAAGAACCCATGTCTATTGACTCCCTTGAAAAAAGTGGCTCTTAAAACAATGCTTTCGATTGCCGGCCTCGAAAGCAAAATTAACCTTCTTTATTGAATGATCCATGGATATATATATTCCTGTAGGGGTCTGGTGAGAATTAATGACAGCTGAGTTACAGGGAAATTTCTCTTAAGAAAGCTCTTGCTCCCTCGCGTAGAAATGGGTTTATTGCCCGGTTTTTGAACGTCTCTGAAAGGAAAGGACAACAGAATCAAAGTAATGTTTGCCTCTGCCTTGCAAGAGTTTCGATTCTCACATTAAACCAACTTTTTGTCATATTTTAGCCTCGTTGGTAGTCAAATCACTACATACATAGGTATATTGCGTTTGAGAAATCCATACATTTTGTGAAATTCTTAGATTTCGTACTCTTGTCTTACATATTTCTCAAACAACTGTTTTGACCTTCTTAGTGCTATGTTACATTGTATAGTCTTTAATTGACTGTATGTTACATTGTATAGTCTTTAATAGACTGTATGTATGCCACAAGTAGACTGTGACACAAGGTCAATTTTTAAGCTTGGTTCAGAGTTTTCATTTTTTCTATGGCTAAAGAACCCACTTTATCTAACCAGATATCCATTCATGCCATTTTGAAGGGCATTAGCGCGAAGTGAAACGCATTGTTAAACTGAAAATAAGTGATACATTGCATAAACCCCAACAGATTACAGGATGGAGTATCGTTCGGTGGATCTATTTTTGGTGAGGTAAAACAAACTGTTTGGCAATCTTATAAGGAGAGAAGCAAATCCAAATCAACGTTTTTTTTCTCTTTTAGTTTCTTTCCGATGTTTTACGGGAATTTCATTCGCTTTTAACTGGCGATCTGAAGTTGTTTTACGCTGAGGTTTTTATCATTACCCTGGTGCTCTTCGACTGTCTGTCTGACTCTCAGTTTCTCCTTTGGCTTTTGTATTTCGATTTACAACTAATATAAAATGACACTGCGAACTGCATAAATTCGTGGAATAACAAATATGCATCAATCTAGCGCTCTCTTTTCTCCACATGCTTTCCGTTGATGTGTTGATCATTTACATTCTAAAATTTCAGCTTTGAATTTCAAAATTCCCTTGAAATATGAACATCAAATTTTTTTCAGTGTCAACAGTTTATAAGGCGACCTTGATTTCGCTTTTCTGCTACGTTTATAACACAGATTACCTGCCTCATTTACGTAACGGAAATAACTAAGAGCTAAAAAATTCAAACTCATCCCGTTTGTCGTATTTCGATGTACATGTTTTCTTTAAATCTTTAAGTGTACAGAAATGGAACTCTTCACCAGAATCACGAGATTTCTATCATATAAATTGATGATATGATTCGTGACCAACTATTTGGACCAAGTTCTAAGAAAATAATTTATTCATAGGTACATTATTAAAAAAATGAAGGTCACCGGAAAATACTGAGACAATATAAGAAAATACTTTATAGCCAAAAGACTTGTTATCTTTTCGTTAATGGAGAAAAGAAAACAAAAGATTTGATATTGCGTGTCTGATTATGTGTGTGTGTGTGTGAGAAATAGTGTATGTGTAAGAGAGACAGTGTGTTGGTGAGAGAGTCTACGTGTTGGTGAGAGAGAAAATGTATGAGCGTGCATGTGGTTGCATAAATGAGATAGATAGATAGATAGATAGAGAGAGAGAGAGAGAGAGAGAGAGAGAATAAGTGTGAGAGTGAAAAAGAGCGATAGAGAGAAAGTGTGTGAGTGCATGTATGTGGGAGAGAGTGTGATTGTGTAAGAGTGAGTGTATATAAGAAAAAGTGAGAGCGAGAGAGAGAGAGAGAAGTATTTGTATGTGCGTGAAAATGTGTGTGTGTGTGTGTGAGAGAGAGAGAGCGAGAGAGAGTATGTATGCCACAGATAGGTTCCGACACAAGGTCAATTTTTAAGTTTGGTTCAGAGTTTTCATTCTTTACTATGGCTAAAGAATCCAGTTTATCCAACCAGATATCCATTCATGCCATTTTGAAGGGCATTAGCGCGAAGTGAAACGCATTGTTGTTACATAAAATGAAAAATATCAATATTTTCTGATTACTTCTTGGCATTCATGATAATATTTCACTGACGATAAAATAGACTATAAAGATTATTTTTTAATCGTTTAAATCAGTAAAATTGATATTTCTAGTAGAGTGCTATTTTCCTAAAGGCCATAAGCTTTTTATCTTGTTGTGAGTCCCAGGTCGGGCATAAATGTTGATCTCTCGTTGTCGTTTATAAACTTATAAATCATTAAAAAATAGTTTGGTGCCCCGAACTTAAACTCCAGTTTCTAGTGTGTGTTTTTTGCTAGTTTGTTTGATTCACTATTTTGATTCGCCTACACTTGTAAAATGAGTTTATCTTGGGAGAGGGCAAGCCTGTTGAAGTTTTGACCAGAGAATCAAGTGAAGAAATTATCCTTCTTCAATCCCTCTGAACGTCCAAGCAGATTGTGCTCCAATTTCGGAAAACAAGTTTGAAAAGATAGAATTCAAGGAAGAACCAGTTAATGCTGCCATGGAAAGAGTTAATTGTTTTTATCGGGCGTATTCAGTAAACAATTTATTTTGAACTCATATCGTTTGAAGAAAACAAAAAAAAGTTGCAATAGGAATCAGGAAAACCTTAGCAGATGATTGATATCAAATAAATGTATTTTATTCTTTTCAGTCCACATTTCAATTCTTACTGTGTTTACCGGTATCATCCCAGTGCGTTTATAAATGGTTACTCATTTTTATCATTTAATCTATGTTCGTAAAGTAATTTGTGGTATTTATTTATACAAATGTATATGTGAGAGAAAATGCGTATGTGTGTATATATATGTATGTATGTGAGTGTGTGAGTATCCGTGTGTATGAGAGAGAGAGAAAGAGACAGACAGACAGAGAGAAGAAGTGAGAGAGAGAATGTGTGTGTGTGTGTGTGAAAGAGAGAGAGAGAGAGAGGGATGAGGAGGAGGAGGAGGAGGAGGAGGAGGAGGAGGAGGAGGAGGATACAATCTCTGGTTTTGGCGTCTGCTGATTTCGAGCTATAATATTGCTTCTCCATGACGGATATTGATTACAAATGTGCCTTTATTGTTGAAATGCACCTCATTTTCTTGATCTAATATCAAGTATTTTTACTCCGAAAGAGCCTTTGGGTAGTCAACATTGCTTATGATATATTTCTTTCTTTATTGTTTAATTTTTTGACGAAGACTTGCTGCCTTCCAGGATTGGTATAAAAAGTAGTTTCCTTTTGGGTACTAAAGCTAGTTTAGAATCTTTTCGTATATGACCAAACAACTACGGAAAGTTTTGTTAAAATCAAACCATAAGTGGCAGAGCCGTTAAAGACATTTTTGGGGAATACTATTTGTAAGAATGTGAGTAACACAAAAGCCAAGTTTAGTATTTAACGAGGTAATGTTTTTTGGGGGGATTTAGTGTGCCATTTTCGGTTATTCAAACAGTAAATTTAAACAGTAAGTTTAAACAGTAAGTTCTGCAGCTTTCTAGTTCGGATATTGATTCAATAAAGTTTTTAAAAGGGCATTTTATACAAAAAAGTGTTGCAAATTTGAGTGCAATTTGCGGGAAACTTATCCTGGAGTGTCCGGGAAACAAAATTCTTTGAATTTGGGTATTTTGCTTTTCTTTTTTTGTCTATCAAAAAGTTTCCGAGTTCATTAAAATTCGAGCTTTCTTTAAGGTTTTTTTTTTTCCGCAGAATTCTCGGTTGAATTTTCTTTCAGTTGAATTTTCTTGGTAGAACTTCAGTAGTCGACTTTCATGTATTTTTATTACTTGGTAAGCTTCATTCAAGAAGCTAGTGACGAAACCAATGTGCTAGCTAATTTTTCCTGCCAACTGTTCGGTCCCCGAATTCGTACTGATCGTCTGAATAGCAGTTCAAAAAGAGGAAGTCACTTTTGGTGCTGCACTGTCTGGGATTTCCTCTCCCTTTTCCACTCCGGCCAAATCAAGTGCCGTACGTAGTCAGCTATATTTTTTTCTTAGAAAGAAATTTTTATACCAGAGCTGGAAGGACGGACGAGCTGTTGATTAATTATATCAAGATTGTCTTTTAAGAAAAAATGTTTTTTTTACTATTGGCTGCAAATTTTCTGTTCTTCAAAAGTTTATTTTCTAAGGCCTCTATATAAGCGAAATGTGCTATAATTTCGATTTTTTACCTCTTCTCACAGCAAAACTTGGACCAACTTAACCAGTTTCTAGCGAATCCCTATCATCCTCAACTATATCTGATGTGTATGCCCTCTTGGTTTTACATTTAATACGTATTATTTTAACAGTCAATAACCTGGCACATCTATTAACGTTTCCCGTTTCAATCGCTAGTGTCAGTCTCTTCTGACAGAGACGCCACTCTTACGGTGTTCATACTGTAGGCATAATGTTACATTACGCTAAAATACAATAGTTTCATGCCCTTGGTGCTTTCTCTCTGGATTTGGCATCCGCTCTGTAAGAATAATATTAATGTCTCTTCCTTGAGAGGAATGGATTTTGTTTTCTCTCTTGCTTGAAGGACATGCGACTAATGTTCTATTTTTTTCTCCTGGGGGACTAAACAACTTGCGTAACATTGGGGTCTCGAAGGTTGAAGTATATCATTGAAGATGTTGATCTTTGTGACAAAATAACAGACGCACACGTTGATACAAAACCCTCTCATGTTTTATTTTGGCTGTTATATCTTCACACCATTATAAAGGAATACGTGGAATGGTTTTCTTTATCGATGGAAGAAGCATTTGTTCTCTTTTATTAATTGTCACCGCCACTTCCGATGGTAAGGTTCTTTCGTGTATGCCCCAAACTTAATTCTTTGCGGTCACTTTTCAAATTCCCCAAGTCTTGAGTGACTGTCCCATGAAATGAAGTCCCGAATGGAATACTGTCAGTCACCAAGTATGATTCTTTATAATCCTAGGTAGAGAAAAAATTGGACCACCAGCACACACAAACTTTTAGAAGGGTTAGGATTATTGGAATAAACCATACGTACGATTTGGAATTGTTTTTGAAAGGTTACTTATTTGATTAGAAAAGTGTAAAGTGAAGTACAATTAAAGCTATAGACGTGAAAATAAATAAAAATACAAAACAAAACAAGCAACAACAAAAAATGGAGAGTAGAAAAAAAGAAGCTTAAAAAGTATACTCTAGTAGAAAAAGTGAATTATCGTGTGAGAAAAGATAAAAGAAAGGAAAAAAGAATGTATTCTATAAGTGTTGGGGATACGGTGAGGGGTTTTTCACGGCTGTCAACAGTATTTAAAGTGAAAGAAGGAAGGAAGGAAGGAAGGAAGGAAGGAAGGATGGGAAAGAGATATATATTTTTACACAAATAAACAGCAAAGAGCAATTGTAATTATTACACGATTAAAATAAGAAAATTACTCTTTCACATTAAATTTCACTGAATAACTAAAAATGAATGAATAAATGACTGATATTTGTGGTTGGTTGAGTTTTATGGCATATCAACTGTTGTAGACTATTTAATGCCAATTTGTTTATACATATATGAAATATATAGGATATGTAAACAAATAGTTTGTAGGTGATATTGTTAAAGAAGCCTGAGCTCACTTGTTTGTACATTGTTAAATGGTTTCACGTATTGCTATGAAATACTAAAACTTGAATTAATCATGAATCATTTGTTTGCACACAATTAAATATATATATATATATATATATATATATATATATATATATATATATATATATATATATATATATATGACGTGTAAGTGAATAACATGAAGGTAATTTTATTATAAAAAAAATGAAGACCTGACCTATTTCCCCACACTAATAATTCTACGTAATATCAATCATTTGTTTGGACTCGTCAAATGGTTTTAAGTATTCCTATCTGACACTAATAAAATCCATGAAATGTTAATAATCTGTTTGCTTGTAGTTTTAAGTATTTCTACCTAACACTAATAATTCTTAGTAATATTTATCATATGTTTGCTTACAGTTAAATGGTTTTAAGTATTCCTATCTGACACTAATAAAGTCCATGAAATGTTAATAATCTGTTTGCTTGTAGTTTTAAGTATTTCTACCTAACACTAATAATTCTTAGTAATATTTATCATATGTTTGCTTACAGTTAAATGGTTTTAAGTATTCCTATCTGACACTAATAAAGTCCATGAAATGTTAATAATCTGTTTGCTTGTAGTTTTAAGTATTTCTACCTAACACTAATAATTATTAGTAATATTTATCATATGTTTACTTACAGTTAAATGGTTTTAAATATTCCTATCTGACACTAATAAAGTCCATGAAATGTTAATAATCTGTTTGCTTGTAGTTTTAAGTATTTCTACCTAACACTAATAATTCTTAGTAATATTTATCATATGTTTGCTTACAGTTAAATGGTTTTAAGTATTCCTATCTGACACTAATAAAGTCCATGAAATGTTAATAATCTGTTTGCTTGTAGTTTTAAGTATTTCTACCTAACACTAATAATTATTAGTAATATTTATCATATGTTTGCTTACAGTTAAATGGTTTTAAGTATTCCTATCTGACACTAATAAAGTCCATGAAATGTTAATAATCTGTTTGCTTGTAGTTTTAAGTATTTCTACCTAACACTAATAATTCTTAGTAATATTTATCATATGTTTGCTTACAGTTAAATGGTTTTAAGTATTCCTATCTGACACTAATAAAGTCCATGAAATGTTAATAATCTGTTTGCTTGTAGTTTTAAGTATTTCTACCTAACACTAATAATTCTTAGTAATATTTATCATATGTTTGCTTACAGTTAAATGGTTTTAAATATTCCTATCTGACACTAATAATCCGATATATTATTAATCATTTGTTTGCATACAATTAAATGGTTTTAAGTAACCCTACCAAACACAAATAATTCTATGTAATATTAATCATTTGTTTGAACTCTATCAAATGCTTTTAAGTATACTAATTTGACACTTAGCAGGCATTGGCCTCCATGTCAATGCACACAAAACTGAATATGTTACAACCAAACAGGCAACATTACCACACTAGATGGAGCCTCTCTAAGGCTGGTGGACAAATTCACCTACCTAGGAAGTAGCGACTCATCAACCGAAAACGACATCGACACACGACTGACGAAAGCATGGACGGCTATAGATAGGCTCTCGGTCATATGGAAATCACACCTGACCGATAAAATGAAACGCAGTTTCTTCCAGGCAGCGGTTGTATCGATACTGCTATATGGATGCACTACATGGACGCTAACTAAACGGCTGGAGAAGAAACTTGACGGCAACTACACAAGAATGTTGAGAGCAATATTGAACAAGTCCTGGTGACAACACCCCACGTGACACCAACTATACGGCCACTTGCCTCCCATCACGAAAACTATACAAGTTAGATGAACTAGACACGCAGGACACTGCTGGAGAAGCAAGGACGAGCTCGTAAGTGATGTACTCCTATGGACCCCCACATATGGCCAAGCAAAGGCAGGACGACCAGCCCGAACTTACATACAGCAGCTATGTGAGGACACAGGATGTAACCATGAAGACTTGCCGGAGGCGATGAGTGATAGGGAGAAGTGGCGAGAGATGGTCAGGGGTATCCATTCTGGCGGCACGAGATGATGATGATGATAATTCTATATAATATTAATGATTTTTTGAACACTGTTAGATGGTTCCAAGTACTGAAACATAATACGAATAATTTAATTTTTGCATAAATTTAATGGTTTAAACTATTCCACACTGATAGTTTTATTTGTACACGCTTAAAATAAAGGAAGAGAAAAAATATAATATGCATATATGTAAATATATTTCTAAAAGAAAAAACTGCAGTGTAATTTGTAATCTTTTTATTACAAAGGATTTTAGATTGGCAGTTTATATTTAGGTTTCTCCTTCACATCCAGTTAATTTGCAAATCTTCACCGGCATTTATTATATACATTTTACAAAACCCTCGTCCGTTTTATTTTAGTGTTTATATTTTCAAATCGGCATGAGGCGATGTGTAATATTCATATAATAAACACTGAGGAGAGAAATGGTAAAATCTATTGAGGAAACTTGAAATTTAATGTCTTATGCTAGATTTCTCTGTATTTTTACTCCATTTCCACAGTTTTCTTCTAAAGTTGGTTTTACGGCGTATCAACCCTTTTCAGGTCATTTAACGCCAATTTAAATTTCAGACAATTCAGTTAAGTATAAGTATAGTTTTTGTTTACTGTCAGTTAAATATCAAAACAGTTCTATTTAAAACAATTCAGTATAACATAATTACGCAGTTTAAATGTCAAAAACAGTACTATTTCAAAAAATTCAGTTTAGTAAAAGTTCTCAGTTTAGTTCTATTTGACCCATAGATAAGACCCTATCAGGTGCTACCACTTCGGGCCAGAGTAGACCTGGGAGGAATGGCAATCAGAGAGAGAGAGAGAGAGAGAGAGAGAGAGAGAGAGAGAGAGAGAGAATTACTTCTAAGAGCATGACTGAAAAAAATAAAAAAGAATTTAATGGAAATATACTTCTGCAGTGACCAAAGATTTATTACACTGCTGATCACCAAGAACATATTTAAATAGACCATCCAACGATTGTGGTAATATATATATACGTGGTGTATTCAATAAGTTTCCAGACCTTTTGTACAGGCATTTAAAATTGGCGTAGATTCTTGAAAATTCAGTATGTTATTGCTATACAGCTTATGAGATGACTGACAAAGATTTATGATTTCAAGTTTAAATGAACAGCTACAGCGGGGATTGGAATACACCCTACTAAAGCCTGATTGTCACAGCTGGTGAATTTCAAAAACGCAATCTGGACGTGAGGACACTTTAGAAGAACGATATGCAATAAAATTCTGTTTTAAACTTGGAAAAAAATTCCACAGAAACGTATGGAATGCTTCAGACTATTTTCGACCATCTTGCATGAATTGAGCATCAGTTTTTCAGTAGCATAGGAAATTCAAGGAAGGCAGGGAGTCTGTGAGGGTTGATGAAAGGTGTGGGAGGAGTAAAGAGGTCAATACACCAGAGTTGATAGGCCAAAGGGTTAGGGTTACTATGTTGAGGTTTTAAGAGAGTTCAGGAAGAGATTTGGTGGGAAGAGGCCAACACCCTTCAAATCGGGTCAGTGACATTTCCAGCAGGACAATGTACCAGTCCACAACTCCATCCTTGTCACAGCCTATTTGACGAAGATGGGCATCACGGCAGTTTCTCACCCTCCCTATAGTCTAGACGTTGCATCCTGTGACTTTTGCTTATTCCCTAAGCTCAGAGGCTTTCGTTTTGAGACCGTTGAGGAGATGAAAGAAGCTGTGACGAAGGTGATTGACACGCTCACACAAGAGGACTTCCATGGGGCCTTCCAGAGGTTGTTGGAAGAGTATAAGTGCATTGCAGCCGGAGGAGATTACTTCGAAGGGGACTAGAGTTTTATGTGTGTACAATCAATAAAAGTGCACATACGAAAAAAGTCTGGAAACTTATTTAATGATCCTCGTATATATATATATATATATATATCATCATCATCATCATATCGTGCTGGTAGCACGGATATCCCTGACCCTCTCTCGCCACTCCTCCCTATCGTTCATCGCCCTAGGTAGGTCTTCAGGACAACAGCCTGTATCCTCACATAGCTGCTGAATGTACGTTCGAGCTGGTCGTCCTGCTTTTGCGCGGCCATGTGTGGGGATCCATAAGAGTACATCTCTTATGAGTTCATCTCTGCTTCTCCAGCAGTGTCCTGCATGTCTGGTTCGTCTAACTTGAATAGTTTTCGTGATAGGGGGCAGGTGGCCGTACAGTTGGTGTCTTGTGGGGTGCTTGTGCCAGGACTTGTTCAGGATTGCACGCAGCATTCTTGTGTATATATATATATATATATATATATATTATGATCAAGGCTCTTGACGCGAGGAGATAAAAAACTGAAGACTAGGAGAAAAAAAATTGAATATTATCTGCGAGTAGAAAGAAGTAAATTATGGGTTGGTATGAATGAAAGAAAAGTTAAGTAATAAAAGAAGGAGATTGATAGATAGATAGATTGAGAGAGAGAGAGAGAGAGAGAGAGATAGAGAGAGATAGAGAAGTTGAAAAAAATGGTATTTTTTGGTAGTTTGTGTGGACTTAAAAATTTTTGCTGTTTAATCACTGTGCTTTCACCACCAAAAAAAAAAAAGAAGAAAAGAAAATAAATAAAATAAATAAATAAATAAGCATATATACGTATTTTTTTTTAATATTTCAAGCTTTAAAGTAAGAGAAGTGAAGCTGAAAGGGATATAAATTCCAGTGTTGTCAGTAAGAAAATAGAATTTGGCTTCAAAACTTTATAAATGGAAATTGTTGTTTGTGATATCAGGTGAGAGATCATCAGAACTTATCAATCAATAATGATTATTATCGATTTGTATTTGTGACTGTGGTGAAAATGTATCTATACTGCCCTTTTACAGAGGAGAAAATCCCCGAGGCGTTAGCGAGCTGGACTGAGACATTGTAATAAGCAAATTCGAACCCCAGGCGTCCGATTGCATTCATTTTCTTATTGATACCCTTGGAAAAAGGACGAATCTTATCCCCTCATGACTACTACTATTTTTCTACAAAATTTTCTATTTGGCATTAAATAACCTATGACCGTTGATATGCCAGTAAACAAAGACATCAAACGAAGCTTTTCCCCTTCTAGTGGGTAGAGTGTTCATGATTAGCCCGGAAGAAAAGAATTCAATCCCAGGTCAAGTCATACCAAAGACTCAAAAATGGTACTTGATACAGCTTTGCTTAACACTCAGCATTATAAGGTACAGATCGAGGGTATAGTGGAGCAATCCAGGGAAATGAATAGCACCCTCCCCTACTCCTCGGTGTTGTAGCTATTGAAAAAAATAGCCCTGGGGTCGCTCTCGGTCACGGTCGTCAACTTTACTTTATATCAAATGGAATATCGCTGACTGTATTTCCTATGAAGGGTAAGCACCCTAGAAAAAAGGAGTATATACTAAACTGCATCAGATAGTAGGATTGATTTCCCTTCATTTCCATTACTTCCGGGTCCTCTTAGATTCAGAGGAGTATTACTTGTAAGGGTCTCATCTCTATAGATCTGTTTAAAATTTTTTCGTATTTCATCGAAATCCTCGATGCTATAGAACAGCCATTTATTTGTGTTTGGGATAATATCTGAAGCTACAATTGTTTACTAAGGATTTTTATTATTATATATTATTGAAACCATATAACTGTGTGCCAAAAATATCTTTCAATTACATATTACATCTAATTTTTAGTATTAGAGTGGAAAAATTTAAATGCATTTGTATAAATACTTACAAATCTACTACACGAAAAATGTAGTTGTAAATGTACAAGGAACGTCATTCAGTAATTTCTAGGCATAAGATAACCTTAGACGGGTTGAAATGTTGTTAGAATCAATTAATCAATCAAACGGTACTTTTTCAAATTATTCAGGAGTGACTGGAAAAGCAATGATTATCGATAACTTCAACAGAAATCTCTTCTGATTTACTAATACAATTCATACCCACTCACCAGCAAAACAAATAAACAAATCAAAACACTCGGGAAGAAAACCCAACGAGCATATATTTCCGTTAAAAAAAATAACCAGATGTCTGAACGGTGGGTTATTACAAAATGAATAAAACACCTCACTTTGCGGGTAGGTTCCACACATGCATCCAGTTGAAATAGAAACATAAACTTACAAAGAACTTTTTTTCAACCAATCAGGAACCTTCCCCTCAAATCTTTCTGCAGTCGATTCATTCCCCAGCAGAGATATAAAAAGAGACCACCCACAAACTTGAAAGTAGTTCACCTGACACTTCGGACAAAGATTGAGACTAACGCCGGCTTATCAACGAACTCACAGCTCCCACAATGCGCTGAACCTACCAGAACTAAGTCACTCACATCACGCTGACTGGACAAAGAACGAACTCCCACCCATTTGCCTCTTGACCCCAGAGGGAGAAAGAATACCATTCTTTATTAAGACTGTGAATTCTTCGCCACACAACTGTTTGTTTTACAATTAGGAAATTTAACTTTGAAATTTTGTTCGTTATTGTTTTCCTAGCCACCATTCGCTTGTATATAACAAATAGGTTTCATTTGAATTATGAATTCAGTGACGAAGAGAATTCGTTCGTTATTATGTCTGCATTTAGCATGTTAGACGAAATTAAGCTAATTTTGTACACAGTGTCAGGCTTAATGTTAAAAATATTGTCATATACAGGGTGGAACGATAAAATTGTCGCCCTAGAAAAGACGACATGATTCCATTTCCGTTTAATGAAAACTGGTTTTCTTTTTTTGTTGCAGATCATCTACTAGTTGGCCAGTTGTGTAAAAATCCAAAGAGCGATAGGAGCCTTCTATTATGTCTGAAAGTGACACAATGTTCAACGAGCGAGATCGGAGATGCGTCGCTGTACAACTCATGCCGATCCAAGTTATGACAACAGGACCATTGCTAGCACCCTCAAAATACAAATCCAGACGGTTCAACGCTTGAGGGCACAGCTCAACGCATCGGACGACCCTTTGGAGGTAGTAGAATGGAAGGACACCACCAGGAAGACCTGGACCAAGGGATTCATCGAAAAGGTCCAGGCAATCATTGATTAAACTCCCCAGCGGCTTATTCGGCAAATTACCAGAGATTTAGGCGTCTCACACACAACTGTGAATGCATATGTGAAGGAGGACTTGAAGTGTAAGTCCTACAGGCGCCAGACAAGCCAGATCTTGATTGAGAAGACAAAGGAACTCGGGCTAATCAAGTCCGTCAGGCCCCGCTCCTCTCCCAACCTGAACCCGCTGGACTACTTTGTTTGGTCATACGTCGAGAACATCACCAACATAACCTCCCACTACACCAGAGCCACCCTGATCGCCGCCATCCGCTGAGTATTCGCCGAGCTCCCGCCGGCATTTGTGGAAAAGGCATGCTCCCAGTTCTGGATCCGTATCAAGGCGTTGATTGAGGCTGAAGGCGGCTACATTGAATAGATGTCAGCTCTACTACATACTCAAGTTACCTGAATTGATTTTTTTCAATAAATGTTTAAAAATAAAGCTGTAGTGTTGTTTTCTTTAGGACGACAATTTTATCGTTTCACCCTGTAATTACTCCAAGTGAAGATCTGTATATTGGCTGGATGTAGAGGAGGAAGCTAAATATAAATTGACACTGTGCTATCAACCCTGAAACTTTTGTTGGAAGAAGAGTAGTCACTGGATTACTTTTCTTTCAACAAGAGATAGCTTCTTTCAAATAGTCATACCATTAATATACATATGCACATTCATACGAAGTAGTGCAGTTAACATTTCAAGTAATCAGTTCACGGTTTGCTGAATATAAATCATTTTAAATATTGCTCGTTACTAAAGATGAAACGGTTGAAGTCTTGAACGCTACCTTTTTAAGCGACGTCTCTCTTGGGATCTTTTTAACATCTAAAGCTAATGGCTTCTCCAATAAGAATCAATGCATTTAACGGTTGTTGAATGAGGAATTCTTTTGGAATAACCGATGTCTGGCTGACTTTTGAGTCTCATTGGGTGCCCCATTCCTACAGCCTTGTGCCACATCTAAGCAAAAAGCTTAGTAAATTACGACTGACGTCTTACTGCTAAAATCAAATAGCAGCATTCCAAAGAGTAAGTGGGATTCGTTGCAGTGTAGTGGCTAACTGGCTAGACTGAGACATCGTAGTAAGCAAGTTCGAACTATTACGTTCACGCTATTACGTTCATTGTCAAAATTGAGGAAATCAATCCATTCTCAGTTATGGGTTAAACAGTATCAGTTCAGTGCTAGTATAATGTTGCCCAGTCGGTTGGAGCTGTTGAATACACCGACTGCACCTCTGCAGAGGGGTAAGATCCCCCCCCCACTCCAACGAGTGTCCTAGATATGACACTAAACAGTCTGATGGTGAGGTTCCAGGAATGCTGGAGCTTTGGGGAATGCAGAGTACCCTTTTATTGCCATTGCTCCCTGGTTAACTCTGGCCTGGAGTGGTAGCACCTGATAAGGGTCCTATCGATGGGTTAAATAGAACTAACGGCATACTTATGCTAAACTGAATTGTTTGACTAAACTGAATAGCCTGAAATAGAAATGTTTTAGACAATTAAACTGTACTTACATTCAAACTGCGTGCTTATGATAAACTGAACCATTTGAAATAGAACTGTTTTTTTTACATTGAAACTGTATTTACACTAAACTGAATTGTTTAACATAGAACTGTTTTGACATTTAACTGTGTGTAAACAAAATCTGTACTTATACTTAACTAAATTAACTGAATTTGAATTGCTTGACTAAACGGAATTGTTTGAAATAGAACTGATTATTCACATAAAAATGGATTTGGCATTAAATAACCTGCAAAGGTTGATATTCCATAAAACCCAACCAACCAACCAACTTATATAATGATGGCTTTAGTATTGATATGCTATTAAGAACAAAGAAACCAACGAAGAAAAATCCAAAAATAGACCTTTCAGTTTAGTAAACATTTTTCTATGAACATTTTCAATTCATTCTATAAAATAAACCGGCATTAAAATTCTAGTTGAAGTGAAAAAATTCACAGAGATTTGCACTTGTGGTGTAACAGTTATTTAAGTTGGAAATTTAATCGGTGACTCACGTTCAAGGCTATTTGCATTTCAAATCACGCCAATATCCTTGGGGAAAGATATGTAAATTCATATGTAAAAAGGGCATTTAACATTTGAGGCAATAGGTTCATCAGTTATCCCTTCAAGTATAAGTTCCCAAAGTACGCTACTTGACGACATCTGTTGGTGAGGCTCCAGTTCTGTAGATTTCGGGAGTGTGGATTACTCATTGATTGCTCTTACTCACTTTGATTCAGAGTAGTTAACTCAAGTTTGGGTTCCATCTGTGGGCCGAATTTATTTGTTTGGAAATTATTCGTATTTGCTTGGAACGCAATTCCCAAGTCTCCATTCATGAAATAACCCATGACGAATTGACATACTGTTAAAAATCAATCAATCAATGTATGATTGAATAGAAAGGCTGACTAACCTCTTTAACCCTGGTATGGCAACCAGTAAAGGAGAAGGAAATCTATGAATTCAAACCAGTAGTACTCTGCTTAAATGGCCTTGTGTCATATCCTACTTGTAGGGGAGGAGTTGGCTAAAATATATTCACAGACCTTTGGTAAAAAAATATCAGCAAAAAGCAAAAATAAAAAATAAAAAAAACACCACATATAAATAAATTATAAAAATAACTAAAATTGTTTGATAAAATACAGGCCTTGATAAATACAGACCGTAGTAAAAGAAAAAAAAGAAAAATGAATTAAGTAGTTTCAATTTTTTAAGTAGTAAAAGAAAAAAAAAATGCAGCTAAAAGAATCTCTTGCTTTTCGTCCTTTTCGTCTTCAGTGTTGCGGAACGAATGTCGTCTGGCGTTTTCTGTCGCGTCGTGCCAAGACGAAACATTTGAGTTCCGTTTGCCAAAAGACTAGCCTGGTGTTTACTGATTAATAGAAACATCCGAATTGCTTTTCATTTTTCAATCTCTAGCACTTTGCCAATTAATTCCGACCTACACTCCTTTATATTAAAAAAAAGAAGACCCAAAACTTACTCTTTACTTTCTCAGATTGTCTTTCTTTCCCTCTCTTTCCTTACACATAAACTGAATTAAATCTCTCTCTCTCTCTCTCTCTCACACACACACGCACACACGCATATATATATATATATATATATATATATATATATATATATATATATATATATATATATATATATGGCGTTTCCAATTTTTCTTTCTAAGGAAATCTTCGATGCCATCAGTTTATCTTCTGGAAGAGAGGACCTGAAAGCTTCTCTATCGAAGGATGGAATCGAAAATATCGAGGTTAATGTAAGAAATGTGTTCCGAAGATTATGAAAAGATGTAATTATTTAAAAAGAAAAAAAAAGAGGCTATTTTCTTTGCTTTTTACTGATTAGACCCGGAGACTAATAGGTTTGGTAAAAGGTAAGAAAAAACGGCAATGAATGAATATTCAATATGGAATATAAAACAGTCGTTCATTACTGGGAGTAATCCGTAGTGCGATGATGGTTGGCAGGCTTAACGTGCAATCCATTGGTTCAATCATCATCGACAGCCCTACTGCAGCCGTGCATAAATTTTTGCTTCGCTTAAAATAGAGGAAAGAAGGTTAGGAATAAATCGGTTTTAATCGCTTTTTTCTTGATCATATTTACCCAACCCCTCCGCTCGGGCAGGATATGACACAAGGTCAATTTTTTTAAGCAAAGTTTAACAGGTTTGAATTCAGAGTTTTCCTTCTCCTAGACTAGTTGCCTTACCAAGGCCGAACAACCCAGTCTGCCCTACTATTTACCCATAGCTGGAGGGAGAATAGTTGGATTCATACCTTTCCCAAGGGTATTAGTGCTATGTGAAATGCAATCAGTCCAGGATTTGAACTCGTGTCGCCGTGTCCAATTCCTGCGACGATAACCATTACACCACGGGCACCTCGCTTTTTTCTTGAAAAATAATCATTTTATTTGCTCACAGTCAAATGGTATAGAGTATTCCTACTTGATATTGGTAATTTCCTAATGAGTAGAGTGTTCGCCAATGTTCCGGGAGACCAGGTTTCAATCCCTGGTCGAGTCATACCAAAGACTCAAAATGGTACTTGATGCCGCCTTGCTTAGCACTCAGCACTATAAGGTAACGGATCAAGGGTAAAGTGGAGCAATCTAGGGAATGTAGTAGCACCCTCCCCTACACATTGGTGTAGTACCTATTGAAAAGGGAGCCTTCGGGTCACCCTCGACTAAGGTTGCCAACTTTACTCACTTACTATAATCGTGTATTCTATTCCAATGCTCACAATTTTCAAACATATTTGACACATAAATTGGACCTTAACAGATATTCCCTTTCCAAGTCAGACTGGACTTGGGAATAATAGCAACTAACAAGTGACCGAATTTCTCCGAGCTTCAGAACTGGAACCTCACCATCAGATGCAGTTTAGTGCTATACTTTGGACACGTGGCGTAACCGTTTTCGCCATACGAAATGAACTCTATGACGCGAGTTCAGATCCTGGACGAGAGTAATTGCGATTCACTTCACCCAATGAAACTGTAGGTAAATACAATGGGAGAGAGGCCACACATACAAGACAAGGAATAAAGAGAGGCAGAAATTCACACACTTTCGTTTAAATATTCGGATGAGCGGCCATGGTCATAGCTATGGATGCCTTTTGCGAACTCCAGGGAAAATGTTGCTTCCAAATGAATGATAGGAACCAATATTTTCCAATAAAACCTTTCCCAAACCATCACACTGTTTCCGTAGTGCATTCTGATAGCATCACTTTAGCAGCCCATTCTGCATATATGCCCTTATTTCGGAGAAAATGAAACTTAACTGCTTATATCTATCTGATACTGACAGGCTCAGTTGTTGTGAGAGAGAAGCTGCTATTCTTTCCACACAGTTAAATGTTTTCAAGTATAGAAAATCATAAAACAGTTCTGTTTATTCCATAGATTAGACAGGTACTACCACTCCGGGTCAGAGTGAATTTGGAAGTAATGACAATATATGAGTACTCAACATTCCCCAAAGCTCCAGGACTGGAGTCTCATTATCTGATTGTTTATTCATATCCAGGAAACTGGTTGTAGTGGGGAGTTTTACTCTTCAGCAGAGATGCAGTCGGTGTATTCTACTGATCTTGCGACTGGGCTTAAATATTATGTATGTGATACAAAGTTCAGTGATGTTACAATAAAAGAAAGACACTTGAAAAATTCATGTGCCATTGAATGCCGATTAAAATACTTAGAAAGAACAAAGAGAATGTTATTTAGAAGTTCATAGATATTAATCGTACCGGGGTTCTTTCTAGCAAAAGGTTGTATAATGTAGTGATTGCTTCCCCCATTAGTGATCCTAGTGCCGAGCTACGTAACCGACAATAAATGGTAAATCTCGGGAACTCTTGATGTTAGTTCAAGAGACGGTTAAGATCGATACTTGATAATCTTTAAAAAGAGCCATTCTGTTAGTTACCGAGAGAGCTAAAAATAACGACCGAAAATTTTGGGCGAGCCACCCCCGCCTAATTTTGAGGTGGATTACGATTTATCAAAGAATAGATCTTTTATTGATCGACTCAAAAATTACAACTTTACGTCTCCCTGTTTTTTGAGACCGGTAAAATTGGCAATAAACCGAATGAGATTTCTCTGTGAGCACATATCTGTCACTTCTTTTCCTCGTCGACATCTCTTCATTTCGTATTTGTCTCTTCGACTCCGCCAACTTTCTCCGAGACACCCGCAACGCTACGGTTTGCGAAAACAACCACCTGCTACTGTTACTCTATTGCAGGTTGTCTCCGAACATGTTTGTTAGCATAGTCAAACATTGAGTTCCAGTATTTTTTTAAAGATTAACATTACTGACAATGGCTTGCAAGCGGAGCTTACTGGTTATAGCTCTACGGAAGGTTTTCTTTATTGATTCAAAGTAAAGTTGGCGACCGTAGTCGAGGGCGACTCAAAAGCTACGTTTTCAGTAGCTGCTACACCAAGGTGTAGGAGAAGGCGCAACTCCTTTCTCTAGATTGCTTCACTTGATTCGTACCTTATAATGCTGAGTGTTAAGCAAGGAGGTATCAAATACCATTTTGTAAGTCTTTGGTATGACTCCACCTGGGATTGAACAACGGTCTCCCGGCCTATTGGCGAACACTCTACGCACCAGACCAATATTACACATTTAGTGATAAAACTCAATTGTAATAGCTTACGAAACAAAGACATCAACTCTCGCTCTTCAACCATCAGTAATTGAGATACAAGAGACAAGTGTTTGTATTGTTGAGTTAAAGATACTATTTCTGATAGCTAGCTAGATAGGTATAAATAGCTAATGTGACAGACTGCAAAAGTTGTGTGTATAAATTAGTGTGAAAGCAATACTGTCTGAGGGTGAAGTTATATTAGAGGTAAAAAAGAAACTGTGACTAATAAAATGAACAAATAAACGAAGAGATGTGTATTGAGCGACGGTAAAAAAATGGTAACTGCTGAAATTGAGACTGAATTTAAAGAATGGTGTATTCTTTCCAAAGGCAGGTGGAACATGGAAAGTGCTTTCCGGAATTTCTGGCAGACAAGAACTTTATATTTAAAACGACATAAGCAAGAGACATACAAGAGAGGAAATTAGGAAGAGGATGTGTTGCTATAAGCGAATAAATAAATAAATGAATAATAAGCGAACGAAAACAAAAAAAAAAGAAAAACAAAAATCAAAATAAAAATATCGGGCAAAATCAAAAAAAAAAAAAAGAAAAAAAGGAAAGAAAAACGTATAAGATCAAGAAAACAAGGAAGAAAAGGAAAATGAGAAAAACAAGAAAATAGGTGAGAAAGCTTTAAACATCTATAAGAAAGAAAGAAAGAAAGAAAGAAAGAAAGAAGGAAAGAAAGAGTAAAAAAATTGAAAGAAATAAGCGAAAAGGAATAAAATGACTAAGAGCAAAGAAAGAAAGAAGAAAGAAAACAACGGTGATTGGTAAAAGAAACAAAGAAAGAAAGAAACAAAGAAAGAAATAAAGAAAGAAAAAGCGAAAGGTAAAATAAATTATCAACAAAGTAAAGGTAACTAATAGCAAAAATTAAAGAAAAAATAACAGGTTAAGAAAGAAAGAAAGAATGAAAGAAAGAAAGAAAAATTGAAAGGTAAAATAAAGAAATTATTGATACAGAAAAGTCGACTAACAGAAAAAAAGAACAAAAGCAGAGGTGAGAGAAAGAAAGATGAATATAAATGAATAAATGAATAAAGCAAAGGCAAACATAAGTAAATATCGATAAATGAATGAATAAATAGAAAAAGTTTTAAAAAAGCTGACACGTGAAAGAAAAAAAAGAAGAAGAATGCAATAGGTGAAAGAAAAAAATGAAGAAAAAAGAAAGAAAGAAAAAGCAACAAGCAAAAGGAGAAAAAAGGACAAAATGTGCCTGTGTGACCCGGTGAAACATGAAAATTCATGGGGCTCCCTGTTAGAATCAAACTCACTATGGTATATTGATTTAGCTTCGTAACCGTTACAAAAAGTGAGGTACCCAGTAGATACCTAGTTAGTATATTTGATTATAACTAAAATAGGTGATTGTAAAGATGGTTTTAAATCATTTCTAGCTAACCAGGATGTGTTTGATATGTTTAACGCTCAAACTATTACTTGCCTAGTCAGCTAAGGCTGTAAAATACACCGACTGCACCTCTGCAGAGGGGTAAGACCCCCACCAACGAGTGTCCTGAAATGACAGTAAACGATCTGATGGTGAGGTTCCAATGATGCTGGGGCTTGGGCGAATGCGGAGCACCCTTTTATTGCCCTTACTCCCAGATCCACTCTGGTCCAGAATGGTATCAGCTAATAGAGCCCTATCTATGGGTTAGATAGAACTAAACTGCATACTTATGCTAAACTGAATTGCTTGAAGTGGAACTGCTTTTGACACTGAAACTCTACTTACGCTAAACTGAATTGTTTGATGTAGAACTCTTTTGACATTGAACTGTGTAAACAAAATCTATACTTATACTAAACTGAATTGGTGGAATTAGAACTATTTGAATAAAATGAATAGCTTGGAATAGAAATGGTTTTGACAATCAAAATGTGTATTCATGCTAAACTGAATTGTTTGAGTGAGTATTTGCATAAAAATGGAATTAGCATTAAATAACCCACAAAGGTTTATATGCCATAAACCCAAACAACCAAACCATCAATCTAATACATTTTTTTTTATTTAGACTTTATAGAGTTATTTGCTTCTTTGACCATGCCCTATAATGGTCCTTAGCAGGGGCATTTGGCTGACTAGAGAGCACTAAATAGCAAAACTGTTCGACAGGCAAGGGATATAATCCCTACATCGTATATATGTTTGGGGTTTATACAGTTATCCTAAGCTGAAATAAATAAATAAATAAATAAAGAAAGAAATAAAGAAGGAAAGAAAGACAGAAAGAAAGAAAGAAAGAAAGAAAGACATATCAAAGAAAAAATAATTGTAAAAAAAAAAGAAATAAACCAAAAAAGTTGAACATATAAATTTGTCATCTACTAATAAATTGAGTAAAATAAAAAAGCTGACAAGTGAAGGAAGAAGAAAAAAGAAACAAGGAGCAGAAGGTGTAAAAAAGAAGCAATGAAAATGACGTTTACAGAGCGAAAAAAAAAAAAGAAAGAAAAAGAATGAAAGAAAGATTGCTAATTTTGAAAATTCTTTTTATCATAAAAAATATGATAGCATGTTGAATATTATATTTTTCCAAATATTCCTGGCAAAAGATGAAACTCTTCCTTAATCTCATAATTAGCCTTTTGTACTGAAGGCTACCAGTATTTCTTAAAAATTCTTTTCATAAGAAAACGCCTCTTTTATTTCTGTATTCTATGAGCCGGTAAATATGACATTTCTTTTATTCATTAACATTTTTTTTAACATCCACTTTTCTTTCAACTTATATCATACGAACGCTCAGCCTTTTATCGCTATACGTTGCTTCTTTTCCCTGAATACTTATCTTAGAGTCATTGTTACTACCAGTATTACTATTACTTGAGAGCTCGTCAGGCACCTTGTTTGATATAATGGTTTGTGCGCTATGCTAGTGAGTTTATTTCCCCTCGTGTACACCATAGATCTGGTCTTGCGTCTTAACTAGGTAACTCTTAGCAAATAACTACTTATCTGTCCAATATTCAGTTGATGCTAAACTTGTACTAAGTTCTTTTACCAGATATCAAATTAATTCTTACTATTCCACTCAGATCACGTTTTTAGACATGTTTTTTCTCATGCCGCTTTTTCAGTTACAGACACCCGTTCTGTTCGGGCGTATCAAGAATATTTTTCTTTTTAATCAACTGAAATATTTTTGGGAAAGAAAGCCATTAAATACGACATTTCTTTTATTCAGGCTTTTTTCTTTCATATTTATTATTGCACGAACAATATTTTATTTTCAGTCAATATATTTCAATGTTTTACGCTGTTCTGAAAGTTTCACTGGTTGGATTCAAAATGAAGTTAGAATATTTCAGTGCAACCCCCCCCCCCCCGCCACCTACCAAGGTGTCAGTTTTTAAGTGGAGTACAGCTGGTTTGAACTCAGAATTTTTCTTCTTCAAGCCGATGCCGTATCAAGATCAAAGAGCTCAGTCCATTTTCTAATTAATAAATAATAAGTTGTCCAACCGTAGTCAAGAGCGACTCGAAGGCTCCCTTTTCCATTGCTACTACACCGAGGTGTTGAGGAGGGTCCTACTTTTTCCCCTGGATTATTCCACTTACCTTTGATCTGTATCTCATAATGCTGTGATAAATAAGGAGGCATCAAGTACCATTTTTTGAGATTTTGAAATAACTCGACCAAGGATTGAATCTCGGTCTCTCGGACCATTAGCAGACACTCTAACCATTATGCTAATTAGTACAATTAACACCAAGTGAAATGCAAACAGCCTCTTCTAAGATTTGAACTCGGTTCGTAGAGTTCATTTATTACACGACACACATCTCGAGTACTCTGGTATATTGTTAACAATGCTTAACATATGGTATTTTCGATTTTATGATATGGCTTGATTTGGTTTCGTTGTTTAACATATTAACCGTCGTCGATTATTTCTTTGTTTAACATATCAACCGTCGTAGATTATTTTTTAGCGATAGGAATGTTTGTTACCATTTTAGCGAAGAGATGTGTTCTTGCGTGTGTGTGTTATTCCCTCGCTAAGTGTTGTTGTAAAATAAATGAGGACGATGAAGTAAGAAGATGCCGTAAGGTTTTATATGAAGGTTTTTAATGGCAACATGGAATAAAGGGTTTACATTTATGCTGCAAGTCTCGTAGGAAGGAAAGAGGTAAGGGAACGAAATTAAGTTGTTATGGAGTGGAGAAAGCATTTTAGCAGGAAAATGCCTGAGCGAAAAGTGCATTTTTAGGTAAGGCATTGTTGGATGTTCGAGGGAGGCTGTGCACGAGACTGGAACAAGTCCAGCCGAAAAGGCAAAACAGGAAAGAAAAAGGTCGTAGATTATATATGTGCCCATGTTACGTGTACTGAGCCGTGTGTCACTAGCTGGCAAAGCCAAGCTGTCTCTGGAAGTCAAAATGTAAGAGAGAGAGAGAGAGAGAGGGTGGACTATCTCGCGCACAGCCTCAGACAATTCGTCAAATCCCGAAAGAGACAAACCACCAACATAGGAGTAAACACGTCCTTCTTGAATTTATTGCTATATTTCTATGTATTCATACCTCGCGTGAAATACTTAGTCAACATACATTTATAGTTTACAGGACACTTTTGATATTTAGTTTTTCACCATAATATTCGTGTTAGTTACATATTTAACAAACTATATTAGAATATTCCTAATGTTTTGTATTGTTTCCTTTTTATGTACTTGTTGAGATATAATTTTTTTGTTTTGTTTGTATTGCTTTGTTTTGAATATTCTTTTGTCTGTGTCATTTACATCGTTTGCTTTTCAATAATGAGCCACCATAAATGTCATATTCAGCAAACATACCCCACAAATCTACTGTTTGTTTTTTCAGGTAATGTAAGACAATACATATATATTTCGATATCTTATGCTCTTCTAAAAGTTTTGATGGTAGTTTCTTTTAAAATCTTTTAACTTGAAATGGATGGTCGTTCGTATCTGAGCTTTATTTCAAATAACCTTAACCTTAACTTTAAACCTTGCTTCGAGGCATTTTGTAGCCGTACTGTTTCAAACGAACTACTCTCTTCTGGTTTGTTTTAGGTTTCTTAGTTTAATGGAATATTTAATTCCAAAGTCATCCTTGTAGGATGGCAGTGGTGGTCTATAAACCAAAGTTAAACCCTCTCTTTGAGTCGCAATTCAAAGCCTTATAGCTACTGACTTTCCAAGCCTGCTGGTGTCTCAAGTAATTGAACAAATTTCAAAACTAAAAACTGGGAAAGCAAAATTAAGAGAGACAAAAATAAAAATGACCTAGATTAGATAAATAAAACTTGAGAAGAACAAGTATAGAAAAGTCCCTGTAAAAAATGTGAGCAAATCCTATACGTATTCGCCATCATGATGTATGACAGCTGGAATTTAAAAAAACAATTACAAGAACCACGAAGACGCACAATTTAAGAATCTAAAAGAAAAAACGGGATACAAGAAAAAAAAAAAAGAGAAAATAATACCCTCTCCCAAAATAAAAAACAGAAAACCTTCCAAAGTTCAGTAATAAAAAAAAAAATTTCTTGTGTCTTTGTAGAGCCTTCTCTTCCAAATCTTCTCGCGGCGACTCGCTCCTTCGTCCTATACCTAAAATGCGCGTTTTTCAACGGCTCCTCAAGCGTAGTAGTTCTTTTTAATGTGAGAAAAAAAGAATGTAAGAACACGTGTAACATTATAGTCTGTATATTTATTTTTTTTCACTTTTCAATTTCTGTGAGCAGCTTTGAAGTTTAAAATATCATCTCAAAATTGCCTGCCATTAAATATTTCTAATTAACATTATTTAAAAAAAGATAGATTCATCCAAATAGTTCTTATAACAATATGCTATATATAATGATTATATTAATCTCTTAGTGGAGACATAGATAGTCATTAAAAAGTCTTTCCATGGAAAAACATAAAATACTTTTGTTATATTCTAATAAAAATCTTATTCATATTTTTCTTTGTTCATGTAACAATAAGATTTTGTGTGAAAATGCTTGCTAAAGCGATTTTACAATTTTTCGTGCCTTGTTTTTACCCTCACACTCATATTCACGGTTATTAATATCATATGACTGTATTCGTCTCAATTTATGGCATTTTCACCCCAAATACTTTTGCTATAGCTGTAATTTATTAGGAAAGACAAGTTTGCCTTGAAATGTGTTAACCTCCTTTGTTTAATCTCTTTGATATTCGCTTTGTATACCGACCCGATAACTGGAT
This sequence comes from Sepioteuthis lessoniana, assembly GCA_963585895.1. Lineage (NCBI taxonomy): Eukaryota > Metazoa > Mollusca > Cephalopoda > Myopsida > Loliginidae > Sepioteuthis > Sepioteuthis lessoniana. The sequence continues at coordinate 39,171,453 of OY757924.1, forward strand.
ACAAAGAAAAGCAGACAACGTATATTTACGAAAAGGGTGGATATTTTCGTACTAAAAACGTGACATCGTCATAGCTCATCGGCGTCCTTGTAAAGTTTCCACGCGGAAGCTCATTTTGCAACTCTGTTTTTTTCCCATTCTGTCCAATCTGTTCTAGTAATTCATCTTGCGATCACATTACCACGTGATGCGATCTGACATCCCATAACTTTCTGATCAGTGATCACACAATTTTGACGCCATGACAAATTACTTATAGCAAAAACCTCTTTTTCTTATATAGATACTTTTATTTTCTTTCTTCTCTGATTTATGTTTTTTTTTAAATCGCGTCTTTCAGTTTCTAATTTTTAGTAAATCATAATTTTTCTTTTATTTTGGATTTCGCATTTTTCTTTGAATTTTTATTTCGTTTCTTTTGTCTTTTCTCCTATTTTTGTTTTTTATTTTCTATTTTATTTTTTATTTTTTTTCATTTTTTTTATTTTACTAAATTATAACACTTCTTTCTTTATATTTTCTTTTTCGTTTCGTTTTCAGGTTTTGCATTCCTATTTTTTCCGTTCAAACAATTGTTTCAACAAAATTCTCCTTTGCAACGACATTTTCTGTTTTCTTTCATTATACCCTTTTATTTTAATATTTCATAAATTCCTTTCTGTCTCCACTTTTTATTTCTCTCATCGTGCCATTTTTCTCTTTTCATACCTTCTTTATATTCTCTTTCATTTTATTGCTTTACTTTCCATATAAAACTTCTTTCATTTTTCTCTCTTTTCTGTTTCATTTTCGTTTTATTCTGTTGTATTTTCCCTTTCAACCATTATTGTTCCATTTTTCTTTTCATGCCTCAGTATTCTTCTCTTTCATTGGACCGTTTTACTTTTATCATAAAACGTCTTCCATCAATATTTCGTTTTTCTTTTCTACTACTAATTTTTAAAAATTTATTTGTATTTATCGTCTTTATTTATTCTTCTTTTAAATCTTTGAATCACCTTTAACTTTCCGTTATTATTTTGGCTTCTTTCATTCTAAAATGTCTTCTTCTTCTTAATTTCTCTATTGCTAATTTTGCTCTCGTGCACTCTTTCTATCCATACTTTTTAATCGGCCTCGTACAAATAGTCTTGATGAAGTCATTCCATTTTTATTAATACCTGGTTTAATGTCACCTAGCTGGCGAGTTAAATCACTAGACGCTTTGCTTTAGAGAGTATGGGTTACTGACTCAAAAACTACCTTCCAGCAAGATTAACGAGGACAATTTAACTATCAGCTCCCTAACTGGTGGACATAAATAATGAATTTGAAAATTAAATGAAAAAAAAAAGATTCATCCAGGAAAAATCCACTTAAACACGTCAAATGGATTTTGCACCGTATAATGCCCAGAGTTACAATCTGTGTTCACGTTTCGTCAGTATTTAGTAATCACTCAAGAAGCAATGAACACTTCTGGGTTAGCCGTTCCTAAAGAACAGAGATTGAAACTAAAGAGTCACATTAAATAGTTTAGCAATTCTTTCGATGTCAACACAAGAAGAAGTTGATGATTTGTTAGAAATGCAAGGGTCACTGAGTAAATAAGATGAATTGGCAATAGAAGGCACAGTTTTCAGATGCATATTTTCAAGGAAATTAAAACTGATGGATTCTTTCATAGCTCAGAAAATTGTCCGCATGACTTTCTTTAACGAATGCTGTGCCCGGGAATTTCTCTTTACCAAGGAGTCTGTGTATTTCCGCCGCATAGACTGTTTTTTAGGCTCTGGATCATACAGGCAAAACCATGTTTTTTGGACCAAAGCATGCTTCTCTGTTTATATAACATATTGTTCTATTCATTTCACATGGTTTGCCCTTCTGAATTACCAAAGATTTGATGACAGTGCCTGAAGCACTCTGATTTGGGCCATTTTGAATCGCCCCAAAATATCAGACAATGCATGAAATTTATGAAAAATAAATGTTCTTATTTTGTTTTAAGAAAATTCCATTTATTTTACCAATAAGTAAACGGATTTCGAAGTCAATAAAACGTTGAGATTCGAGATTCTGTTATCGTTTCTTTTAAAAGATATTTTTCTAATTAAGATTACTTTTAGAAGCAATAATTAATTGAATGTGACAGCGATACAGACAAAGATGTCATAGGGTAAGGGGTAAATTGCGAGGAAGTTTTATGGAGAAAATAAAAGTATGAAAAACTGAACCAAATCTCTGGGTGTGTTGATGAAGAAATTTCAAAAGAGGAACATCTATATTCTGAAGTGAAAATGATGAAAATGCGAGGAATGATTGAAATACAGACAGACAGACAGCTTGCTAGCTAGCTAGCTAGATGGATAGATTTGAGTAAACTGAAATAAATGAATACATGATCAGACAAATATGTTAACAGACGAATAGACACGCAAACACTTGTCCAGTCAGCTGGAGCTGTAGAATACACTGACTGCTTCTCTGTAGAGTGATAAGCCCCCTCCCCGCCACGAGTGTCTTGGATATGATGTTCAACAATTTGATGGTGAGGTTCCAGTAATGCTGAAGCTTTGGGAAATGCGGAGTTCCCCTTCCATTACCATCCATATTTACCAACCCCTCCGCTCAGGCAGGATATGACACAAGGTCAATTTTTCAGCAGAGTTTAACTGGTTTGAATTCAGAGTTTTTCTTTTTCTAGACTAGCTGCCTAACCAAGGCTGAAGAACCTAGTCTGCCCTATCATTTACCCATATATGGTGGGGGAATAATTGGATTCATACCTTTCCCAAAGGTATTAGTGCTATGTGAAATGCAATCAGCCATCCATTACCACCACTCCACTCTGGCCCGGAGTGATAAAGAGATTTAAGAGATAAAATTTACAATATAAAGGAATTTAGTGAGAATAAAATTTGATAAGATGAGAATGACACTAAAGCCAAGTTTAGTATTTAACAGGATAATGTTTTTTGGGAGTTTTAGTGTGTAATATTAAACAGTAAGTTCAAACAGTAAGTTATGCAGCTTTCTAGTTCGGATACTGATTCGAAAAGATAACAAAAACAGTAAAGTTTTTAAAAAATAAATTTTATACAAAAGAAACAAGAAATAAAGGGATAGAAGAGATAAAGAGTTGCAAATTTTAGTGTAATTTACTGGACCTTACTTATCTAAGAGTGTGTCCGGGAAAGAAAGTTCTTTAAATTTGAGTATTTTTCTTTTCTTTTTTTCTTTTTGTTTTATCGAAATGTTTCAGAGTTCATTAAATTGCGAATCTTCTTTAAATTTTTTTTCAGCAGAATTCTCGGTTGAATTTTCTTTCAGTTGTTTAATTTAGTAGAATTTTAGTAGTCGACTTTCGTTTAATTTTGCTTTTATTTCTTGGGAAGCTTCTTTGCCCCGTTTAAAATATATACCGGCTATTCAAGAAGCAAATGACGAAACCTTTTTGCTGGCTGAAGTTTTTCGTGCCAACAGTTTGGTCCTCGAATTCGTACTGAGCGTCCTAATAGTAGTTCTCGACAAAAACTGGAGGTAGCTTTTTAGGGCCGAATTGTCAGGGATTACTTTTCCCTTTTCAACTTTGGCCAAATCAAGTGCCGCTCGTGGTCAGTTTGATTTTTTTCTTAGAAAAAAATTTTTTTCTTAGAAATACATTTTTATAAAGGGCCCTATCTAAACTGTGAACTTATGCTAAATTGAATTGCTTGAAATAGAACCGTTTTTGACTTTGAAACTGTGTACTTATGCTAAACTGAATTGTTTGAAATAGAACTGTTTTGATATTTAACTGAACTGTAAACAAAAACTATACTTATACTAAACTGAATTATTTGAAATCTAATTAAATTAAACGAACCGAAAAGGGATTGATACGCCGTAAAACAAAACAAAACAACCAACCAACCAACCAACACACACACACACCTTTATATATATATAGCACAGTGTCCTTTGATTTTCTCTCTCTCTCTCTCTCTCTCTCTCTCTCTCTCTCTCACTCTCTCTGTTAGGTCTATGATTTGTTGGCAGGTCCTCACGACTGCATCCGGTGTCTGTAGGTTCTCTAGACTGCATTCGGTGCTTGCTAATCAGCCAACACTAGTGTTCTTATTGAAGACCATCACTTATGAGTTGGTCTTTACTTCTCCATCAGTGCCGAGTATATATTGTTCATCTTACTCGGATGATTTGTGAGATGTAATGTAAGTAGCCTTATAAACGTTGTTTTGTAGGGGGCTTCCAGAAATTGTTCAAAACAACTCTTAGCATTTTTGTGAAGCTCCCTTCTAGCTTTTCCTCCAAGTTTCGTTAAAGTACAAGTGGTGCAACTATTCAATAGTACCGACACAGACACAGCTTGGAAGAATTCTCCTTTTTATTTCATAAGAGTGATCAGATTTCCTTTCGATCGACAGTCTGTCAATAGCAATTCATATTTTCCCTATATATACCTTGACATCACTTTCATTGAATGAGGTGTGTGTCCTCGTAGAGCAATGATCTGCAGAATCGTAGTAAGCGAGTTCGAACTCCAGCCGGGCTATTACGTTCACTTTCGTACAAATTCCCTTAGGAAAGGTATGGAAAACAGAAAGTGGGGCTAAACAATTATGTAAGTAACCTAATTCAATTTGCATCAATTAAAAAAAGAAAAAAAAACAAAAAAAAACAAAACAACAACAACAACAAACAAACAAACTAAAATACACACATTTTCTTAGCATAAAATGATCTTCCACCATTTTAAAACACAGAATCACTTAAGTGCAAATAAAAAGCAAGTTTTGAAAATCAGAATTTGCCTAAAATCATTCTTTGATTCGAAGCAATAAGTAAGTAAGTAAATAAATAAATAAATAAACAAATGGAAATTTAAAAAATATATAAAACATAATAACGAGAAACATAGCAAAAAAAAAAAAATCACTTCTGTCATATTTCTTCCAGCGAGATGAAAAAAAAAAAAAAAATATTTTTAGAATTTGTAAGACGAATATTCTAAATTTACCTATCAACAAAAGACTTATTTTATTAACGTTGAACAGTGTTTGTAGTGAATGACCATTTATTCAGGGCCTTTGACATTTTGCATTGTAAATTATAAAACGTTAAAATCAAGGTGTAAATATTTATATATTAAACATATATGATTCGTAAACGAAAGAGTTTGTTGGTACAATTATTTCAAACCACCAGAGTTCATTTGTTTGCATACAGTTTAATAATTTCAAGTATTGCCATTTACCATTCGTAATTCTATTAATCAAGCGTTCCTACCTAATTTATGATTAACCATTTTTGCACACGATTAAGTGGTTTAAAGTATAGAAAATGATTTGCTACTTCTATATGACCTATAGAGGATACGCTAACCGGGACTATACTTTCCTGGCCTTTTGGCTGGGCCATCTAGTATTCGTGCCGGAATGGGTATCAAACAATGGCAGATTCGAGACCAAAAAGCCCACAACTTCGGTTGGGCCACCTTCGGGTGGGTGAGCTGCAACCTTTGTCCCCTATGTATAGCACTAGACCTTGCTGTCTAGTTTAAGCTATAACCGGGCATACGTGCCCGGATCCAAATTTGGATTCGTGAAACTGCTTGCCTCATTAGACCCACATTGCACTTAGTGCGTCGGTGAGCAGCACAGGCCAGCAGGGTTCGAGTCTCGACTCGTTCCCGACCTTCCCCTCCCCTTTATTCCCACTTTAATCGGCCATCGGGCTTTTGACCTTGTGTCAAGTCCTGTCTGGTGGGAGGCAGCGACAAATATCATACGCTAACCGAGACTACCATTCAGGGTCAGAGTATACCTGGGCTTAATAGCTATGAAGGTGTGGTTAAACGTACCTCAAAGCTCCAGAACTGGAGCCTCGCTATCACATGGTTTCGGGTCATATATCAAGACACTGGTTGGGTTGGAGGTCTTACCTATCTGCAGAAATGCAATCGGCGTGCAGGACTGTGACATCATGAAAACGAGTTCAGTTTCCTACAAATATTCTGTGGAAAGGTATAAACTCCCTCGTCTCTTCACCTCTAGATTAAATAGTACCGCTACTGTACTGCTAAAAGGATGGTTTTGGCATCAAATTACCCAGGAAAGTTTGATATGCAATAAAACAAAGAAAACAGATATATACTAATCACTTTTAGAATGACAAATTATGTTCTTTGACTCAAACAACGGTGACTGGTTTGTTAAATTTTTGACTCTAAGTGTAGAAATTTTAGTTATTTCTATTCATGCACAACCAACAGGTATTTCATACGCTATTGAATTTGTTAATTCTTTTTTAATCAATTGGGAGGAGTTGGTTTGGTTTCTTTGTTTAATGACATATCAACCTTTGTGTTTAATGCCAAAGCCATTTTCCAAGAAGAACAGTAGTGGTACTATTTAACACATAGCTGGGAGGATGAGGGGGTTCATACCTTTTCCAAGGGTATTTGCCCCAAAGAGAACGTAATAGCGCGACTAGAGTACAAACTCGCTTACTATGATTCCGCAGTCCATCGCTTTAACCATTACACCTCGAGGACCCCCTCGGAGGAGTTGGGTTTTAGGGCATACCAATCATTGTTAGTTATTTAATGCCAAATCCTGTTTTTAGATATGTATTAAATATTCGATTTGTATACACATTTTGTAGATACACATAGTTAACTGATCAAACAGTTCAATTTCAAACAATGTAATTTAGCATTAATCATTTGTTTACGATAGTTTACATGTCAAGCAGTTCTATTTGACCCATAGATAGGGCTCTATCACTTCGGGCCAGAGTGGACCTGATTGTGATGGCAGTGTAGGGGTACTCTGCATTTCCCAAAGCTCCAACATTACTGGAGCCACGCTGTCAGATTGTTTAGAGTCATATGCAGGACACTCGTCTTACCTTTTTGCAGAGATGCAGTCGGTGTATTTTACAACCCCAGGCTACAGGGCTCGAAATCAATTTAATTCACCCGCCACTCTGTTTAATTTATATTAATAAATATATCTGTTTCTACCGGGCAGTTTCATTTGTCAGAACTGAGAATTGTATTGACTATTCTTTAGTTTGAAGACTAAACCAAATAGAGCAATGGTTCTCAAATGTAAAACAAAAAAAGACAAAAAAAAACCCAACCCCAAACAAAACTGATACCTATTTTACTCAGGCAGATTCCAGTAGCCATTTGATGCTTAAAAATCCTATTGTATTATTATAACTAAATATTGTATAAAATTGAGTGAAAAATTGTGAAGTTGTGTATTGTCGAGGTATAACTGATTTGTTGCACATAAACTATAACAACAAGCTAAAATCTGGGGAAAATAAATGTTCATTACTAAAATAAGTCGTGGACTTTACTTATATTTACTTCACTGCTAATTAATTCAGTGTAAGCCTTGTGGTTGATACTGCTCTGCTAGTTTTGAAATATTTGGATTCAATATTGTCAATCCAAATTGAAGATCACCTCTTTGATTTCATATCAACCATTATTGGTTATTTAATGCTGAATACATTCTCTGAGAAGAAAAGTAGTGATACTACTTAACCCATAGCTGGGGTAATAAGGGAGTTCATTGAAGATCACCTCTTTGTTTGGTTTTGTATCAACCATTATTGGTAATTTTATGCTGAATACATCCCTTGAGAAGAAAAGTAGTGATACTATTTAACCCATCATCATCTCATCATCTCGTTGGGCCACCAGCATAGATATCCTTGACACTCTCTTGCCACCCCTCCCTATCGTTCATCGCTTCTGGCAGGTCATCAGAGCTACATCTCGTATACTCACAGAGGTGCTGTATGTAGGTTCGAGCTGGTCGCCCTGCTTTTGCTCGGCCATGTGAAGGGGTCCAAAGGAGTACATCACTTATGAGCTCGTCCCTGCTTCTCCAGCAGTGTCCTGTATGTCTTGTTCTTCTAACTTTGACAGTTTTCGTGATGGGTGGTATGGGGCCGTATAGCTGCTGCTTTGACGGGTGTTGCCTCCAGGACTTGTTCAGTATTGCTCGCAGCGTTCTTGTGTAGTTGCCGTCAAGCTTTTTCTCCAGCGTCGATGTAGTGCATCCATAGAGCAGTATCGACACGGCAACTGCTTGGAAGAAACAGCGTTTCATTTTATCGGTCAGGTCTGACTTCCATATGACCGATAATCTATTGATAGCTGTCCATGCCTTTGCTAGTTGCGTATCGATGCCTGTCTTGGTTGATGAGACACAGCTTCCCAGGTAGGAGAACTTGTCAGTTAGTTTCAGAGAGCTACCATTTAGTGTGGCGATGTCGCCTGTTTGATTAAAGCACATATATTCCGTTTTGTGTGCATTGACATAGAGGCCTGTGGCTGCGGCGGCTCGTTCCAAACTATGCAATAGCGTTTCAGCTTGGGCGGGTGCATTTGCCAGAAGCGCTGTATCATCGTAGTCGGCGCCGGTAATTGTTTTTGCGGGGTATCTTCTGCTTCTTTTCTTTGTCAGCTCGAAACCATTTTCTTTGATTTTATCAATCGATATTCTAAGCACGTAGTCTAGACAGATGATAAAGAGGTATGGGGCAAGTGTGTCTCCTTGCAGTACTCCTGCTACAATGTCGAAGTAGTCTGTGTCTCCATCCGGAGAACGTACTTTCACTTTAGTGTTTCTATAGAAAATTATTATGTCTGCAACAGTTTCTTTTGGTAGGCCGTATGCGAGTAAAACTTGTTCCATCTTCCCTCTGTGGATGGAATCAAAGGCTTTTGTAAAGTCGACAAATAGTATTGCCGCCTGTTGGTTTTTTGCCCGTACACCTTCAAGGATTCTACGGATAGTCAATATTTGTGAGGTCATGGATCTATTTCTCTGGAAGCCATTTTGGTTCTTCCTAAGAATGTTGTCAATTTTGGGTCCTATGTGGTTGCGTAGTAGGACATTGTATATTCTGGCTGCTATGGATGCAAGTGTCATACCTCGGTAGTTCTTGGCTCATCCGAGGTCGCTTTTTTAGGGAAAGAGAGGATGCATCCCTTTATCCATCTGTCTATCAGATTTTGATTATAAACTGCATTGCAGTGTCGGAGCAGTATGTCGACAAATTGTCTGGTCTTCCATACTTTTAGGGGAATTTCATCGAGCTTGGGTAATAAGGAAGTTCATTGAAGACCACCTCTTTGGTTGGTTTCGTATAAACCCTTATTGGCTATTTAATGCTGAATACACCCTTTAAGAAGAAGAAAATTGGTGATACTATTTAACCCTTAGGTGGGGTGATAAGGGAGTTCGTACCTTTTGGGGGGGTAATTGTCTGAAAGTGAAAGTTATAGCGCGAGTGGAGTTTGAACTCACTTACTACGACCCGGCCTGTTAGATACTTCGCCACGAGAAACTCATCTCACTTCTTAGTGGGTTAAAAGCCTAAAATAGTAAGTTAGAGACTCGGCTGAAACCAGTTTCAACAAAGTAAGATGAAGGAAAAGCGGTAACTTTATTTTCTCCCTGAAACAAAAAAAAAAACAGTTTTGAATGTGAAGGTGAGAATCCTGCCCCAAAGATTTATCTTATTTTGAACTATGCAAAAACAATACAGTCGAAATTGGGTGAATTTGATATTCCGGTATGAATTGAAACATATCCAGACTTCGGTGTTGCTAGTGTCTCTAAGGATTTTGAAAATAGTGCATATTTGAGAAGACGTATACTCACTGAATCTCGACTGATAGCTATCAGGCATACAGCGTGAACATGAATGAATAATAATAATAATAATAATAATAATAATAATAAGTCTATAAAGTGCCAGTCTGTGTTGTCGAAAATTCTCACGGGAAAATTTGGAGAAGAAATATGCAACTCGCATGAAAGTCAAGTAGATCTATCTGAAGAATAGAAAGGCAGTTCACATGTTATTCAAAGATAAGAATATCCCGAAATAACTAGAAAGAAGAAAGATGAACCTAGCTATGACATAGAATATAAAAAATATTCATTATGATTTCAACTTGGAAAAATATGCAGTTGTGTAATATTCACAGTTATCAAAGTCAATGACGCCAAAGTGTCACCCACTTATCTCGACACTAATTCTTTTTCGGGATCTCAGTCAGCTATCTCATTAGTAATTCTTATTATCGTTCACTGTCTGGAATATCCTCCCTCACCAATTGCTAACTAATTTATCAATCAGAAGAAGCAGCAAACCAAATCTGAATGATACGGCTGATGCAATTTTTAGCAAAAATAAAAATCATATATTAGCCTCTCGTAGAAAAGTATGCTTTTGCCTAATGTCATTTCAACAAGCAGGGTGTGACAAAAGGTCATTTTAAAGTGGTGTACGACTGGTTTGAATTCATAGTTTTCCTTCACCTTGATAGGTTGCCATACAGAGGTTAAGAGCCCACTTTTCCAAGGTCACGATGAGAAGAGATGGATTTATGCATTTGGCATGTGAAGTAAAAAGCAAAATGTCTACTCCACTATTTGAACTTAACTCGCCGAGTTAATTGATGATAACTGCCACCAGAGGGTGTTTGTTCACGAATTACTGTATGCCAAATTACATCAAGACCACACAACCAGTTATTGAGATATAGAAAAAAAAGCCGGATATCTTCCGCAGAGATTGCCAAAATATTTTTGGAATTTAAAAACGAGTCACGGAAGAAGATAACAGAACACCTGAAAGTAGGACTAACGACAGGAACAATCGAAAAGCAAGATTAGCATTTGAATAGCTTTTCGCGTTTTATCCTTAATTTCTTTGTTTTTAGAGAATTGTAAAGAAGAATAAAGATTACTAGAAAAAGCAGAGCCAAAATCACAATACAAGAATGTAGCTAAATAGCTTAGGGTTTAAAGTACAAAATATCAGTTATAGGCAATTATAAAAATGAAAAAAAATCACTTCAGATTTTAGGCAACTTGGAAATATTTGCCAACAATAAGATAATCAAAGACCTTGATAAAAACAATACTTATTTTTAGAGATGACATAAGAATTGCAGTTGAGAGTTGAGAATTGTGCAATAGAAATAATGCCGAAAGATAAAAGAGAGCAAAAGAAAAAAATAAACCCCAAAAATCAAAGAGGTAACCAACTAGGAAATTATTCGAACGGTAAACAGGAAACTGAACTAAAGGTTATCAAAATATAATGGAGGCCGATTTATTGAAATCACAATGGATGTTTTTGAAAAATAAAAATATATTGAATGAATGAATAAATGAATAAGAATAGTAACATTCTAGAGAAAATCCAAAGGTAAATGCAAACTTAATATTTCTCCCGCTCTAATGTCGAACATATGGCAGGTTTTGTCCTAATTTATTTTCGTTCACTTTGTGTCGGAATATAAAAAGATAGTTCTAGGAAATTTTATCGAATACTAGAATAATTTAAAGAGTTAACAAAGAGGGGAAATATCATAACGTAGAGCCATTTAAAAGGTAAAGATAAAATAATTTTCCTAGTCAAGTAACAAAACTTTTAACCAAAACCATTTATAAACAACAGAAGGACACGTATTACATTCGTAAAGAGCAGAGCCAAAATTACAATACAAGAATGTCACTAAAAAGCTTAGGGTTTAAAGTACAAAATATCAGTTATAGGCAAATATTAATATGAAAAGTTCCCTTCAGATTTTAACTAATTTAAAACTTAAGAAATTCACAACGAAGGTTTTTTTAATGACCAGCTTATGTATTCTCTTATTCTAAGGGTACTTGGTAACATCTGTGACAGGAGCTCAGAAAATAAACAACCCCTGGTATGGTATAGCAACCATATACTACCCATGAAAAAATGCAAAACCAAAACATAAATCAACGTAGGACCAAGGCGATAAGTTTGTGTGCCATGAATGGCAGGTGCTCCCAACATGGGGAACCTCGAATGCTGGATTTTTTTTGGGTACACAAATGACGAGGAGAGCAATCACTCAGAGACACCAACGGGGAAAATGGAGGAGGGAAGACAAGTTTGCACTTGTTTGTTTTATTAGGATAAATCTTATAAAAAGAGGGTATTGAAGAAGAATGACAGAAATCCACGAAGAATGAACTTGATTGAAGACAACAAGCCAATGTTTTGCTAACCAAGCTAGGACGATATTAAAGATGGGTTGAGTTTCTGACCCTAAACTATCAGAAATGCACGTACAAAAAATGGGGAATCAAGTTAGCACTTTTATGTCAACAAGACCTTAATACAAGAATCGAGACGCTATATACTGAAAAATAAGAACGCTGTAACCAAATGCAAAGTAATTGTAATCGAAGCACCTCGCATCCAAATACCACTGAACAAACACTAACACAAGAAGAAAAATAAATGTTGAAATTCTAAAGAGAATAATGTTTGAAAAGAAAACTACATAAATTAGATCGTTCGGAGAAAAAGAAACTTAAAAGTACTTAAGAATATTGGAAACGGACACCATCATACAAGCAATAGATGAAATAGAAAATAAAAAAAAGAGTATCTCAGGAGAACGAAAAAACTACTCAAAACTGTACTGCAGAAATCCCATCAAAGGGATAAATACCTTAGCTGTCCCTCTTGTTACAGGATCTTACAAGTAAAGCAAAGCGGGTGAAGAAAGAACTTTAACAAATGGGCCAGAGAACAAGAAAACTCACGACGATGCATTAGGCCCCAAATCTCAGAGATGATGGAGACAGACTAAAAACATTTTTTAAAAAGTGACAAGCTAAATGGCCAGTTTCCCCTCTCGTTTAACAGGGCTAAAATCGAGGAGAATATGAAAAATAATTAGAATGAATAGGAAAAACTAACCAAAGGCTGGATGCTAGAATTAAATATGTTGCTATGAAAATACTTAACTTTACTAGTGGCCCGACAGATGATCTTAAGAATACATACGGGTATAATATGTCAAAACACTTTATAAATGATCGTGTCTCTGCTGATAATTTTAGATTGAACTTGTTCACCGTCCTAAGCAAGTCACATTCTTCCTTTCATCTTAATGCATTAGAGACAATTCATGTCTTGTCCGGCAGACTGCCCCTCTGTAAATAGAGAATATCTGCTGGGACTTATTATTATTTCAATATGGTCTCCTATATATCAATTTTTTTCTCCACCTTAGATATTTCCCATATTTTTTATACGATATTCTCTCCAATTTAAGCTCGGTTGAGGAAAAGCGAAACCGGTCAGCTAACTTCTCCATTTTTTCTTTTTATGCTTTTAGTGCCATAATGAATAAAACTTTGAGTTTTTTCATTGCTTTGATTAGATCTTGTACCCCATCAATATCTTTAAAATTATATATGTATTTACCATGCCTCCGCACGAGCTGGATGCAAAACAAAGTCAAATTTTAATAGGAGCTTGAATTCAGAAATTTATTTCTCCTAAACTTGTTGCAATACCAAAGGAAAAGGGCCCAATCAGCCCATAGCTTAAAAGAAGAATAGTTGGATGCATCCCTTTTGCAGGGGTATTAAAGTTATGTCCAGGATTTGAACTCGAATCGCCGAGTCCATATCTTAAAACGCTATCCATTGCATCGCAAAGGCCTTTAAAATGGTAAATGTACATACAAGAATCCGTCCTAGAGAATAATTCTCTGAAACTTTGGAATACAAAAGAATGTGCTTATCACAGTAGGAACATCAGACTTGTCCATTAACAAGAAAAACATGACGGTGACATCAATTGTGGATGGTGCGCTTGAAACAGTTCCCAGAAGTTTTGAAAGAAGACTAGAAAAAGTGGAAATCAGATGAAGAATCAAGATCATATAGGATACAGCATTGTTAGAATCGGCGACAGTACTGAGAAGAGTCCAGGAGACCAGAGGAGACTTGCTGTCAATCAGACTCCGGTGAAAGATATCTAGCTAACTCTGGTGTGAAAACTCCCATACAGTGTTATAATAAGACTTTTTTAAATAAGTCGTTTGAATGTGACTTAGACACCAATGGTCTTGGCAGCCGTTAATATTATATCGCTAAATACTTTACGGACATAGTTTTTACACAGATTTGGAAAAAATATCCTTAGAATTTATGACGAGAACTATGCTAGTCATTATAATATTTAATGTTCGTCAAATGAATCGATACTCGTTAACTAAGTTTATTAATGGGCAGTGGTTACATTGCCCTCATTTTAATGATCGGTGAAAGTAAACGAGGAAGTAACATTTATCTTTTAAGAAAATACTCAATCAATTCAGAATACAATGATCACTCTGAAACCTCTGTACCCGTCAAAGCAAACAAGAAAGAAAAGATTATCAACGAGTACAAATCAGAATAACTTGGGAAATGCAGGAAAATTAGTTGCAACAGCCAATGAGAGATTAAAGAAATTAATACTTTGACACAATCAATGACGTATTTATTTCTTCTTTTTTCATCTTCCACTTCTTCAGTTGTTTCTCAAGTTCATTCTCGTTATTTTTCTCTTTCTCAATTATTCTTTTCTCCAACATAATTATTCTCATTGAGAAACTTACGGCCGAGCCATGTGACAAGCAACAGTTTCTAAAAACATCCCTAAAGCTAAAAAGCGTTGAATCTGGCTGATTCACTTGTCGAAGTAAAACGGATATGTATTACAAGGTTTGCACATTTTCAGAGTGTTAATTGCGACTGGAATAAAAGTGGAAATCCTTTAAAGGTAACTAATATATTCAAGTCTTTTTGTTGCAAGCAATGATTTCAAGTAACTATTTATATATAATGTAAATCATGAAAACAAACATTGCTTTGAGTAAATTGGAAACATTCAAATGGTTTAAACACTATTATTATTACCTATAAACCATATGGTTTCAAGGTCATTGATTCTTTTCTAATGTCGTTAGTATAAAACATTGGTAAATTGGTTGTATTTTATAATTTAATATTCAGTTGCTTTATTTGCGTTGAGAATGAAATTTGAAATTGATTGCAAGGGATGAGTCAGGTAAAAAATTTAAGAATCCATGTCATAGAAAAAAGTTGTTACATGAAAGTAATAATTAAATAACTATTGTGAAAAAGAGGGATTTTAGTTAATTTTACTTTTTAGATTGCTCTGATGGACAGCATTTGAGGACTTTTTGATTTATGAAACGTTTTTAAAGACTTGTTTCTTCTCAGCTGCTCAATGTATATATATATATATATATATAAGTAAAATTAGTGACCATTGTCGAGGGTGACCAAAAGGCTCCCTTTTCAATAGCTACTACACCAAGGTGCAGGGGAGGGCGCAACTCCTTTCCCTGGATTGCTTCACTTTACCCTCGATACGTACCTTATATTGTCGAATGTTAAGCAAGGAGGTATCAAGTTCCATTTTTTAAGTCTTTGGTATGACTCGACCTGGTATTGAACCCCAGTGTCCCAGACCATTGGCGATTTATATATATATATATATATATATATATATATATATATATAGTAAGATATATATATATAATATATATATATAAAAGGTTCCAGACTTTTTTGTTCAGGCATTAAAAATTGTCGTAGACAACTGAAAATTCACTATGTTATTGGGATATATCTTATGAGATGACTGACCAATTTTTATGATTTCAGGTTCAAATCAACAGCTACACCAGTAATTGGAATACACCCTATTAAAACCTGATTGTCACAGCTGGTGAATTTCAAAAATGCAATCTGGACGTGAGGACACTTTAGAAGAATAATATGCAATAAAATTCTGTTTTAAACTTGGGAAAAATGCCACAGAAACATATGGAATGCTTCAGACTGCTTTTGGAGCATCTTGCGTGAATCGAGCATCAGTTTTTGAGTGGCATAAGAGATTCAAAGAAGGCAGGGAGTCTGTGAGGAATGATGAGAAGTGTGGAAAGAGTAAGGAAGTCTATACACCAGAGTTGATTGATCAAAGGGTTACGTTTAGGGTTACTATGTTGAGGTTTTAAGGGAGTTCAGGAACAGGTTCCGTCGGAAGAGGCCAGCACTCTTCAAATAAGGTCATAAGCATTTCCACCAGGACAATGCACCAGTCCAAAAACCCCATCCTTGTCACGGACTATTTGATCAAGATGGGTATCAAGACAGTTCCTCAACCTTTTTATAGTCTATACCTTGCTCCCTGTGACTTTTGCTTATTCCCTAAGCTCAGAGGCTGTCGTTATGAGACAATTGAGGAGATAAAAGAAGGTCATTGACACTCTCACACAAGAGGACTTCCATGGGGCCTCCCAAAAGTTGTTGTAACGGTACAACAAGTGCATTGCAGCCGGAGGAGATTACTTCGAAGAGGACTTGAGTTTCATGTGTGCTCTACCAATAAAAGTGCCCATACGAAAAAGTCTGGAAACTTATTTAATGATCCTCGTATATATAATATATAATATATATCATCATCATCATCATCATGTAGTGCCGCTAGTACGGATATCCCGGACCCTCTCTCGCCAATTCTCCCTATCATTCATCGCTTTAGGCAGGTCTTTAGGGCTACATCCCGTATCCTCACATAGCTGCTGTATGTATGTTCCGGCTGGTCGTCCTGCTTTTGCTTGGCCATATGCGGGGGTCCATAGGAGTACATCACTGATGAGTTCGTCCTTGCTTCTCCAGCAGTATCCAGCGTGTCTGGTTCGTCTAACTTGTATATTTAATACATATAATTATATATATATACATATTAAATCTGATATTACTATGACAAAATTGAATATTACCATACAAGTCATAATAATAATCAATTTTTTTCTCAAATCAGAAGAGACACTTGTTGACTCAACTTACTAACTTGCAACATTTACTTTTTGATGTGCAGTGAAAGTGGACAGTTACAGAAAGTAATATTCATTTTTTGAGGAAAGCATATTGGTGTAATGCTTGTGTATACATTTTTGATATTCCACTCAATGTTAGAGGCTTTCAGATATTTGATAAGACGAAATTATAGAAAGCTTTTAGCCACTATTTCTTTCTTTTTTTTTTTTTTTCGTTTT
The DNA here is from genome assembly GCA_963585895.1 of Sepioteuthis lessoniana. Classification (NCBI taxonomy): domain Eukaryota; kingdom Metazoa; phylum Mollusca; class Cephalopoda; order Myopsida; family Loliginidae; genus Sepioteuthis; species Sepioteuthis lessoniana. Next base: position 39,188,383 of record OY757924.1, read on the forward strand.
CGTCTGAAAGCTAATTTGGAAGTGGCTCTCGGCATTTTTGTAAACCTAACGAGATGAAACATAGCTAACGTGTTTTTACAGGTTCAATTCTGCAGTATGATTAGCTTGAGGCTTTATTAACCATATAGGCTGGTTTGTTTGTTTGCTTTTCGGTTGGTTGCTTGGTTGGTTTTACAAGGTAGTAATTGTTAGGTTATTTGGTATTAGATCTTTTTGTTGCAAGTAATGATTTCAAGTAACTATTTCAATTCAATGTATATCCTATGAAAACAAACATGACTCCGAGTAACTATTTGTAAACAGTTAAATGTTTTATTATTATAGTTAGTTCTTGAGGCCTTTTTCATCGGCGTTAGCTGATGGTCTTTCACTGGAGTTTGAGTGACAGCGAGTCTCCTCAAGTCTCCAGGACTCTTCGTTGTATTCTGGCCGATCTTAGCAACGCTTTAGTTTGGATGTTATCCACTCCTCCTGGTATTTCTAAACCCTCCAGTCCCAATACACATTATTTGGTGACTGTACCAAGAGCACCAATTACGATTTGCAAAACCGTCATTTTCATGTTCTACATTTTTTCAATTCCCTAGCAAAGTTGAGATACTTATCCCACTTTTCATCTTTTTTACAATTTTACTGTGTGGTCACCCTGGATAGTAATATTATCAGTATCATTTTGCTCCTAGAGAGGTTTTCACATCAGCTAACACTGATGGTCTTTCATTGAACTTTGAGTGACTGCAAGTCTCCTCAAGTCTCCAGAACTCTTTTCAGTGTTCTGGCCGATCTAAAAAATGAAGAGGTTTGGATGGTATTCACTCGTCCTCTTATTCCCAAGTCCTCCAGTCCCTTTAATAATCCTTCGGTGCCTGTACCAAGAGCACCAATTACAATTGAAATAACCGTCACTTTCATGTTCTACAGTTTTTTCAATTTCCTAGCAAAGTCGAGGTACTTATCATACTTTTCTTTTTCTTTCAATGGTTATCTGAGACAGCAACGTCCACAATTCTTCAAGTTCTCTTTTTTTGTTAATTATTATAAGGTCTGGTCTTCTGGCCAGGATTAGGTGATCTGTTTGTATCTCAAAATCCCATAGGAGTTTGTGTGTCTCATTCTCCAGGACAGCTGTTGGGTTGTGCATATTCTATTTTTTCGGAAGGTCAAACTTCAATTTCTTGCTCAATTCCTACTCGATCACCTTGCCCATACGGTCGTGTCTTGTGTTATACTCATTCTGTTATGTGATTGATTGTTTCGTCTGTTACGACATAACCTCTATTTGTTGTTTTGTTAGGTCTTATCTATTCTTTCTTTGATATTATTGGTTCTTATGGCATTGTTTGTGCTGCTATTAGAAGAAATTCAGATTCTTCCATAAGGTTTCCTTTCTTGGTCCATGTTTTCTCGTGTGAGATGTTGCTTATTAGTCACATAAAACATCCGTAGAGATGTTTGTCTTCCCATTTTTATTTCCTAGTTTTGTTCTGTGGTTCCTTGTGTTGTAAGTATTATGTCTGGTGGCTGTAATCAGTCCTTCTCCAAACTTTTGTATGTAGTCTTCAATTCGTTGTTTGATGCGTGAGCGCTGTCTTCAGTGCTTGTAGCTCCTTCTTTTCTTGACACATATGATCTGTCAACATCCTATCTGGGATGTTATGCCTTCTTCATGGTCATTGGTTTTCTTGTTCTCTGGTCGACATGTTTATGTTCTTCGCTGGTCCACTTCAAGAATGGTCCCGAATATCTTACGTGGGAACAGCCGAGATATTTATTACTTTGAAAAGGTTTCTGCTATATAGTTTTGTCTCGGGTAGCATTTTGGTTCTCCTGAGATACTCTTTCTTAAGTCGTTCTTTTATCTACATTTGTTTGATGGCGTCAGCTTCCAATATACCTAAGTATCAAAGGTTTCCTTTTCTCCGAGCGTTCTAATTTTGTCTTGGTTAGGTAATTCCATCCCGTCCGTCAGGTATCGTTTGTTGCTTTTCATTGCCAGCATGGCACAATTTTCTATGCCAAATTCCATCCCTATGTCCTGACTATATATTCTCACTGTGTGTATTAGAGTTTCCGATTCTTTTTCATTTTTTGCGAACAGTTTGATGTCATCACATTAGGTGATTAATCTTTTATGCGATTTACTATGTTTGTATCCGGCTGTGAATTATCTGAGTATGTGGTTAAGTGGCATCATTGCTACTATAAATATTAATGGTGATAATGCATCTCCGTGAAATATACCGCTTTGGATCATCACTTCATCGAGGCTCTTCCCTCCTTTTGTCAATTCCACTCTCCAGGTTTTCATAGTTTTCTCAATAAAGTTGATGACTTCATCTGATATTTTGAACATTTTAAAACAGTTTATTATCCAGCTTTGCGAGACAATATCATTGGCCTCTTTGTAGTCAATCCAAGCCAAAGCTGAATTTTCCCGTCTGGTCTTGCTCTCGTTGAGTATGTGCTGATCAATGTAGAGTTGCTCTCCTGTACCTCTGGATCATTTGCGACATCCTTTCTGTTGATCAGGGAACAATCCGCGGCTTGTTAGCGTGTTATAAATCTCGTCCCTTATGTGCGCCGTTAAGATTTTCTACTTCATCGGTAGACACGTTATGGGTCTGTAGTTGTTTGGGGCTGTTCCTTTGAGGGTGTCTTTCTGGATCAATGTTGTCTTTCCTTTGATCATCCATTAGAGTACATGTGCTTCTTGTAAACATCTGTTCATTTCGAGTGCTAGCCTACCATGCATAGTGGTGAATTTCTTGAACCAGAAACCATGTTCTCCATCCTGGCTCAGCGCTTTCCAACTTGATATAATTTAGTGCTGTTCTGTGTAGATCTATGTGTATTTCTGCTTTTGGTCCTCCTTCGAGTCGTTCTATATCTTTTGCCATGTTGCTTATCTATTCGACTTTTTCGTTATGTTCTCTTGTTTTCTATATTTTACTACAAAATTATTCAGCTTCTCTTGCATCCGGTTGTTGGTATGTTTTCGTGCCCTCTCCTACAATTGTTTTCGTTGTTTTGGAATGTCCTGTTTTGTTTGTATTGTTTTACCCTTTGTCAATATCTTTTTTTAATCTTTCTTCTTTCGCCAGTATTTTCTGGTTTATTTCCTCGAGTTGTATTTTTATTTTTCCTTTTATTGCTTTTTTTCCTTTTTGTCCCAACATGTTCCAGCATTTTCCCTTTGTTTTATCATTGTTACTTGTTTTCGTAGAATTCTTATCCGCGTTTCCAGTTTTTGTATATATATATATATATATATATATATATATATATATATGTATATAAGCTAGTACTTGATTAATTTTTTTTTTGTTTCCGTCTTGACTATTCTCCATTCTCTGTTTATTAGGAACGTTATGGGTCTGCAGTTGTTTAGGGCAGTTCCTTTGAGGGTTTTTTTTTTAAATCATTGTGGACTTTCCTTTGTACATCCATTCAGGTAGTCTTTTTTCCATACATAATTTTCTTTAAATTTTCTAATTTTTTTTTTTTTTTTGTGTACTTGTGTTAGTGTTTCCTCTGTGTTGTTTCGGTGTGTGGTGCTTCTATTTTCCGAAGTTTTCGGTTCATTTCTGTTTGGCAGTTCTTTTTTGTCAAAACTTAGTGTGTCTGATACTGTATTAGTGTCTTGTTTATTATTTGTTATCTGGCGTATTTCTAGTATTTCAAGGTCAGAAAACCAACTTTTATTTATTTTTATTTATTAATGTCCTAACTTCGTCTGCGAGTCTTTGGCTTGCAGTTTGAAAACTTGCGCGTTCTATCATTATTTTTCTATATCTTCTTTGTGTGGGGTTGCTTCTAAAATAGTTGGTTGTCTTCCCTAGTCCATTTTTTGTGTTTGCGTCCCTGATTTTTGTGGTTGCTTGGATTGTTATTCGTATACTTGAAAAAAAAAGAACTGACAATATTCGTTGTTTCCCATGTTGGCTATCAGGAGAGCAACTGCCGATCATGGCACTCAGGCCTGTGGCCTGGGCCCACATTGCGTTATATCTTAAGTCGTCATTTTTATCACAGTTGGTTTACTGTGTATATACCTGACCCAGGGCTTGTTTAAAATCTGCGTTCCAGACACAGATGAGACTTAGTTTTCTTAAATAAGAGAACACTTAAGCTGGTCAAACAAAGAAAAACAAAACAAAAAAATGAACGTGATGGCTCATTAGTCCTATTTACCAACCCCTCCGCTCGGGCAGGATATGACACAAAGTCAATTTTTAAGCGGAGTTTAACAGGTTTGAATTCAGAGTTTTCCTTCTCCTAAACTGGTCGCCTCACCAAGGTTGAAGAACCTAGTCTGTCCTACTATTTACCCATAGCTGGAGGGAGAATATTTGGATTCATACCTTTCCCAAGGGTATTAGTGCTATGTGAAAAGCAATCAGACTCGTCTAGAATTTGAACTCGTGTCGCCGTGTCCATATCCTGCGACAATAACCATTACACCACGGGCACCTCCTAAAACGTCTGGAGGACTTAGAAGTTTGCGGACGAGTGGAGACTATCCAAACGACAGCATTGTTGAGAATGGCATGAATACTGAGAAGAGTCCTGGAGACTTGAGGAGACTTGCTGTCGCTCAAACTCCAGTGGAACACCATGAGTTAGTGCTGGTATTATAAACAAATGAACCAAGCTGGCTCAAAAAGAAGTCAAAACTACGCACGGCTGGGTAGAAAAGGTAATCTACTAGGAATTGTGCAAGGAATTAGACTTTAACGATGCCAAAAATGGCATATGCACAAACCAGAATACGCTTCAGAAAATAAGACAAAGAATTCTTTGGGATTTTAAGATACAATCGGATCACCCAATGCACACAAGAGGGCCACTCCAAGTATTAATAAGAAGTAAAGAACTTATTAACGGGTGGATTTGCCGTTCCTGCGGAACATTAAGCAAAAGTATGAAAAGAAAAACAACAACTAAAAAGCTGAAAAAGCTATGGAATATGAAGGCAACGGTGATGCCAGTTGGTACCGTTGGAACAACCTTTAAAGGCGTGATAAAGAGAACTGTGGAACTGGAGATTAAAGGAATACTCGCAGCTATCGATACTACAACACTGTTAAAATCATCTTGAATACTGTTAAGAGTTCAGAAGATTTGAGTAGACTTGAGTCAAAACCCCTGGTTAAAACTGTTGTAGAAATATCACAATAAACGATAAATCCCACGAGGATTAAAAGATAAGGATTGAAAAATAAACTTAAAGGTAGAATTATATTTTGTTATTGTGGAATATTAATTTCACAATAATGATATACAATTCTTCTGATAAGTCTCGATTGAGAAAGCACAAAGAAAATTGATCAGCCACGTACAAAGGAAGCAACGTATTCCTTGTGCAAACTATAGGAACAGAAACAACGCAACAGAAAGACCGAACGTGACATTGGAAATTGGAGAGGGGTTAATTTAATGTAATCAGACTAAGTGGAAAAGGTATGAGTTGTACTCTTAATTGCTTAAATATTATTGAGACAAAGGGAAAAACATTTAGAAACGAAACATAATGACTTATGTGGTAATGGAACTTGGAAATCAATCGAGGTCAAGAGTCCAAGTGTAAAAAGTATGGTCGGACTCTTGTAAAAATCTAAGTTGCTGGACAAAGAAAACATTGGGAATCTAAAAGATAGCTTGACTCCGGTGAGGCCATCTAGATGTTTATGAAAAAAGAAAATAGAACAGATTTGCTTTTTATTAAAAAATACCAGTACGCTTTGATATGGGAAACTTAATTGCCTAATATTATTAGGACAAGAAATTGCTTGAAGACTAAAAAGTCAGGTAAGGATAATTATGAAATTATTAGAAAAGAACATTTTTTGGCATTATAAAATGTTCTGGTCGGAAAATTTGAGAGGAAAATCTTATTTGCTGAATATCTTCAGGACAAAGAAAATGTGTGCAAACTGAAATTAAGAAAAATGTCTAGACAGACAGAAACGGCCATATGAGCAGTTTCATAGATTATCAGAAAAAATAACTGTTCGCATTAGAAAATGTTTTGGGTAGCCAGTCTGATAGGGAAATATTTGATTGATAATCTTTGGCAACTCCCTTTTGCCTACGCATTTTGAAAATCAGATTTTTTACAAGAAGACAGTAGTGCCCGACCAAGGATAATGGCTAAGTTGAATATAGAGTGTAGGAGGAATAAGGGAACTCTATGACCCTTCTGATTCAAAATATGGTTGAGAGATATAAATTAAGGTTGAGTGCAGTAGAGATGTTGCATCCAGCTCTCTGACCACAAAAAATTTTTGGACAATTCCTCAAATTTGGAAAAGCTGTTGAAAAATACGATCATAAGAAATTGACGTAAAGGGTCAGCTAATACCGTACCTAACCAAGTTTCACGGGGGTTAGACTTTGGATTCAAAATAATCTGGAGTTTTTGATATTTCAGTCGTAGAATCGGAGTTAGAAGACTAAGAAGAGATTTTCAGAGAGAGTCGGTTTACTACCGGCGTTAAGTCTGAGTGAAACGTAGCCATAAATATACATATACATATATGTAAAACGTTCATATGCATAGGAAACCAGAAACACTGACGAGTTTCTTTAGTTCAGGTACGAAACTTGTATTACCTTCTTGACTTTTAGGTTTTTCGACACGAGGAGAGAGAGACACAATTTCTACTATGCCGACTGTTCCATCTGACTCCACAACGCGCGGCGCATCCCGTAGTCCCAAAACTGGACTGGCCTCGCCCAGCTTTAAAATCTCAACCCGCTTCGCCTAGCGTCGAATCTCATAGCTGCTTTTTTTCAAAATTCACCCCAAATCCTCTGCCCATCACTTCCTTCAATGACGTCATTCACATCCCCAGTCTCATTTCCTATCCGGGGTTTTTATTATGACATCTGTGATTGTCAAATCCTCCCCGCGCGAGCGTGAACACCTGCGCTCAATGTGTGCCTCTACCTGTGCACTAAGCAGAACAGTTCTAAGCCTAACTAAACCGAAAGATAAGATATAACCAACGAAAATATGATAATATAAGAAAAATCCTTCTGCAATTATATAACACGACACCTTGTGCCAAACTTCGAATACTAAAGACTTGACTCACTATTTGACTGTGTACGAAAGTGCCGCAGTGTCACTCGAATGGGATCGGAAGGAGAAGGAATAAAACCGCTGTATACAACAAATGATGTAAGCAAAAAGAGTTGTTATATCTTTAACCTGTTTTGTCTTGGTTTATTTTTTGTGTGGCCTACATTATTTTGATATAACTCTGAGAAGGTCTACATGAATGGTTTAATGACATGAAAAGGAAATTAATAGGAATTGAAGAAGGTCCAAAGGCTGAAATACATCTGGATTCACGAGGACCAACACACAAAAAGTAGAAAATTGGAAGGCAGCTAGCAACAATGAGTTGCCTGGATACTGCTTCAAAAGATTCACATCTATCCACGACATATTAGTTTAGCAACAACGTAAATGCTTACGAGAAATAAGAACATTCTAATAAACAATAAAAAATAATCTGCTTCAGAAAGGCCCGTAAAAAGGAAAAAAAAAACCCTGAGATTTTGCTTATGATGTGGAAGATCCTAACTACACAAATAAGAGAAGAAATCTATTATTTGAAAGCCTCGTGCTATTTTCTGGAGCGTTAGATCATCTGCGTAATCTGCGTCTATAATAGTTTCCGCAGAATATCGCCTGCTTCTTGCCTTTCTTAAAGTGTGACTTCTTTTATTATTATTATTAAAGTTCGTTCTACGTAATCTATAATCACGTATTATATGATATATATAATATAATCTATAATAACATAATACGTAATCTATAATCAAATCATGAATGAAAATAGTACCTATGTATTTCCTTGCAAGGTTCCTTCGAAAATGTTAAAGTAGTTAGTGTCTCAATCAGATGAGCTGACGATAGACTTCGTAAGCATCATTATTGGAGTATCAGTCTCATATGATTTTCCAAAAGAAACTGGTACAGATATAATGCAATATTTGCTTTATCTTTCCTTTGTGTATAGAATCAAATATCTTAAAGAAATCTACAAATAATTCCCCAAGAAATTTTATTTCTATTCCTTCGATTATTCGACGAAAATTCAGAATCTGAGAAATTGTGGATCGATTTCTCCAAAAACCATTCTGATTTTCCTCGATAAATTTCTCAACTTTCTGGTTGGATATACAGGACAATATAAATAGTAAAAATAAAAAGAAGAAAACTACACCCTCGATGAAATAAACCATCAAGCTTAGAAGAATAAAGAATTTGACGACAATTCAATTATAAAAAAACGATTATCCAAAGGCGATTATGCAAATAAAACTGAGAAATGGACGAAAGGAGACATTCTCTCCTTAAATAACAAAAGTGACCTCGGATTCACCTAGAACTACAGAGGTATAACTTTTACTGTAATAGTTGCTTAGGTATTGCTCATAAATATCAAATATAAAGATTGCTTTTTTTGTTTAAATACTCTTGTTTTAGATTTAAGCTGTCGTATGACTTTTCTTTATGAATGACAGTGAGTGTTCAATTTAATCACCGATTACACTTAGTGTCCTCTAGTTGCAATTAACTCGTAAAAGTGAACTCGGTGAGATTAAAAACTTATAAATGTAATTATCATTAATGGATATTCTAATTAATATAATCGATACAATATTTAAGTATTAATGATATTGTGTCATTTAAGTGAATGATCAATTAAACCAATTATGATTACACTCTAATTAAAATACGGGATCGAACTGAAGAATTATGTATGCACTTAAGACTATTACGACCATTGATTTAGTTTCTATTACTCTGACGTATATTGAATTTCATAGCCTGTTGATGGGGGTTTACAATACACTGACTATATTCCCTGCAGAAGAGTAAGACACCCCCAAAGTGGGTGTTCTGTTTATGAGGCTAAACTGCTTCAGTTCTTGAGCTCTGAGTTGAATAATTCTTCTGGAATAAACAAATAGTAATTAAACAGAAGAATAATGTAAGCACATAAGAATATTATAACCATTGCTTGCTTTTCTTGTAATCTTATGTATATTAAATCTTGTGCCACATTTTTTATTGGCAAATAAATATTCTCGGTATGTTTTAAATCTTCCGATCAAATAGGTAGTTAATTAAGTTGGTCGACCGTAGTCAAGGGCGACCCAAAGGTCTCTTTTCAATAGCTATTACACCGATGTATAAGGGAGGGAGCTATTCTTTTCCCTGGATTGCTTGACTTATCGTTATAATGCTGAGTGTTAGGCAAGGAGGTATCAAGTACCATTTTTGAGTCTTTGGTATGACTCGACCTGGGATTGAACTCCGGTCTTCTGGACCATTGGCGAGCACTCTAAACGTCATAGAAGTATTTGACACCATAAAAAAATTTGCGCATAAATGTGTGCCCGTGGTGTAATGGTATCGTCGTAGGAAATGGACATGGTGACACGAGTTCAAATCCTGGACGAGACTGATTGCTCTAATACCCTTGGGAAAGGTATGAATCAAATTATCCTCCCTCCAGCTATGGGTAAATAGTAGGGCAGATTAGGTTCTTCAGCCTTGGTGAGGCAACTAGTCTAGGAGAAGGAAAACTCTAAATTGAAACCTGCTAAACTCCGTTTAAAAATTGACCTTGTGTCATATCCTGTCCGAGCGGAGGGGTTGGGTAAATAGGATAAATGTGTGCAAGAAGACTCATTTAGAAATGTTGTATAGCCACATAATACATATACATCTGCATGCAGAATCATAAAGACGATACAATAAAGACGAGCGACACAGTTCTTTAGAAAAATATACCTCTCACTTTATTGAAAGGGTTGTGTGTGAGAGGGAGTTGGAGACTGAACAGAACTGCAACATATTGAACCCCACTCCTATGAACACAACAGCGTTTCTTTCCTGTTCTCCTGGGCTGCTCAACCTGGGGCCTGGGGGACCAGCTTCTCTGGGTGCTAGTTTTCTCTACCGCATCTTATATGCAACTGATTGAACTTCCTGTGCACCGAGTAATATAATTATTCAACGTCCACATTCTTCTTGTGGGCGTCACAAATCGCACTTATTCAACCCGTCCACGGTCAAGGGTATATTCTGATATTCCTCGACCGGAAGAATCTGTTATTTACACGGGTGCATTTCCTATTTTGACAGCCCGTCCGGGTTGGAGGTCAATATACAACAATCATCCCTTATTTATTTTTCGAAATTCCACATGTTGAATTTTCTTCACGTCCGTCTTCATCACTCTCACACACACATTTTACAAAATAATTCTCCAGGACAATGATTGCTGGAAACACAAAAAGAAATTACTTGAACCTCAGCAAAATAAAATCTTACTCAGAAGGCGACCTTCTTCCTATGTAACACTTGCCCAGCTAATTATCATCTAAATTTGTTTTACTATCTTTGCGTGGTTGGCCATCTTAACATGTGTGCATCAAGGTACAATACGGATGCATCTTTTATCCTCCCAAACACAACCGGGCCTCTATAATTTCTTGAAGAATTTCAAAACCCTAAAAGGACCATACTCTGGTCCCAGATCCTGGTCAGAAACCTAGTGACCCTGGTCATTCCAGCAACACATTTCGCCTGGATTCCTCATGACCACACTCCAGTTCTTCGCTCAACAGGTTCCTACCTGGGGTAACCGGAGAATTCCATAAACTAAAACACAATATATTCAAGGCCCAAAACATTCCACATAAACTACAAACACCATGGCCCAAAACAAAGTATCACAATTCTGTCAAACACAATACATCCGAATGTATCACAATCTGACAAGCATACAGTAAACCACCTAAAATAGACCACGCAAAATCTTTATTAGCAATGTGTTACTCATTTTTTCTCATAATTAAGTCTCTGTTTCCATGGCCATTGGTTTGTAAGCCCTTAAGGAACATGCTTTACCTGATTACACCCTCGCCGGGTTGCATTTCAATTTAATCAGGAACCCTCGTGGCTACCAATATATAGGAACCTCGCCTTTCCCAGATTCGTTTCGCTTTGCCAAATCACGCACGAATCCAAAACACCATCGTGACTGAAAGACTTCGACATCACCCACAAAATATTGAAGCAGGCCACGCTTTTCATTCCTTTATTCCATCCCTGGAATTCTAATCTGAAAATATTAGCCACCACAGGCCTTCAACAATTCCATGGGCCGGAGAATTCTTCGATAGAATTGCTTCTTTGCCGTCTACCCACAACAATCTGTAACACAACTTGGATGAATCTCTGTCCTAATCTCAGCCCACGACTCGCTCAAAAACAGAAACCTAAAAAAATATTTCCTATTCCACGAAAACCCAATATTCTAAAAAAAATTAGAATCAGTATGATTACAAATATTAGTAAACCTAGTATAAAATTCTCTGTTAATGGTTTTCGTCAAATTTCATAATATGAAACAGGAAAAAAATTTCTAATGTCACCTTTAAACTCAAACAAACTCACAAATTTTTACAATCACAGTTCATAAATTTTCAGTTTTCTTTTCTTTTTTTTCAATCTACGTACTGTCTACATCTCTAAAAAAATGTTCGTTCTTTACTTCCTTTATTTTTTATATGCTATGTTCAACAGTGTTCAAGTTTCTTTTCTTTTCTTCCTTGTTCCTTTTCCATTGTCCTGTACTTTAAAAGAAAAATTTTTAAATAATAATTTGCTGATTCACTATCCCTTAACTACAGATATGCCCAATCTTTAGACAACGCCATCGATGTGCGAAATTCCAGACTTTGGATTGAAATCCCAATCTCTGATTACTATTTTGCTCGGACCATTGACAAGTTACATCAACATTATATTCATAAAAAAGACCCGTTTACTATAACATTTCATTCATAATAATAGTTTACAATAAAAAATTAATTCATAAAAATTTAAACTCAAAAGTTTACTTTATGGCTGTCAATCATTTTCAAATTTTGGGACCATCTTTTTTTCTTTTCTTTTCACAGCCACCTGCTTGTATGTGTCCCCTTACTCTCTTTCTTTTTCTCCCCCTCACTACGATATAATATTAATCATAGTAATTGTCATTTTTCTATGCTTAGGGCTCAATCTTTTTTCTTTTTTTAAAAAAGTTATCTCCAATTTTATCCTTCTAGAAAAGCCCTTGTCATTAAAACTCATACTTTCACCATTATAATCAATTTAAATTCTTTTTTCACGAACCCAAATATTAATTGACAGCTGAGAGATAAAGTTATCCAATATGGCAATTTACTTACAAACTCTAAGGTGTCTTTTTTTTGTTGTTCTTCGTTGCTGGTCAATTCTTGTTTTTTCTCTTTTTTCTTCATTCCATCCAGCATGTTGCAGTTTTTCCTTTGTTCTTTCTTTTCTTTTTTCTGTTCTTTGTCGTTGGTCTGTTACTTTTTCTTCCTTTTTCGCTGGGATTTTTCTAAATTTTCCCTCGCTCGCCTCCTAAGTGCCGTATTCTTTCTGTCTTTGGCTGCTTCGTGGATCGTCTACACAGGTTCGAGTCACGCATGTGGCGTGAAAACTGGCATCTGACACCAAATTAATATATAATGTTGCATTCTCATATGCAAATGCATGCTGAATCATAACGACGACACAATAAAGACGAGCGACACAGTTCTTTAGAAAAATATACCTCTCACTTTATTGAAAGGGTTGTGTGTGAGAGGGAGTTGGAGACTGAACAGAACTGCAACATATTGAACCCCACTCCTATGGCCACAACAGCGTTTCTTTCCTGCTCTACTGGGCTGCTTAACCGGGGGCCTGGGGGACCAGCCTCTCTGGGTGCTGGTTTTCTCTACCGCATCTTATATTCAACTGATTGAACTTCCTGTGCACCGAGTTATATAATTATTCAACATCCACCTTCTTCTTGTGGGCGTCACAAATCGCACTCATTGATCCCGACCTCGGACAAGGTTATATTCTGATATTCCTCAACCGGAAGCAACTGTTATTTACACAGGAGCATTCCCTATTTTGACAGCCCGGCAGGGTCGGAGGTCAATATACAACAGAAGCATTAACACAAAAATGTAAAAATAAATGCACAATGAACGTGATTCCCCAAATTTTAAATATAGTATAACCTTAGCCGGTTTGACATGCCGTTAAAATTAATCAATCAAGAGTTTTTTTTTTCTGTGTAGGAATTTTGTGTTGGAAAGAAACCGAATTCACGGGGTAAAAATGTAAATAAAACTTTTCGTTTTTTAGTACTTTCATTTTTTTTTCAGGAATAATTTACGTTTCTAAATACTACTAATTAAATAATCATAACTCTCCTTAAATCTCCAAAATGCTGGTGGTCAACCTTAAAATAAAGGAATATTTAAATACTTTAAAATTTTAAGGAATATATTTTTCTTTGCTTCTTTGTTTCTTTAATGATAACAATGATAATCGGGTATAAATCAAATTCATTGTTTGTGAGATTAAGTGTTGTTCCTTGTCTTTCTATTACACTTAGGTTTCAACCTCATGAAATTATTACTTATATATACTTGGCCCCATTTGCCTTGCGTGTGAGGATTAAACCTATACAGAAATATGTACAGAAAGAATTATCTAAATCATCAACTCGTGTTTTGTATTTCTATTAACACTGCAAAAGAAAAGGAAACTGAAGACCTGAAGCCATATTTTTGCATGCATCGATTTTATCGGTGGTTAGAAGTAACGATTTATTTCAGACAATAAACGTTATTCTGTGACTTGGCATTTAACTTGTTGACAAATTTTGCTTTCACAGAGTCATTTCGGCAATTGCATTTTTCAACTCGTATATTGAAGACAGATACCAGGAAGAGATATGAGTGTAACATAGCCAGATATCCGGATATGCGAAACGTACATAGGATGTTCATAACATATATACATATATATAACATAGAACATAGGAATCCCGAAACACGAAAAACACGTAACGACTTCTTAGTTCAGGTACGAAACCTTTTATTACCTTTTAGTTAAAGGTTTCGACATAAGGAAGAGAGATGATGTCTTTTCCATCTGCCCCCTCCATCTCGCGCGGCGCCCGTAGCGCGTAAATTCGTCTGGCCTCTGCGAGCCCCGAAAGTCGACTCTTCTTGTTCGGTGTCTAGTTCTCAACTAAACTGACTTTTTTCAAATCCCCCCAAATCCTGCGCGCTCGCTTCCGGGGCATGACATCATTCACACCCCCCTATCTGGGATTTTTATTTGACATCTCTGAATGACACGTCCGCCCAGTGCACGTGTGTGAACACCTGCATTCATGTTGCACCTAAGCCGAACTAAACGCAAAGGCATAAAATGAAATCCCTTGGCCATTATATTACATGAGAGCTCATTTCTGAAAATTTTCTTTGTTGAAACTCATTACACTCCTTCAATCTTTATCTCGCATTTATTCATTCTCCTCATTATCAAGCTGCAAACGTTTGATAATATTACTGTGATGAGAGTAGTAAAATGTCATTTTTTAATGTTGGACTTTTATGGGTTACTCATTTTTATAATAATAATAATAATAATAATAACAATGATAAGGATAATAATATGCGATTAACAAGTGATATTTCATTCGTGAAAACGTGGACGTAGCTAAGAAACGGAAACCTTAAGAGAGAAAATGAATTGCTTCTAATAGCAGCACAAAGCACCGCTATATTAATGCAAGAATAAATAAGACGCCATGGTTATATGGTGATAGAGACGAAACCATCAATCACATAATAAGTGAATGCAGCAAATCAGAAAGAGTATAAGACTAGACATGACTCGGTGGGCAAGGTGATCCACTGGGAATCGTGCAAGAAATTTTAAATTTGACCATACGAACAAATGGAATGTGCACAACCCAGAATATTTTCTGGAGAATGAGACGCACAAACTTCTCTGAGATTTTGAGATACTAACGTATAATCTAATCTCGGCCAGACGACCAGATCTTATCATAATCAGCAACAAAAAAAGAACTTGCAGAATTGTGGACTTTGCTGTACCAGTGGACCACAAAGTGAAATTGAAAGAAAGCGAAAAGAAGGATGATTACCAGGACCTTGCTAGAGAATTGAAAAAACTGTGGAATATGAAAGTGACGGTTATACCAATTGTAATTGGTACCCTTGGTACAGTCACCAAAAGATTGGTACAGGGACTGGAGGACTTAGAAATAACGGGGCGGGTGGAGATCATCCAAACTACTGCATTATTGAGATAGGCCAGCGAAGAGTCCTGGAGACTTGAGGAGATTTGCTGTCTCTCAAACTCCTGTGAAAGACTATCAGCTAACGCTGATGTGAAAAACTCAGGGAGTAAATAATGATACTAATAATACTCGTGTCAGAGAACTAAAAAAACTGTGGAAGTTGTGGGTGACGGTGATACCAATTATAGTTGGTGCTCAAATAGTGTTCCCCAAAAGCTTGCTAAAAGAAAGAAGTTAGAGTAAGAACAGTGTTATTAAGATCAACTCGAATACTCAGGCGATCTCTGGGAGTCAAACTTCAGAAAAAAGGCAACAGCGAACGTTGGTGGGAATAATCTCAATGAATGAAATAAGGACAAGCGACAAATAATTTAAAATTGAATTACCATTGAATTGCCCTATGAAAAATCAACCGATTTTAAAACTAAAAAAAGTGTTAAACTAAGTACCAAAATAGGCTCGAGAAACTATAATTTTTATTTTATCTATATTTCTGTATTTCTAACATTCTGTTCCTTCAAGTATGCATTTAATTTCAACATTGCTTAATTATTTTCAAGAGCGAGAATCGTTTATTTATCTACTTATACAAACGTTACAGCATCTGTAATGATAATGATTTTTTTCTATCACTAACTTCTTTGCATCAGAAATATACTTTCATACAACATGGTGACATACTCACACAAAGATCTTTTTGCATACAAAATATATTAACTTGATTTAGACAATGTTGAATGTATGAACCATTCATTTTTGTTATGTAAATATTGGAGAATATTTACGCTCTTACTAATATTATCGTTTCTTAAAAAGAAAAGACTTTGTAAATTTTATTTTTCAACAAACTTTCCCCACAAGTTAAAGAAATAAAATTTATTAAATTTGTTGATCAGATTTTTATTCAATCATTTTCACATTTATCCGCTTAAAACCTGACCTTGACTGAGAAAAAAAAAACATGAAGAGAGAAATGGAACCGCTATTAATAACTGAACAAAATAATGCTAAAAGGACTAATTATATCAAAGTAAAGACATATAATACGCAAAAGAATAGTAAATACAGGTTATGTCGAGCCAGAGATGAAACAGTTAATCACATGATAAGTGAATGCAGCAAACTGGTGCAAAATCAATGCAAGCTTTAGCATGATTGGGTGGGAATGTTGATCCGTAGGGAATTGCGCAAGAGACTAAAAGTTAGCCATGACTGTGATTAGGTGATTAGGATTAGTGGAAAATCTGCTATATCGGTCAATATATTTCAAATGCATTTCTCTAAGAATTTAAACGCTATTCTTTAAATTGAAAATTCATTTTTCTTTTATTTCGCAAGCCAACAAAAAGAATAAGACAATTGATATATCAAGTCATTTGTTTTACAATCAAAACGTAATCAAATTAGATGTTGCTTTTTATTTCCTTGTATTTTTATCGACATATTTTAATAAATGTAAATGCCAACGATTTTTGTAGATTTTTATCATAACGTTTTGTGCCTTTTTATTGCAACTCAGTTAGAACATCCATCTTTGACAATGAGATGACAAGAGAGATCAGAAATAATAGGAATAATTGCTCAGAAAGCTTCAAACTCACGTTGTTTTTCCTCAAGTAAGCCTGGTAGAACGCACCTGTGACTCTAAATAAGCTACAATGAGCTGTTTGTTGGCAAGAGCATAAACAAAGCCTTTTAAACTCATCTTTTACACTCTTCCTTACCTCTCATGGCATCATTTATTTTTGCACTCGCAAAGATAACGGTAATGTGATTTTCAATCTAACTGAGAGTTATTCATTATTTTCGACCCACGCTATTTCTCGTCGCTGTAAAAAGAAATATATAAAATAAAACAAATATCAAGATAAGAAAAATACTTAAATTAATGGTGGACATAAAAAAAATGAAAAAGTAAATGTCTCACAGTCAAGGCTAACCCAAGTGAAAACCTGGCAAGTATACAGCTGAAGTCTATAACTGGAGGCATACATATGATGACGTGAATTCCTTTATAAAGAAACTTGTTAGTGGTATCCAATAATTAGCTAATTAGCAACTATAACGAGGAATCAATTATTGCTTCTTATTGATCAGAAAGCAGAGAAAGTGTGCCTTTATAAATCAATTAGAATGTAATTTATGCTTTCATAAAAAATATTAATTGAAAAAGCAAAAAATACTTTAGAAAAAAAACCCCCAAAGCATATTGAGACTTAAAAAACAATTCTTTTGATTAAATTTCGAAAGTTAGATTCCATAATTTTTGGTTTGATTTGTTCTCTTTGGTCTCATATAAACGTTCTTGGGTCATTTAATACCAAAACCATTCCTGTAGAAGAATAGTAGTCGTACTATTTAACCAATTGGTGGAGGACTTCATACTTTTCTGAAGGGTATTAGTCTGAAAGTGAATGGAATAGTGCCACTTAGGTTCGAACGCTCTGACTACCATGTCAAAGTCCAGCACTTTAATCACTCCCTTTTCCATGATTTTCAAAGTTATATCTATATTTTTTTACCTTAATTCATGTTATTTATTTACTTCACTGAATATGCTAAAATTTTAAGGCAACTTCAAGTCCTTTAGTGCTGGTTCTCAAATTATCTTAGAAGACTCAAAAAAGATTTGAAAAATGAATATGAAAATATTATTCCATGTTTCCATTGGATATAGAAAAGATGCAGTTTGGAAAGTAGCTAAAAAATTTGTTAAATGATTTCTGCAATTCATTAATTAGAAAGAATTACACATAATAAAATAGAAAAACAAAACACTTACAGCAATGGAATTTTTAAAGAAAAATAAGGTATCAGGTTGGAATAAATGTAATGTCCTGTTTTAGAGTATATTCTATAAAAGAAAAAAAAACATGCCAATAGAAATATTTAATCATTGACATAACTTTAGTTGCTTTCTAGAACCTTATTGCATATATCAACGAGCTTATAAATGCCACATTTGTAAAATTCTATAGGTTTTGATGCAAAATATGCGACCAATTTGTGCCCAATGTTTTCTCTATGTTAATTCAAGATCACCCAGAAAATTCTGTAATTACTTGTGAGTTATTTCTTATATGAGACCGTCAGTTGCTTCTCTAAGATAGTCTTTTTACTGTTGATGAGAAGCGAATCCTTTATCATAAAGTCGTCACTGGATCAGTCGAGGAACCAGACTTGCTCATCATCGATAGCGGGAGTTCATCCACAGAAGATCATGTTGAGTATATGGTGGGGTATTCAAGGAATCGTCCATTATGAACTGTTTGACAATGATCAAACAATAACCCCTAATTTCTTCAACAATAAACTTTGTGGTCTGAAAATAGCTTTCGATTAAAACATCCCCACAGACAATAGAAAGGGAATTGTTTTCCATCATAATAACTCCTGTCCTCACGGATCAGCTGACTAAATATCTGTTCGGTTCAGTGGCGAAAAATTGCTTCATTTTCTATATTCTCTTGGCCTTGCTTCTTGTATGACTGAAAAGATACATTTTAGAAAGTAATAAAATCATTTGTTAAATAATTTCTGCAATTCATTGATCAGATAGAATTACACATAATAAAATAGAAAAACACTTAAAGCAATGGCATTTTTAAAGAACCTCCAAGTACTTGGTTGGAACGAATGTCATTTCGGTTTCAGAGTACATCCTATATGCCTACAGAAATATTGGCCTAATGAGAAGAGCGTTCGCTAATGGTCCGTTAGACCGGCGTTCAATTCCAGGTCGAGTCATACCAAAGACTCAAAAAAATGATACTCGATGCGGCCTTGCTTAACACTCAGAATTATAAGGTAAGGATCAATGGTAAAGTGGAGCAATCTAGGGAATGGAGTAGAGCCCTCTCCTAGACCTCGGTGTAGTAGCTATTGAAAAGGGAGCCTTCGGGTCACCCTTGACTAAAGTTGCGAATTTTACTTTTATATTTGTCAACAAGCATTTAGATGACATACTTTTAAAAAAATTTAGGTTTTGATGCGAACCTACCTTTTATTGATATTACATCTGTCAACAAGCTTATTGATGTTACACTTTTTAAATTCTTTTGGTTTTGAAGCAAACCTAAGACCATCCTATCGATAACCGAATCATTAGGATGGTCTTAGGTTGACATCAAGCAAAGAGGTTGAACATGAGTTGGTCTCATCATGTAATACGATTCTGGTCAAAGCACCAGTTGTTGTCCTATAAGAGCCTGTCACGCTGCGGGCCACTTATAGGTTGAAATTTCAGGTGAACCTGCTCTTTCGGATTTCCGAGGCCTACGTTGTATTGTTAGATCCACGGGAAAGTTGTGGAAGAGCTGGTTTGGACTACTCTCTTTTCTAGTCGGGTCTGGAGACGGCCAAATTTTCCAGTGCTGTTAAGTGGTCAATCACCTCAATAATTTAGAAACGCTTGTTAACTGGTGTATACAACAAAACCTTTATTAAAATTATGTACAACAACAAAGGGGTTTCATTTTGGGAATTAGAATAAATAAGTTGACTGGCGATAATAATTAGGCTCAAGTCTGTCTTAGAGCTAATTATTTTCTGTAGAAAAGGTAAAGTTCAGGACACTAGGTGGCAAAGCAGCGGTGGCAAAGTGACGGCAAGGGCAATGAGTCTTCTAGCTATGCAACCTGCTTTCGATCTAATCTGTTTCCCTTTTCGGGCTCTTCTTTAATGGGGCTCTGATTGGCCAGCCAATAGAAATGCCTGACCAATGGCCTCGTAGCGTAATCAGGGAGGAGTAGAAATGTCCCCCTGAGGTCTACATTTGATCGGACGGCCAATCAAAACTATGGCTCTGCGTTGCACATTTCAGAGAGAGGGCAAATGCTCCACTCCACCTTCCACCGATTGGTGAGCCACTCAATAATATTTTATTATTATGTTAAATCCTTGTGTAAGACTTTTTGCCGTAATTTTCCGTAGATTCGTACTCAACTGACGTTAGAATTTGAAATAGGTTTTTGTTTTTCTATTACATCAATCAAAATTTAGAGCGACCGTTTCAATATTTTATGTTTAATAATTCCGGTGACCCAAAAACTTTTCGTTGACTGTCACTTTCTGATTTGACCTTGGGTTGCCAGGTGCGAATCGGATATCATTATTTTTTTCTACACTAACTTACCAAAAGATTATAACTACCCTTTAATAAATTATCCCAATTATTCTTGAGTTTCTTATTTAACATCACCAGTCAACTTGTAACACTATCATTGCATTACAATCATTTAACAATCTTTAAACCTAAAGAATTTTATCAGTGTATTATCTCTGAGCTTGTTGATCTATGGAATGAAGTTCTCGCAAACAATGTAGGTTATGTTAATGATAAAATATTTCTATTGGCAGTGGATTTTACTTTTATGATATATACGCGAAAATTGAACAGATTAGTCGGCGAGGGAAGTAGAATACACCGACTGCATCTCTGCAGAGTGGTAAGGGCCCCATTAATGACTTTAAACTATATTTGATGATAAAGCTTCTGTACATAATTTTGGGGAATCTGAAGTACACCTTTATTGCCATAATACCCAAGTCTACTCTGACCCGGAGTGGTCATACCAGTTGCATCTATAGTTAAAATAGAACTGGCTATTCGTTATTCTACTTAAAACATTGATTGTTAATAAGTAATCAATATTAAATTGAATTCTTTGTATTACATAGAAATACTTGAAACTATTTAGCTGTGTGCAAACCATTTAACTGCGTGCAAAGAAATTTCTTTTAAAAATGTTGCCTACAAACTATTTTTTTACAAATTATATATATTTAATACATATGTATAAATAGGATTTGGCATTAGATAACCTACAATATATAACTCAATTGCCGTGATGGTTGATTATATTAATTATTTTATTATCTGGTTTGTTTGGGCCACGAGTTTTTCAATTAGCTGTTAAGTTTGCTAAAATGTTTGAGCGGAAATATAAGTCAAATTGGAAAGTTCAAGAGAGTGCACCCTGACCAGGATATAGCAACTGTGATTCTACACTGGAAGACTAAATGTAAACAAAATAGATTCATGTCTTGTCATATGTTTGATAGAAGAAATAGAAACACAGTGAAATTGGGGACACGTGTGAGATGGTGCAATAACGATATCCTGAATTGAGGTATATAAAAATTAGCGAATTCTAAAAAGTCAGTTGGAAATGTCAGTTTGAAGTTGGAAGTCAGCTAAAAGTTGGCGTTCAGAAAGTTCGGCCAGGTCGGTGGAGTGTCTCTATTCATAGACCCTTACATATTTTATCTCTCTCGTGATATTGCATGCAGTCTGAACATTGACCAGTATATCTGGATAATAAAGCGACAATTTTTCATAAATATAGTGGACATATTACTGTTACTTTAATACATCCAATAAATAATTGTTAATTGCTGACATAGAGCTTTTCTTGATTTTGAGTTGCCAACACCCAGGCAACGTTGTTCCAACAAATCACCCCGACCGTTAGAAGAAGTTCCAGATGAATTGTGTCATTTCTTATCTGTGAATCTTTCAAACTCAACGTGGGCACAGAGAGGATTGATAAACGTACAATCTGGAAACGCATTTGGCGCCGTTATTGGAGTAAGACCGAAGTAAAGTATCATGACAACTATAGTACCGCATTTGGCGCCGTTACAAGGATAAGACCAATCATTATTATTACATTTAGTACTACAAATGTTATTGTGCTCAACGGTTTTACATTTGGTGCTAGTATCGGCGTGGGTATCAGAAACCACAATATTGTTACGGTGGTGCCGTGCCAGTATAGTGTTATATTTGGTGCCGTGCTAAGATATTGTATTACAAAAGGTTGATATTCCATTAAGACATAACCAACCAACCAACCAACCAACAATCTGAAATCGGACTTTACATTTGTTTTATATGTTATAATAATACAATTAGTTATATATATATATATATATAGTAATTTGCAATAAGGTTATCGGACGAAATGGAGGTTATGTTAATGATTAGATATTTTTATAGGCAAAGGACATCTATAGTACATACTCTAAAATAAGACATAACCTTCGTTCCAACCTGATATTTTATTCAAGTAATCTCTATACTCATGAAAATAAAAAGCTATATCGGTAATTATAACCTTCTCTATGGGAAAATCTGTTCCTATAAAAAAATTCCCTTTGGATAAAGATTTCTAAATGGTCAAATATTAGACATATGTAGTTATTTTATTCTTTTTTCCAAAGTATTTTTATGATTTTCGTTGAGCATTTTTCCAAGTGTTGAATTTACTTTAGATTGATTTCTACAGGAATACTTTTTTCTGTCAACCATTAATTTTCACTAGTTATATTTATTCTGGTCTTCATTTTTTGTCTTCATGGATAAGACCAATCATGTAAGCAATGATTTGCTCCACTGATAGTGACTAAGATTTCTTTGACGCTTTACAATACACTATTTCTATTCATAATCAACCTAACTTACGTACTTCGAACGTCAATAGATCTAATGAATGAAACACTAAAAAAGCCAAGGAGACGATATTTCGTAGAAAGTATTACAGTTACTCAGCTGATCTAGTGCTTCATAAAAACACATGTTCAATCCAAATGTCTGTTGGATAACCTGGAACAGGCATCAAGGGGTACTGGACTCAACATAAACTTAGATAAAACTGAATTCATATATTTTAAACAAGGTGCTGCATCTCCACCTTAAAAGAAAAGCCTTTGAAATTAGTAGACCGTTTCACATACCTGGGTAGCAGTATTCTATTAAATAAAACCAAAGTCAACATATGCATAGGTAAAGCATGGACTGCTATCCACCATATGGAAATCTAATCTTTCTCCTAAAATAAAACGGGAATTTGTGGAGGCTGTAGCCATGTCAGTAATATTGCATGACTGCACCACCAAGAATTTTGGAAAATTTGATTTGGTTTGGGTTGGTTTGGTTTTATGACATATCAACATTTGTAGGTTATTTAACGCCAAATCCATTTTTATGTAAATAATCAGTTCTATTTCAAACAATTCGGTTTAGCATGAGTACACAGTTTAATAGTCAAAAACATTTCTATTTCAAACTATTCAAGCAGTTATATGTAACAATTCAGTTAAGTGTAAATACAGTTTTAATATCGAAAAAAGTTCTATTTGAAATAGTTCAGTTAAGCATAAGCACGCAGTTCAAATGTAAGTACGGTTTAATTGTGAAAAACATTTCTATTTCAAGCTATTCAGTCTAGTCAAACAATTCAGTTTTGCATAAGTATGCCGTTAGTTCTATTTAACCCATAGATAGAGCCCTATCAGGTGCTACCACTCCGGTCCAGAGTGGACCTGAGAGCAATAGCAATGAAGGAGTACTCCACATTCCCCAAAGCTCCGGCACTGCTGGAACCACGCCATCAGACTGTTTAGTGTCATATCCAGGACACTCGCTGGGGGGGGGGGTCTTACTCCTTTGCAGAGGTGCAGTCAGTGTATTCTACAGCCCCAGCCGACTGGGCAATGCACAGAGTTTTATTTGAGATAATTCAGTTCAGCATAAGTACACAGTTCAGACGTCAAAACAGTTCCATTTCGAGCAATTCAGTTCAGCACTAGTACGCAGTTCCAATGTCAAAACAGTTCTATTTTAAACAATTCAGTTTAGCGTAAATACGCAGTTTAAATGCAAAAATCAGTATAGTGAAAGAAGCACGGTTCAGTTCTATTTAACCCATAGATAGGACCCTTATCAGGTGCTACCACTCCGGGCCAGAGTGGACCTCGGAGCGATGGCAATGAATGGTTACTCCGCATTCCCCAAAGCTCCAGCATTGCTGGAACGTCACCATCAGATTGTTTAGTGTCATATACAGGACACTCATTGAGGGGGGTCCTACTCCTCTGCGGAGAAGCAATCGGTGCATTCTACAGCGCCAGCCGACTGGGCAAGGAAAATTTGAGGAAAAAGATAAACTGGAACTATACAAGGATGCTACATGCTATTTCAAACAAATGCTGGAAGCAGCACCCACAAAACAACAGCTGTACGGCCACTTGCCTTTCATCTCATAAAACCATCTAAAACGAACAAGATATGTTGATCACTGCCGGAGAAGCAGAGACGAACTCATGAGTGAAGATTTACATTCATCAGCTCTGTGTGGATACTAAATATCGTCTAAGGACAAGTCAAAGGCGATTGTAAGTAGAGAGAGAGAAAGAGAGAGAGAGAGAGAGAGAGAGAGAGAGGAGAGGGGAATCCTTGTTATCAATGCGACTTGATTATAATGATGCTGATGATTCCAACTACGATAACGAGAAACAGCGTTGGTCTAAAATCAAGAACGATTGGCAAAAGGAAGAAAATCTTATGGAGAGCTTATCATTCATATTTTCATATTTGATTTGTTACGACAGTGTTGGAGATTTAAGTTCCCTGTGAAAATCTTTCTCAATATTTGTTGATTTGTTGTAATCTAGGTCACCACGCACCTGTCTCCTCTAAATGACTTCAGTTGCAGAATTGCTCGGCCTTTACTAGGCTCTCAAGAAAATCTTTTCAGGGTTGTAATAGCTGCACATTTTATGATTGGGTGGATATTTACTGATGTGATTTAATTTCTTTAGGTGGTATAAAAAAGCGTTGGAAAAGACTTTGTGAATCTGATTTTTTGATTGTCTTGTTACTTTATCATCATAAAAGATTACAACGACCATAACTGCAATCGATTACAGCGAGTTCTTTAGTCTTGAACTAGGATTTTCACGCAGTTATCAATTTGATTTATTATAAGAAATGAATTGCGTCTATCGAATAACTTTATCGACATTATTGACAGCAACGAAGAATTTAGTGGAACGACTTAAAGGAACAAGAAGAAGAAAAAATGTCTGAAGTTGGAGCCTGGACGCCTGAATATATTGATCAATAAAAATGCTACAATCTATTCGCAAGAACATCGACAATAACAACAATTATAATACTAATTGTAAAAATAATAATGATGAAAATAAAAGGGATTGGAACAGTTGGATATCGTAGAAAGAATTGAAACCATCCAGACGACAGCATTGTTGAGATCATCCAGAATACTTACTGGAGCCCTGATGGAACTTGCTGTCACTAAAACTCCACTTGTAACATATACATATGTATGCGGAAACATAATCAACAATAATGACGAATGAACACACTTCTTTAGAAAAATATACCTCTCACACTTTATTCGAAAGGGTTGTGAAAGGTTTGTGTGTGAGAGGTGAGTTGGAGACTGAACAGACTGCAACATATTGACCCCAAGTTCCTCTGACTATAGCTGCACTTCTTTCTCATTCTGCTGGGCTGCTCAACCGGGGGTCCTGAGGGCCCAAGCCCTCTGCTGGGTATGGGTTCTCACTGCCTCGAAATGCAACTCGAACTTCAACTGCAACTAACTCCAACTAACTCCGTCTATGGCACCGGGTTATATAATTGTTTGTCGTCCACCTGCTTCTTGTAGGCGTCGCATCTGCACTGAATTCAACCCATCCACATGTCAATGTGATATCTTCGACCGGATGCACCTGTTTCTCGATTGACGGTTGGGTCGAAGGTCAATATGTTACACACTAACGCTGGGGTGAAAACTCGCATGAAGTAAAATAATAATAATAGTAATAATCCACAAGGCCTTACAACCAAAAGACGACGAAGAATACTCTATGTGTTAAGAAATGAAGGAAGAAGATCATTGAGAACGTGACAATTCAGAGGCACGAATAATATACATAGAAAATAATTAAAAAAAGGAATGATTACAGTGTCCAGCAACATCCATAGCAACAAAAATAACTGTAACACAAACAATATGAATCAACAGCCGGGAAGTATTAATGGAATTTGGGATTAAAAAATGCGCGATATTTATTGTGAAAGAAGAAAAAAGAGAAACAATTGAATAAAAGGAACTTTCTAATCAAGGAAATATAAGAAAACTAGGTGAAAAAAAAAACTATAAATACCAAAGAAAATTAGAAGCAAACGTACAAGAAAAACTAAGAGAGGAATACCGAAAAAGAACAAGAAAACTTCTTGAAACCAAACTCTGCATCAGAAATCTAATCAAAGGAATGCATCTCTGAGCAGTTTACCTTATAAGATATGGATCCCTTGTATCCTTCTTTAAATGGACAAGAGAAGAACTCAGACATATATGGTCCAGTCGGCAAGGGCTGCAGAATATACTGACTGCATCTTTGCAGAGACAAAGAAACCAAAGAAATCAAAATTAACCAAGAAAATTGGGTTACTTTTCTGTTTCTATATTTTTTTGTTGATATTTCAAAGTTTTTTTATTTGGAGATCTTTTAAAAATTCTTTCAACCCCTACGTTTTTGTCAGAAGATACAGAGACATCGACAAGATAGTATTTTATATCTTTGATTTTGTAATTGTATTCGGTCCGTTAGCATTTATTGTTCTATCATTGGGGATAGTGCATGCCAGAAAACTGCTTTGACTTTTAGTAAATTCACGGGATCTGTTTATTCTGTTTTTTTTCTCTTTAAATCGTATTTACATATTCCAGGAGGGGCGAAGAGACGAGAGTCAAAATGTCGCCAGTTCACTTGTTCAAGGAAGTAAAAAAAAAACAGCAACAAAAAACAAAAATAAAAAACTAACAAAATAAAAACATTATAAACAAAAGGAATCAGTTTTTTTAAAGCGCAAAACACTGGAATTTTTAATGCGTACGACTTTTAAACCAGGAAAATAATTTAAAGACGAAATATTTTAAGAATAATTACAAAACTATGAACTGTTTACTGAGAATCGATGACCAGTTCTGTAAACTCCTATAATCTTCTGACATCGTTGACCCTGGTGCATGACTGAGTGACGTCAATAAACTCAGGAGAACTCTTGCTGTAGATGCGAGAGACGGTCACAAAAGTTAGAGAAATTATGAAAAGGACCAGTTAGTTACTGGGAGAGTGTCAAGTAACGGCCTAAACTTCAGAGCAAGTGAAACCACTCTACAATGATTTATCAAAGTATAATTCTTTTTTAGTTTGATTGGAAAATACCACTTCACGTCTTTCTGGTATTGAGACCGTTCCAAAGAGTTTTTTTCGTGACCAGATGTCTGCCCCTATACTTCGAAATCCGAAGATATTTCTCTTGACCTTTGCAGAGACTTAAAGTCAATTATACATAGAAGGGTAACAGAGAAAGAACAAAAAATTGAGAGACCATGAGAGATATACGTGAGTGGCGTGATTCGCATAATGGTTATCTTTGTGGGAAATGGAATTGGTGATCTGACTTCAAAGATGTGGAAGAGACTATTGCATTTCATTTAGCACTAATTCCCCTGAATAAATCTGTAATCCGTCCAGCTATGGGTAAATAGTAGCGCAGACTGAAAATTTTAGCATTGGAAAGGCAACATATCTAGGAGAAAGAAAAGTCTGAATTCAAACCAGCTTCACCCCGCTTGTATCATATACTGCCGTGACAGTATATACCCAATTCCATTGTCACATTCAATCATCCTTGGATACTTATTGGCTAACTCAGCTACACTTATTTGAATATTCCCGAGATTTTATTTGAATCAGCCAGCCACAATGATATTCATAGTCTCCGCGGATTTATCACATAATTTGCATTTATGGCCATTCAAATTTTTAAGCACTTTGACAGATATTTTTCGATGTTAAATACCTGATCTTGGATAGTGAGGACCTACCTTTGCTTTTAATTTTGAAATCTTTATGATTTTCTATTGGCGTGTGCTTTCTGTAATCTTAATACATGAGCTGAAAAATCTATTTCTTCTAATGTGATCAAGCAAAACAAATTTATTATTCTATTTCGTGTTAATTTTTTATTATCTTAGTCACTCCTCTACCACAAAAAGTCCTTGAAGAAAGATGTGGTAGTTTTCTCTAACAGGAAGGTACTATATATATATATATATATATACTAATCTAATATCTACTAGCATTCTAGGTTATGTAAATTCTAAGCTAGGTGGGTTTTTGGTGAATATAAGGCGGCGTTTTCTCCTTTAGCATTAGTTGGGGTAAGACTTCCTGATGATCCAATAAGGTGAAACTTTAGTAGAAGATTTACGACTCGCGATTTAAGTTAATTATATATATATATATATATATATATATATATATATATATATATATATATATATTATCTGTTTGAAATCATTAAGCTAATCAATAATTCAAATTTGGTTAGAAAAAACTGGAATATTTTTAAACAGATGTCAAAAGAAAGCCTGAGTTAAAATTTTAGGTAGTTACTGTAAGTATTATGTATATTTATTTGATGTGTTCTAAAAAAGAACTGTGAAGTTATATGGTAAAAGCAAAAAAAATCTCAATTTATTTCAATAATAAAAGCAATAAAATCATCAAAAATTGATCAATACTTAGAATAGAACAAATAGCAAACACATACAATAAGTCTTTGAATCCTTTACCTTTTTATATAGTGACCTTTCTTCTCAAAAACATTTATTATCCATTGATTTTGTTATTTTTTTTACTTCACCAGGTTCAATTTCATTCTTGTTTTAATTACTTCCCATTGCTTTACCACATTCATATAATTTTATCTTCACTATTGACCATTGATTTTCCATCGGATACTGATTAGGACAATGGTGACTCTTCCATTATCTTCTCTCCTGTAAATATTCAAAGAATTCACGGCTAAGCTTAGATACATAAGAAGGAGCATTGTCATGCATTAATACACACTTCACTTTGAAAATCCAAGACTGGTACTTGTACTAAGCAAAGAACTCTTGTCCATGAAATTGCGATAGTTAGTGCCGTTCAATTTCACTTTTTCATCGATTTTGAATAGGTCAACAATTCCAGCATATATAGTCACACTACAACCTTCTTGTTGTTTTTTGTAGGAAGAATCGGATAAAATCCATCAAGCCTATTAAATATCATTCGAGATTCGTCTATTGGTTGGTTGGTTGATTGGGTTTTATGGCATATCAACCTTTTTAGGTTATTTAATGCCAAATCCATTTTTAAAAATAAATAATCAGTTCAATTTCAAGCAATTCTGTTTATTCAAACAGTTCTAATTCAGTATAAGTATAGATCTTGTTTACACACTGTTAAATATCAAAACAGTTCTATATAAAAAAAAATCAGTTTAGCGTAAGTACAGTTGCAAAGTCAAATACATTTCTTTATTAAACATTTGAGTTTAGCATAAATACACAGTTTAAATGTTAGTACTCAGTTTAATTGTCAAAAAACATTTCTATTTCAAGCTATTCAGTTTAGTCAAACAGTTCTAATTCAAACAAGTCAGTTTAGCATAAGTATACAGTTTAGTTCTATTTAACCCATAGATAGGGCCCTGTCAGGTGCTACCAGTACGGGCCAGAGTGGACCTGGTAGCAATGGCAATGAAGGAGTGCTCCGCATTCCCCCAAACCCCAGCATCATCGGAATCTTATCATTAGATTGTTTAGTATCATATCCAGGATACTCATTGTGAGGGGGGGGGTTACTCCTCTGCAGAGGTGCAGTTGGTGTATTCTACAGCCCCAGATTCGTCTGTAAAAATTACTTTAGATTAATCAATTTTTATAATTTTCTTATTACGATATTGACGCTTTAAAATATATGTTTTTGTGAGATGTTGCCTGGGAGATATTTTTACAGATCACTATTTTCAAAGTATTCTGCACCTTTTGTACTTTTTGTTTCGCTCACTTCCAACCTTTTCAAAGATCTGAGCACTGGTCAAAAGAGGTTATTTTGTTACTACATGCTTTAGTTTACATTCATCTAGGAGAGGCAAGAACTTGAAGATTTTTAAAACTTTTATTTGCCCTTTTATTTTCTATAGTCTTTTTTTTTTTTCAGTTTCACTGGAGTTTGAGTAACAGCAAGTCTCCTCAACTTTCCAGGACTCTTCTCAGTATACAGGCCGTTCTCAATAATGCTGTAGTTTGAATGGTCTCCACTCGTGCTCCAACTTTGAAGTCCTTCAGTCCCTTTAATAATACTTTAGTTACTGTACCAAAAGCACCAATCACGATTGGTATAATTGTCACCTTCATGTTCCATATTTTTTTCAATTCTCTAGTAGGTCGAGGTACTTATCCTTCTTTTCACATTCTTTCAGTTTTATTCTGTGAATAGCTGGGACAGCAAAGTCCATAATTTTGCAAGTTCTGTTTTTTTTTTGTTGATTATTATTAGGTCCGGTCTTCTGCCTGAGATTAGGTGATCCGCCTGTATGTCAAAGTCCCAAAGGAGTTTGTGTGTGTCATTCCTCAGGACAGCTGCTGGGTTGTGCTTATATCATTTGTTAATATGGTCAAATTTAAAATTTCTTGCACATTTCCCAGTGGATCACCTTGCCTACCCAGTCGTGTCAAGTCTTATACTCCTTCTGTGCTAATTTGCAGCATTCGCTTATGTGATTTCGTCTCTATCATCACATAAACTACATTTTCTATTCTGTTGCGTCTTATCTATTTTCGCTTTGGTATGATTGGTTCTTACAGTATTATTATTATCATTATTATTATTATTATTATTATTATTATTATTATTATTATTATTATGTACTCCTTTAGAGTTTTTCACATCAGCGCCAGCTGATGGTCTTCCACTGGAGTTTGAGTGACAACAAGTCTCCTCAAGTCTCCAGGACTCTTCTCAGTATTCTGGCCGTTCTCAATAATGCTATAGTTTGGATAGTCTCCACTCGTTCACCAACTTCCCAGTCCTCAAGTCCCTTTAGTAATCCTTTAGTTTCTGTACCAAAAGCACCAATCACAATTGGTATAATTGTCACCTTCATGTTCCATAGTTTTTCAATTCCCTAGCAAGGTCCAGGTACTTATCCTTCTTTTCACTTTCTTTCAGTTTTTATTATTATTATTATTATTATTATTATTATTATTATTATTATTATTATTATTTAATGTTTAGTTTTATCTTCGTTTTTTTACCATCCTCCGCCGGGTCTTTAAACAAGACCTTGAGGGAGGGAAGGTGGTGACTATACACATTCTATGCATTTATGTTTTTCCTGTCTCTTTCGGGTGATATCTTTCAATCAGATTGATAGTACTCTTCTAAGAACATGAGTATTTCCACAAAGTGCATTTTTATATTTCATATAAGCTGGTACTACGAGGTGTCTTGTTAATTTGTTTATATCACCTGGTCTTTACGATACCCAGGGCTCCTGTTTTTAATGGAACGTTGTTTGTTTAAGGTGCCACATTCTTTTTTCAAATTTATTTTCCAGGGGGTTTTATTATTTTATTACATACTTTAAATGATATGCTGTTATCTGTTGGCATTGACACATAAATTAGAAGGCATGTTTAAAAAACAAACAAACTTTTTTCCTCCTTCTCTACTACATTTGGTCTATTGCTCTTTATTTTTCTATCAGTTTGGATAGCAAAGTCGCAAAGAATAGTAGTTCCTTTTGCTTCTGTTATTGGTTCTGGTATTTGTTTATACAATTTTCCCAATCATCATCATCATTATTTTTATTATTATTATCATTATCATTAGTTTTAATTATTGTATTAACACGAATGGTGAGGAGGATGACAGTTTTTATTGCTCTTTTATCGGAGTGGCATGCGCTATTATGACAGAAGTTGGGGTAGCAGTAATAAACTTTCAATTATTTTGTTACTTAATTTAACGGATTAGAGTGTTTTTCAGTATTCTTTTTCTGCCATTTTTCCACTTGTCATTATTGATATTATACACTCACGTTTCGATGTGAATTTCTGAATAGAAATGATTCAACTATTTCAGTAGAAACCCTGAAGATTTCTGTTGTCTTTTATTGGAACATTTTACAGCCAATATATTGTTCGGATCTTCAAATTGAATTAAATTAAATTAAATTTAAACTCATCGGCTCTAATACGTGGCCAAAAACAATTTCTTCTGAATAATTTAAATTATTTGGTCTCCAAACATTCAACTAATTTAAGAAATTACTTTTTGGATATTTTTGTTTATCTTTTTTATTTTTAGATGAAGTATTGTCAGCCATTAATTTTGATAGTATTTTCTTCGATAATATTTTTGTTGCTTTTTTAAAAAATTGCGGTCCACTCGAGCCGTCAGTCTCTGACAAAGTAAAACAGTGTGAGTTGAAAATAACCCAGGCTAAACTTACTGTGATCTTCGAACTCATGTCTTTATGCTGCAGGAAGCTAGGTTAAATCCATAAGTTGGTCTACCCATATGATCTACGAAAGACTACCGGTTTGCAGATGGCTGCTAAATCAAACCTTATAAACTTACTCCAAATTCTTTTTCTATATCTCTCGGTGCCATATATTATATATTAATAGTAGAATTAAAATCTTTGATTTTTTTTATTATTTACTTTTGAAAACGACCCAAGGAAAAAACGCTTTGAATCTATATAGGATTTGTTAAACAATTAATTGGTTGGATAGTTGGTGGGTTTTGTTGCAAAATGTTATGAGTGCGCTACATGAGATAACAAGCTCCCATTGTATTGTCTGTGAGTGACATTCAAATTTCACCCAGAAATATCTCTTTTTTTCGAAATTTGCACCTTTTAAATTAAAACTGTAATATACACAGTATATTCATGAAATTTATTTATAGAAAACGGCGAGAAGTAAAAGACAATGGGAGTTGTTTAAAATACAATAAGGGACTTTTTTCGATTTATAAATTGTATTTTATCCTTCTAGATGCATTAATTTTTTTTCAAATTTTATGATTTAAAATTCAACAAATATCAAAAGAAGAGAATCAGTTATGCTCATATCAGTGAAAAACTTACTGGAATAAAGCATGTTGGATGAAAAAGAGACTATTTTGAAAAAAATGTATTATCAATTGTTAACTTTTGTACAGCTTCAGTCTTAATAATTTTTGAATATATATATATATATATATATATATATATATATATATATATATATATATATATATTAATATTATGAGAGAGAGAGAGAGAGAGAGAGGGAGAGAGAGAGAGAGAGAATAAGGATATTAAAAAAATATTTCGGGAGGAAATTCCTATCTTTAAAATCAGCCCTGTTGCGTGGGACTTTAGAATACGCCGACTGCATTTCTGTAGACGGGAAAGAATCCGGTTCGAACGACACTCGTATCATATAACAGGGCAGTCCTGTTATATGATAAAAACATCCGATGGTGAGGCTCCAGTCAGAGTTTTCGGCAATGCTAAGTACTCCTTCATTGCTATTACTCCCAAGTGGTTATTCCTGTTAGTGTCTGTGGCCCAAATAGAACTGTTTATTAATATTACATTGAATTATCAGTATTAGTAATACTTGAAACTGTTTTACTGTGTGCAAATAAGTAAACTTTTGTTCCCAAAAAACAAACTTTTCCTTGACAACTATTCACTTAAAGATCATATATCTAAACAGAATTTCGCGTAAATTACCATTGAGGGTTGATGTGCCATCAATATAACTTAACATTTACAATCACCCTTGATAATTATAACACCATCATCCTTTTTATGCTTTGAGGAATGTAAATTAGCAAAAACGTTCTTGTTAAAGGAAGGAAAAGATAAAAAGAAATAATCTATGTTTATTTATTCATGTTTCAGTTGAATAATATTGGTCACATTTTTGGTATTTGCAGCTTGTGAACAAATTTCTGTTTTATGGGGTCATCTTAAGATGAATATCTCTAATTCAGTTGTCAAACATGCAGGAAGTAAATTCTAAACCTAAAAAGTGTTAAAGAAAGTAGCTGGGTACATGTAAGCTATTTAAGATCATAGCCTGTATGAAAATGACAAATCCTAAGTTTTTTACTTGTGAAAAAAAAAACTCCTCGGTAGAGTCAAAGGTTTTACAATATTTCAGTGACTTGGAGCACTAATAGCTCCTGGTGATTTTGCAGAATTCTTAACGGGAATGTACCTCAATAGAGTGTGAGATGCCGAGCTCGCCTGATACTCATTATATTTGCCTCATGGCTTAGAGCATAGCCTCGAAATCCTACATGACCTTGCCTCTTCGTCGATGTTCTTGAAATCTGAGTGAAATTTCTTGAAGTATCTTGGTTGGTTGGGTTTTATGGCATATCAACCTTTGTAGCTTATTTAACGCCAA
This sequence comes from Sepioteuthis lessoniana, assembly GCA_963585895.1. Taxonomy (NCBI): domain Eukaryota; kingdom Metazoa; phylum Mollusca; class Cephalopoda; order Myopsida; family Loliginidae; genus Sepioteuthis; species Sepioteuthis lessoniana. The sequence goes on from OY757924.1 coordinate 39,222,722, forward strand.
ATCCGTTTTTATGTAAATAATCAGTTCTATTTCAAACAATTCAGTTTAATAGTCAAAAAAATTTATATTTCAAACTATTCAGTTTATTCAAGCAGTTATATGTAACAATTCAGTTTAGTGTAAGTACAGTTTCAATGTCAAAAACAGTTCAATTTCAAATAGTTCAGATTAGCATAAGCACGCAGTTTAAATGTAAGTACGGTTTAATTGTCAAAAACATTTCTTTTTCAAGCTATTCAGTGTAGTCAAACAATCCAGTTTAGCATAAGTATGCTGCTAGTTCTATTTTACCCATAGATATGGAACCACACCATCAGAGTGTTTAGCGTCATAAACAGGACACTCGTTGGAGGGGTGTTCCCCCTCTGCAGAGGTGCAGTCGGTGTATTCTACAGCCCCAGCCGACTGGGCAATTGAAGTATCTTGTTATTGTCATGTAATCAACTGCGCCATTGTCCTTTAGGTATTTCCGCGGCACAATGACCCAGTTCGACAAACATTACACGTTCATCTATGCTGATTTAAAATGACACAAGAAATACACAACATGTCAGTGCACCAACTAGCACGACACTACTAATCACGGCGTGTACCTTCCACTTCTAGGACTGCTTCGGTCACGAGGCATATGCAACACAAATTAGCACATACCTAAATACTACAAAACATTCAACTTATGAAATCTTGCTACCATTGCAGACTGGGATTTTTAGTTTTCTACTCTAATATATTTGTTGAGAAATTTTATTTCAGTAATCTAAGAAGCAAAGAAATTGGTTATCTTTTTTTAAATCTCAAAGAAAACAACAGATTTATCTGATATAATATGACTTTAACCAATGTTGATAAGATTTCAGCAATGGACAGCAATTCTAATGTTGAAAATTACAGTTGGTGAGTTCGATCCTCACTATTTGTCCAGGGCAGTAATATCAATCGTTATCAAGTCTAATATCTCTAATAGCAGCTATTTTATCCCGAGGCTTTTGTATCCCTCCAACAGAGAATAGTAAATGCTATAGATTTTTCTAGTTCTCAAACTATCTCCTCCTCCTTATTATTGCATATGTTGTCATAAGTTTAGCACAAACCGAAGTTCCGCAGAATATCAATAAGAATGTTACAAATATTAGCACAAGCCATATATATATATATATATATATATATATATATGTGTGTGTGTGTGTGTGTGTGTGTGTGGAACACAATTCGTGTTGATATATATATATATATATTATCTCACAAGCTGATATTCTTAGGGATGTCCTTTCAAGACTCGTATACCAGGCAAAATGTTGACAAGTAACGGAAGATCTGTGAAAAATGGATTGAGGCAATTCTACCTAGCCATACGTTGGATTTAAAAGCGAGAAAAATATCCATCCATCAAATCTTGTCAAAGAGTAAAGGAAATTGCGAAATCTAAAAGTTATGTTTGCATATAACAGCGGGACGAGTTGAGCTGTTGAAAATAACCAAAATAGGATGGAAATTTGGGGAAATATTCTTGATCCTCAGTTTCATTAAAACTTTGTTATGAACGTATGGTGGAAAGAGAGAGTACAGTCGTGTGTAATACAATGTGATTCGTTATCATTATGATAGTACTTAAGCAGATTCCATACGTAAGATGTAAGATGGTCATGGATAAAAACGAAGGACACAGGATATCTTTTAGTAAACTTTATTATCATATTTACCCAACTCCTCCGCTCAGGCAGGATATGACACAAGGTCAATTTTTTAAGCGGAGTTCAACAGGTTTGAAATCTGAGTTTTCCTTCTCCTAGACTAGTTGCCTCACCAAGACTGAAGAACCTAGTCTGTCCTACTATTTACCCATAGCTGGAGGGAGAATATTTGGATTCATACCTTTCCCAAGGGTATTAGTGCTATGTGAAATGCAATCAGTCAGGTCCAGGATTTGAACTCGTATCGCCGTGTCCATATCCTGCGACGATAACCATTACACCACTTTATTATAATCATTCATATTTAAAGGGTGTTTTATACTGTGTCCTCTCAAATCTTTCTTGAGATAATGTGGCAACACATTCAGAATCGTATGCTAATTATACAGCTATATGCAAAAATGTATATCAATGTAGTCAAAGAAATATATAAAACAAGGTACGTAACCGTAAACAAATTTCCAAGTGAATACTTATACAATTTGAAGCTTATTCTCTTTTTTCATCATTGTATATATCTTTATTTTAAAATGTGCCTTTCATACTTCTTTGCCTGTTTGCATTAATCTACAAATAATAATCTTTACTTATCTTACTTTCTAAGATCAGAAATCATCACTTCATATAACACACAGATTCTCATTGTTAAGAATAAATACATACAATGAAATTTATTGAAGTTTGGGATAATTATTCATACAAACGGATGTTTTATCTATTTTTATTATCTATTTACCATAAGTTAGTGGCTTAGCCTGACATATAGAGGATACCTTCAAAAGCTCCTAAAAATGATTTATATTTTGAATAGATCATCATAAAGGTCGCGATGCTAGCACTGATTTCCCTGACTCTCTCTCCATTTGTCCCAATCATCCATCGCTCCCGGCAGGTTTTCTAAACTTCATCCTGTATCCACACAGAGCTGTTGTGGGTAAGTTCTTGCTGGACAGCCAACACTGGCACAACCACGTGAAGGAGCCAATAGAAGGACGTCACTTATGAGTTCTTCCTTGCTTCTCCAGCAGTGTCAACATGTTTTGTCCGTCTTATTTGGATTGTTTTAGAGATGGCAGCTTTTGCTTTGTGGGGTGCTGCTTCCAGGATTTGTTCTATATAGCTCGTAGCATTCTTGAGCAGTTCTCGTCTAGCTTTTTCTCTCTACGCTTGGTCAGCGTCCATGTAGAGCGCCAATACAGCAGTATTGACATAACAGCTACTTGGAAGCAATTTCATCAATAGATATTTTATATTATTTTTCCGACTTAGAGAAGTATGATTCTAAATTAAAAATAAGGGTTTCTAATCCTTTTTTCTCTTCCAAGTACTGTGAAGATTAAATAAAGCTATATATTCTGTCTGAACATATAGCTTTTTTTTAATAAGACAAGACCTAACAAAAAAAGAAAAAAAAAGACATAGAACTTGAGAGAAATATTCCAATAAAAACTAGCTTCGGATCTCCACGTGTAGTTTAAAAATTTTCCAGACTTGATTAATATTTTGAGAAAGTTTCAGTCAAATTTGGTAAACAATGGTTAAGCCTTAATCCTTTGAACGGACGGACAGGCATTCGCTGAATAATAAGTTTATTTCTCTCTATTAATTAAAAAACAATTATCAAGGCTAGCACATATGGAAGTCGTACTGAGTTAATGTTAATATTAATAATAAAATTAGTATATTAATTGTTATTTTCTTCTTAACAAGGATCAGTGCATAAGCTCAAAAGGTGACTCAAACTCGAACCTTTTCTTTGAGAGTAATTAGTATCACAAAAGCCTAAATAATTCATTCTCTACTTCATATCGGGATCAGTTGGCAAAGTTTGTTGTTAATCATTAAACACTAGTTGTGTTAATAGCAAATTTAATTTTATTCTACTTTATGTCAATTATTATTAATTTCAATTAGACAAGTCTCACCGGAAATTGTTGGTGAGGCTGCTTTCATCATACATAAAGTGCAGAAAGATCCTATCCAAAATACCCAAGTGAACCAGACATTTTCTTCAGGAACTATGCGAATACCCAGACCCACATATGTATGTATGTATGTATGTATGTATGTATCTAACAATCTATCTATCTATCTATCTATGTGCTTTCTAAGTTTTCAAGATAAGCATTTTGTCGAAAATCATTGAAAAATATACTGGAAATCACTTATCCAGCTTGTAATTTTAAAACATATCAAAAACGCCTACTTCTTTACAAAGCGATTTAAACTCTATAACAACAAAGGAGACAAATCTAGGCGCCTGTAAAGTTAAAAATATAACAAATTTGAGAAGAAATAGGCGTGTGAAGGCGTCTATTAATTCAGAGAACTTTTTTTTATCTTATCCATTCTGCGAAGATGCAGAAAATAAAAGCCAGTAAATCGGGAAGTAATGATCTTGGTGTTGTTTTGTGAAAACTTTGAGAAAACACGAAATGATTTAGGGAGCCGAACTTTTTTTTAATTACTGCAATTAGTTTCAATTTCAAAAGAAGCGGAAATAAGACGTTAATTCTTGACTTTGTCGAAGACTTTGTAAAAGTTTATTTAACAAGGCCAAAACGTGAAGAAAGTTTAAATCATACCACTCGGGAAAAAAAAGAGAGACAAAATATATTGTATTTACAACAGGTTAAAAAAACCCGCATCACGCATACATACTCACCTGCTGGATAAATATGGAATCTTAGGCAACCAGTGAGTCTCAAACTCACGATTTTTCCTTTGAAAGTAGTTGTTATCGCAGAAGCCTAATTATCCCTCTAATAGTTCCTCTACTTCAGTTGGCAATATATTTGTTGTTATAAGTTTTTAAAGACTGATAGTGTTGTTTTTAATTCATGTCACATTGTCAGTTATTATTATCATCAGATCCAGGAGTAATGTAAATAATGAGGTTCTTCACTGCTGCGGTCTTCAGATAAGACCTGTGGAAGAACAACTCAAACAACGGGTGATAGGTGAACATTATTGTATTAGCAGAAAAAAGGAAGTTATACAAAAGAAGTACTAGCCGTTCTCGGCTTGCAGTCTTTCTGTCAAATGTCTCGGAAGAAACGAGAAGTTGTCTTCTCCGAGTGAGCTAACTCGGAGAATGCTTAGGTTAGACGAGTCCATCTTTGGGGTATGGTAGGATATGTCCCCATAACATTCAGACTCCCAAGAACTTCAAAAGTAAAACTAAACTAAACCAGTTATTCTCCACTTAAAAAATGACTTTTTGCTCTTTGCGGAGGGTTTGAGTGAATCCTTTTCATTCACTCAAACTATGTGAAAAAAATGTATATATATATATATATATTGTCATCCACCGACTGAATGTTTCATTGTATCACAACTCTTCAGTGTGGCTGGGCACGAAGGACGCTTGAAGCTGGGATCGAAACCCATCCAACTTTACGTTAGACTTAGTTGATCTTAGGTGTCCGTAGTGCTAGGGGGTGTCCGTGGTGCAAGAGAGGTGTCCGTGGTGTAATGGTTATCGTCGTAGGGAATTGACACGGCGACACGAGTTCAAATCCTGGACGAGACTGATGGCATTTCACATAGCACTTATACCCTTGGGAAAGGTATGAATCCAATTATTCTCCCTTTAGCTATGGGTAAATAGTAGGGTAGAGTGGGTTCTTCAGCCTTGGTGAGACAACAAGTCGAGGAGAAGGAAAACTCTGACTTCAAACCTGTTAAACACCGCTTAAAGATTGATCTTGTGTCATATCCTGCCCGAGCTGAGGGGTTGGTAAATATGTAGACTTAGTATCATACCGCTCAGCCAACACAAGCGAACCGTGTCAGCTCGGGAATTATAAGGCATTAAGTTGTAGCTTTCGTTTGTTTACATTTTTATACCTTACCAGAGTGCTCAAATCGTTCGAAGAACTTTACATTATGCGAGTGACAGCCGTAAATTCCTTCGCCAGAGAGCTCAACCCAAATGTCTCTTCTGTTGAAAACAAAGATTTTAATTACGTCAGATATTTTCTTGCCAATCAGAAACCAAATAAATTCTTATCCGGTCTTAAGATTGAATGTAGAAATGTTCTCAGTCCGACCAAGACAGCAATGACTTTGCGCCATGAATCATATATGTTATCCCACATATAGGATATCCCGCATATTCATCTTGCAGTTTAATACAATTTGCAGATTGTTTCTAAAAGAGCTAAAATGAATTTAAAAAAAAGATGATTCTGATCTTTGCTTGCAATTTTTTTGAGTGCATGTGTAGGCATGTGCGTATTTGCCATTTACCGAGCTTAACTTTGGTACAATACTAGAAGTTTGGACGATCTATTGAAAATCAAACTCACTAACAATAGTCTACCAGCCAAGCTCGCAATCGATGCTCATTAACAATTACACCACACAGAGGATTCTCAAAGACATTTTAGGCTGGGAATTTATCTTTATAGACAAAATACCGATTCGAATTAAAAAAAGGGATATACTCCATAACTTCTTTGATCTTCTGACACACCGATATCGATAAGAATGTATTTACCAAAATCCTTCGCCTCGTGCAGGATGTCAATTTTTAAGTGGGTTAAAGTTGTTTTGAATTCACAGTTTTCATTCTCCCAGATTGGTTGCCAAACCAAAGCTAAAGCGGAGAGAACAGATAGATTCATTTTTTTTTAGCATGAACTAAAAAGCACGCTCGTCTAGGATTTGAACACGGATCACCGATTCGATTTCCGTCGACAATAAGCATTACGCTAAGTGCGCCTCCCATACCGATAAGTAACGATTATAAGCCCCGGGGATTGTTGTGCAAGAGTCAAACGTTGACACGCAAATCCACATTGCTTATATATCGTAGATTCTTTATTTCATTCATTTTCTTCAATGTGTAAACGTTACCCCCTCACCCCACCACATTTTCTCAGTCTTCTAACCATTTCACTTCTTAGCCGGCCGGTGATCAACCAGTGGCTGAGGGGGCAACGCACATTTCTTTACCTACACAAGAATACGATCGAGGGAGACAGGAGAAAACAAAACAGACGAACAAACACGAACAAACTTGGGGTTAACCAAGAGCAGAGGAAGGTATGCAACACTACATGCATGTGCATTCCTGATAGCAGATATGGACTAACGCTAGCGTGGGTTACTAGCGAAAATTCCACAATGCTACTGGAATCAGACATCTTGAGACTCTTCTTCACTGGACCCTATCTTGTCTCCTCGCCTCTCTGCTCCGGTGTCTGGTGTTGACCGCCCCTCCGTTGATCCACGCCAACTTCTGCTGCTTGCCTCTCTGCTCTCCAGCAGCCAACTGCCTCTCTGCTCTCCAGCCACCAACTCCTCTCCTGGGTCGCGTCGTCAACTCTCGTTCGCGTCCTCTTACCACTTCCGGATACGGCGAGATTTTTTTGTCCAAGAATCCTTTGTCTGGTTTCGCGCCAAAGCAGACGAGTCTGCTTTGGCAGCCTACCCACATAGAGCAACAAATGTTCTGAGTATGACTCTACACTTCATTCCGGCGTGGGGAAAGTTTCCATGGCCGAGTGGTTAAAGCGTTGGTCTGTGACATCGTAGATTTTTTATATCATTTATTTTCTTGAATTTTTTGAGTATAACTTTAAACTTCACCCCGGGGCTGGAAGAGTCTCCGTGACCTTATGGCTTAAGTGTTAAACTGCGACATCGTAGTAAGCGAGTTCAAACTTCAGTCGTGTTATGACGTTCACTTTCAGACGAATACCCCTGGCCAAGTTATGAAAACCCTTATCTCCCCAGATATTGGTTAAATCGTATCGTTATTGTTCTTCTTCAATGATGACTTTAGCATTAAAAAAAAATCACGAAGGCGGTGAGACTGCACTCGGTGGTGAGACTCCATTTATGCAACTTTAAGAAATGTGGACTGACCTTTCATTGCCTGGTCCAGTCGGCTGGAGCTGCAGAAAACACCGACTGCATCTCTACAGAGGAGTAAGACTGCCCCAACAAGTGTCCTGCAAATGAAACTATGGTGATGCTTCAGTCATACTGGAGAGTTGGGGAATGCGTTGTACCCCTTCACTGCCATCGCTCCCAGGTCTACTCTAGCGCAGAGTGGTAGCACATGATAGGGTTCTATTTTTGGGTCAAATAGAAGTAAACTTTGATTACGCAAAATTGAATTGTTGGAAATAGAACTGTTTTTACATTTAAGTTTGTGTTTAAATTGCGTACTTATGCTAAACAGAATCGTTTGAAATAGAACTGTTTTGATATTTTACTATGTGTAAACAAAAAAAACAAAACTATACTTATACAAAACAGAATTGTTTAAAACTTTTAACAAAATGACTTAATTTGGCGTTAAATGACCTGAAAAGGGTTGATACGCCGTAAAACAACTAAGCAACAAACATTTCATTGCAATTATTTCTAGGTCTCTTCTTAGCTGAAGCGATAGTACCTGTTTGGTACCGATCGTTAGGTCAAATAAATCTGTGTAAGATAATGTTTTAAATGATGATGAATTATATTAAAACTATCATAAATCATGAAGAGCGTAATTGTTCAACTGACTTAGACATAAAGTAACCGATTAAAAGCACCTATCAGGTGCTTCCACTCCGGGCCTGAGTGGACCGTGGAGCGATGGCAATGAAGGGGTGCTCCGCATTCCCCAACACTCCAGCATCACTGAAAACTCAACACCAGATTGTTTAGTGTCATATCCAATGCACTCGTTAGGGAGAGTCTTACCCTTCTGCAGAGGTGTAGTCGAGAGGGCAAGTGTTTGTGCGTGATATATATATATATATATATAGAGAGAGAGAGAGACATGCAGACAGAGTGAGACTGACAGAAAAAGATTATGCAAACAAATGCATTCATAAAATCTTGCTAAATAGAAAAGGAAATTGCGTTATATCGTATTTAAAATCCTTACAATTAAGCGATCTTAGGAAGAACTAAATTTTGCAAGGACAAACTCATGAATGACGTTCTTCTACGAACCCCTACTCAAATATGTGCCAGTGTTGACCGACCAGCAAGAACTTATTTACATAAGCTCAGTACAGACAGAGGATGTAGTTTGGAAGGCTTGAAAAAAGACTGAAGGAATTATAAATCAGCAGAAGCCTCGACACCATTCAGTCTACTGCATCGTTAAGATCGGCCAGATACTCAGAAAAGTTATGGAAACCCGAGGAAACTTGCGGTCACTCAGAATCCAGTGAAAGCCTAAACTTTTCATGAAGACTTAGAAACTCAAAACAACGCTTTGTGGAGGAATTTTATTAAAGCTAAAACGGATAATTCGCGACAGAACAGCAAGAGTGGGTTAGGTAGAGAAGGAGATGTATTGGTTTATCATGGTACAAGTGCAAGACTAGGCACGACCGAGTGGGAGAGGTGATCCTCTTGTAAGTGTATGAGAAATTGAAATTTGACGATACTGTCCAAAAGAATGAGACGCATAACATTTTTTTGGATTTTGAGAGACAAACCCGGCCAGAAGATCAGACCATATGTTAATTAAAAGAAAAAAAAAAATTTACGTTTTGTGGACGTTTCCGTTCCGGTAGACAAACGAGTGAAAATTGAAGAAAGTGAAAAAAATAAACAAATATATGAACCATGTCGGAGAAGTAAAAAAAAAAAAGCTGTGGAACGTGGAAGTGACAGTGATACCAATTGACCTTTTACGCGCGGAACTGTCCCCAAAGGTCGGGGGAAAGTTTGGAAGAAGTGGAGATCAGAAAAAGTATCAAGTTTATCCAGACGTCAGTATGGTTGAGATCGACCAGATGAATCCTGGAAATCTGAAGGGACTTGCTGTCACTTAAACTCCAGTGATAGACAACTAGCAAATCTCAGAGAGGATCTGAAAGTAATGGCAATAAATGTGTGACTCCATATTCCAATAATCCCTGGAACAAGAGCCTTATCATTATATGTAAAAAGTTTTTGGCAACCAGAAGACTCCCTTTTCAATAGCTACTACACCGAGGTGTAGGGGAGAGGAACACCTTTCCCAAAATTGCTCCACTTTACCCTTGATACGTATATTATATTGCTGAGTGTTAAGCAAGGAGGTATCAAGTGCCATTTTTAAAGTCTTTGGTATGACACGACCTGCAATTGAACCCAGGTCTCCCGGAGCATTGGTGAACACTCTACCCACGAGGCTAATGAGCCGGTTAATCCCTTTTTTGAGCGGGTCGTACCATTCCACTGAAGATTTGGACTGGGTGACTGATTATTCAAACAATTATATTGTTTCAAATTCCTTCTCAACAATTTTAGCTTTAAGTAACTTTTCTTCATACAAAAAATTGGCATACAGAAAACTGGATTCTTATATTTTTACCAAACATTAAAAAATACATTTGATAATAATAATTAGCTGTTTACGTTCTCTAATAGTTTCATATATTTCTATTCAATTTTAGTAATATTGAAGTCGAGTCCATGGGAAGTAGTGGTTAACGTACTGAACAGTGACATCATAGTAAACGAGTTCAAACCCCAGTAGTGCTAATTTGTTCACTTTTGGATTAATACCCTTGTGAAATATATAAACCTCTATTTTTCCCAATCGGTTGGGGCTGCAGAATACACCAACTGCACCTCTGCTGAGGAGTAAGACCCTCCGAATGAGTGTCTTGGTAATGACACTAAACAATCTGATTGTGAGGCTTCAGTCATGCTGGAGCTTTGGGCAATGCGGAGTACTCCTTCATTGCTAGTGCTCCCAGATCCACTCTGGCTCGGCGTGGTAGCCCCTCATAGGGCCCTATCTATGGGTTTAATAGAACTAACTGTATATTTATGCCAATCAGAATTGTTTAAGTTAGAACTGTTTGACCAAACTGAATTGCTTGAAATAGAAATGCTTTTGAAAAATAAACTGTGTACTTACATTTAACTTTCGTGCTTGTGCTAAACTGAATTGTTTGAAATGGAACTGTTTTTTGACGTTGAAACTCTACTTACACTGAACTGAATAGTTTAATATAGAACTATTTTGATATTTAACTGTGTGTAAACAAAATCTGTACTTATTCTAACCTGAATTAGCTGAATTAGAACTGGTTGACTAAACGGAATAGCTTGAAATGAAAACGTTTATGACAATTAAACTGTATACTCGTTCTAAACTGAATTGTTTGAAATAAAACGTTAAATAACCTACAATGTTAAATAACCTACAATGGTTTATATGCCAGTAAAAAAAAAAAAAAAAAAAAAAAAATTAAATAAAAATAAACCTCTATTGCTTAAGAAATACTTCTTCTTTCTTTGTTTAATGGCATATCAACTCTTTTTAGGTTATTTAATGCCGAAGCCATTCTCCTAGAAAAACAGTTGTGGTACTATTTAAACCGTAGCTGGGAGGATAAGGGAGTTCATACCTTTCCCAAGGGTATTTACCCGAAAGTGAACGTAATAGCGCGACTGGAGTACGAACTCGCTTACTATGATTCCGCAGTCTATCGCTTTAACCATTACACCACGAGGACACCCCCAGAAATACTTCTACTACTCTTCTATAAAGATGGCTTTGGTATTAGATAATCAACGAACGTAAACTAAACAGGTTGATAATTTTCAGAATTATCAATTGCATCCGTAGATGGGACCGTAAAAGTTGTCACCACACCTGATCAGAGTGGACTTAGGAGAAATAGTAATAAAGTGGTACTCCATATTCTCCAAAGCGAAGGCCTCACTACTTGATGCAGTATACTAACATTAGTCCAGATTAATTTAATCAGATGATGGTGGAAATTTCAGTAGACATTCTGTCACTTGATACTTTCTGGTCGGTACTTATTAATCCCTCCGCGCTAGACGGATGCGATATAACGTCAATTTTTCAGCGGAGTTTTCCTTCTCCATGACCTGTTGCCACATCTAGATTAAAGAGTTCTGTCTGCTTGACTATTTATCCATAGTTGACAGGAGAATAATTTGAGTTATACCTTTCCCAAGGTTATTAGTGCTGCATGAAATGCAAATAGCCTCATCCAGGATTTGAATTTGGTTCGCTGTGTCTATTTCCTTCGACGATAACCACTAGACTACAAGCACCTTCTCATATACAATACTTTCTGGTAATGTTTCATGACATTATAGAAGGACAAGCCATAGTTCTATTGATAACGGTATTTAATGTTATTCATTGCTATGATTCATCTATAACATCTTTATGCACTTAAAATACCTGGTGGTTGTTATTTAAGATCACAGTAAATCTCTTCAAATCTGAAGCATATTTCTGAGCACATTTGCTGACACCAATGCAGGAATAGTTTTCCTAATACTAAAATTCATGCTAATCTAGGTTGTAGACACTGTTTGGTTTGGTTTGGTTTGTTGGGTTTTATGGCATATCAACCTTTGTAGGTTATTTAACGCCAAATCCATTTTTATGTAAATAATTAGTTCTATTTCAAACAATTCAGATTAGCAAAAGTACACAGTATAATTGTCAAAAACATTTCTATTTCAAACTAGTCAAGCAGTTATATGTAGCAATTCAGTTAAGTGTAAATACAGTTTTAATGTAAAAAAACTGTACTATTTTAAATAATTCAGTTAAGCATAAAAACGCAGTTTAAAGTACGGTTTAATTGTGAAAAACATTTCTATTTCAAGCTATTCAGTTTAGTCAAACAATTCAGTTTAGCATAAGTATGCCGTTATTTCTATTTAACCCATAGATAGAGCCCTATCAGGTGCTACCACTCCGAGCCAGAGTGGACCTGGGAGCAATGGCAATGAAGGGGTACTCTGCATTGCCCAAAACTCCAGCACTGCTGGAACCTCACCATCAGATTGTTTAGTGTCATATCTAGGACACTCGTTGAGGGGGGGGGTCTTACCCCTCTGCAGAGGTGCAGTCAGTGTATTCTACAGCCCCAGCTGACTGGACAATACAGAGAGTTAAATGTAAAACAGTTTTATTTCGGATAATTCAGTTCAGCATAAGTACACAGTTTCAACGTCAAAACAGTTCCATTTCGAGTAATTCAATTCAGCGCTAGTACGCAGTTCCAATGTCAAAACAGTTCTATTTTAAACAATTCAGTTTAGCATAAATGAAGGGGTACTCCGCATTCCCCAAAGCTCCAGCACTTCTGGAACCTCACCATCAGATTGTTTAGTGTCGTATCCTGGACATTCGTTGTGGGGGTCTTATCCCTCAGCAGAGAAGCAGTCGGTGTATTCTACAGCCCCAGCCGACTGGGCAATATAGACACTGCGAAATGGTTCGTAATACTCCAGTTATTATCATTACTACTATAACAAAAGATTTTAAGTAATCTGACCTTAATAATTCTATGGCTTTATGTATGTCTATCCAATGCAGTCCAATTTAGTAAGAAATTGCTATGGTTCCTTATTTTCTAGTTAGTATCATCACCGGGATAGAAATAAAGTTGCACAATTACTATGATATTTATACTACAGCGAGTTTTCCTTTCCTTAGTAAGAAAAGCAGGTCTAATCTTGTTTGAATAAAATAGCTAATATAGATTTACAGATTTTTTTAGTATTTCAACAATTCTAAAGTCGAAAATGTACTGTATTCTTCGGTATATTTTGTTATTATAACTTAACCAGTCATAAAATTCCAAATTAGATACGTATAAACATAATTCTCTCTCTCTCTCTCTTTCTACACACACACACACACACACACACACACACACACACACACACACATATATATATATATATATATATATATATATATATATATATATATATATATATATATATATATATATATATATACTTATGTATTCACACACAGTCTCTATCTGGAATTATTAAGTAATTTGGAATATCTTGAGAACCAGTGGCTTTGATGTAACTTGATAAGCAGCCAGGAGACTGCATGCTTGGAGGCATAACAGTCGACAGTAAGATTCCATTGAGTGAACTTATGTATTGTGAGTGCGTCTCATTCACAATGACGTGCAGGGAGTTTTGGCAAAATGTCGCATTACTCAGCGTGGTTTTCTGTGATTTCTGGCTTTTGCCAAAGCTAGAATCGTCGTGGAAAAAAATTAAAAAAATAAAAATTCACATCTTGAACAAGATTAAGGAGGTCGCAGCGTGGTGTTTGCTGATTTACAATGGCGAGATGCTTATATATGTGTATGGAGACCTATTAACAGTATTTTAAGGGAAATGTAGGTTTATGGGTTGGAGATGTATGCGTTGCATTTGTGTTCCACGTGTTAGTAAAATGAAAGCAATTAAAAAAAAAAGGAGTTAACATTATTTCTTTATTCAGTCGGTGGGGGCTGTAGATTATCATAGGTGTAAGACCACCCCAAACATGTGTCCTGAATATGACACTAAACTGTATCTGATGGTGAAGCACAGGGGAATATGATGTACCCCTTCAGTGCTATTACTCCCAGGTCCTCTCTGAGTGGTAGCATCTGATAGGGTCTCATCTATAGTTTATATAAAACTGTTTGTGGAGGTGCCCGTAAGTGGACGTGCCCGTGGTGTAATGGTTATCGTTGTAGGGAATGGACACGGCGACGCGAGTTCAAATCCTAGACCGGGCTAATTGCATTTCACATAGAACTAATACCCTCCAAAATAGTAAATAGTAGGACAGACTGGGTTCTTCTTGGTGAGGTAACTAGTCTAGGAGAAGGAAAACTCTGAATTCAAACCTGTTAAACTCCGCTTAAAAATTGACCTTGTGTCATATCCTGCCCGCGCGGAGGGGTTGGTAAATACAATAAAACTGTTTAACCATTTATCAGTGTGCAAACTAATGACTGACGTTTCGTTGAATTGTTAGTCATAATAGCATAATAGCAATACTTGAAACCATTACGGGGTGTCCTCGGGGTGGAATGATTAAAGCACTGGGCTGTGGAATAGTAGTAATCTAGTTCGAGCTCCAGTCGGGCTATTACATTAACTTTCGGAAAAATACCCTTGGGAAAGGTATGAACTCCTTATCTTCCCATCTCTGGGTTGAATAGTACTACTATTGTTCTTCTAGAAGGAGGGTTTTGGCATTAAATAACCTAATAAAGTTTAAATGTCACCAAACAAAGAAACCTAACTGAAACCATTTAACTATGTGTAGACAAATGAAGTTTTTTTATTGAATCGTTAGTGATATATTGGAATACTTGGAACCATTTAACTGTGTGCAAACGAATGTGTAATGTTAAATAGAATTATTAGCGTTGAATAGCAATACTTCCAACTCAATAACTGTGGGCATAAATTGAATTATTAGAATTACATAGCAATACTTGGAACCATTTTTTTGTGTGAAAATAAAACTATTTTTGTAGAATACTTGAAACCGTTTAACAGTATGCAATAAATAATTACTACAATACTTAAAAACATTCTACTGTGTGCAAATGAATGAATTGTCTTGAATAGAATGATGTTAAATAGCAATATTTGTAACCACTTGGGCAAACAAATGATTTATATCAAATAGAATTAATATAATTTATATCAAATAGAATTATTAGTGCTAGATATGAATTATTGTAAGTAGAGTAGAAACGATAACAATACTTGTTTGTGTGCAAACAAATTAGTTCCATCTCATTTTAAATGAAAATTACTTATAAACTTTCCACATATAAATCATATTTAAATGTGTGCAAAAAATGATTGACAATAAATTAAATTGTTATTGTTTGATAGAAAGACTTAAAACCATTTAACTATGTGCCAAAAATGTGTTCCGGTTCGTTTAAAAATGTTATCTACGAAATGGGTTTACAAATTAATATAATATATATGTTTAAACAAGATTTGATTTTAAATAATCAACAAGGTTTGATATGCCATAAAATACAACTAAACAAACCAATTATTTCTTTCGAGGTACCGGTTTAATTTGATATTACTTGAAAGAATGTTCTTGTGGTATTTACCATTGATTTTTTTGTGTAAAGGGTTAAGGTAACTGAGCTACAAGCAACTAGCTAAGTCAGCGTATCACTGTTATGAGGTTTTAGTGAACTACTTCTCTCAATTTTAGTATAAAAGTTGATTTAATTTCTTGAAAAAAATTATAGTTAAGATATAAGAATTATAGTTATACATATAAAAAAATTAAAAATAGGAGTTACTTTTTAATTAGCCTGTATATCTCCGTGTTTTAGGAGTCGTTTAGGGAGGTGTCTTTCTTCGAGCGAGGCTGGGGGTAAAAACCAAAAGGGACAGGAAAATTGGAACCCTGAGGACAGATGACCAAAATCGCTAGCATGTTGAGAAAAATGTAAATTTATAGTCTTTATTTTTATTCGAATCATTTTAGATATGTTTTTTTTTTATTTTATGTAGAATTTTATTCTCTTTTTTAAAAATTCAAGTTCTAATTTTACTGTATTATTTTTTTTTATATAATCACAATAAAATCACTTGTAAAAGTATTGGTCATAAGTATAAAAACAAGTACCAGCAATATTTTAATAGTAAATCTTGCAGTGACCTTTAAGGACTTAGTTGAGCAACGATCCAAATTAACTCCACAGTAAGTAACATTCCCAAATAGCCATGCAAATCAGGAGGGAACTGAACAGTTGAGTAATCAGGGATTTTATTATTTCTAGTGGGGCATTGTAGAATCAAACTTGATATATTGATTACAAAAATCTACAAAACTAAAACTGCGCGAGAAAAAAAATCGCAAATGCAATATCTCTGTAAAAAATCAAATTTTATCAGTATATTTATTTTTGTTGCACAACGGCACCAATTAGGAAAGTAGTGTCAGCGTTGCCGGTCATGTCAAAAGTTGTCACAGACATATTACAAAAACGAATCAGTTGCATCATGATATGACAATTTATTGCTCCTACTGTTTTTATAGTAGTTGCTGCAAAACAAGGGAAGAAGAACCTCGCAATAACTTGTTACTCATAAACAGACTGTAAATTTAACCTGTGGTAGGCAAAATGAATAACCACAGTGTTATTTCCTCTTTATCGACCAAGCTCATCCATAACGGGGCAGCTCGTCTCAACTGCGACTCTCCAACTGACTCTGGAGTCCCAATTGACTCTGTGCCTTTGAAATCTTCTTATACATTTTTTTTCTAATTATTGACTTAACTAATCTGTTAATAACACGTAACCAAGAAAAGTTTCCTGTGACACGTCATAGTTAATATCAGCTGACATCCGCCCAAATATTCATCTTTAATATTTCGCTTATAGTTGATTTCAAAGCAAACCTGGCAATTTCATATTTTGACAGGGGCTGACACTTGAATACAAAACAAGGTCGACTCACTTTGACGTTTTTAACTCGAACTTACAACCACGAAGTCAAAATTTTTAACTAGCACACAATTTTTACTAAAGGTAAATAATCAACTAAAAGAATTAATTAAAATTCCTGATTATACTACATTTGTGGGCTGCTATATATTCATTTCTTTGGGTGCAAAGATTCAATGCTGCAGAGTTTGGTAATAGGCAAAGCCTTATCATACCCGTTTTGTTAGTATAATGGAAATGATAAAATTTCAGCATCTATGATTTAGAGGAAAATCAACTTTTTATTTAACAGAATACAGGTACCCATCTATACACGAATCTCTCTCTCTCTCTCTCTCTCTCTCTATATATATATATATATATATATATACCATCGTCCAGGCTATCGTACTGATAGCACGAATTAAATCGATTCTCTCCTGCCAACTGTCCATCGCTCAAGGCAGGTCCTCTAAAAATTATCTAGTGTCCACAAAGAACTGATAAATATCAATTCTTGCTGGTCGGTCAACACTGGTGTGTCCACGAGTGGAACTTCGCTTATGAATCGTCCCTATTTCTCATACTGTACCCAGCATATTCTATTCTTCTTACTCGAATGATTTTTAAGACAGTAGGGAAATAACCGTACAGCATCTATTTTGAAGAGTGGTGAATGCAGCATCTTTGTATTGTTCCCAAGTATCTTTTTCTTCAAGCGATTCATTAAAAACCGGGCAATGCAGCCGTACGGTGGTACTGACATAGCTACATCTAGGGAGAATTCTGCTTTTATTTTATCTGATAGATTACATATTGAATGATGGTCAATAACCTGTCAATAGCAATCCATACCTCTCATATGAGTATGTTGACATCACTCTCAGTAGATGGGATATCGCTACCTTGGTATGTGAAATAGTCAAATAGTTTAAGAGACTTGTTATTTAATGTGAAGATGGCATCGTCTTGTTTAAAACGCATGAACTCTGAGTTTTATCTGGGTCTTAGCTGAAGGCTAATGCCTTTCGCGCTGTTTCAGACTATTCAACAGACTTTCAGCTTTGGAAGATGTATTTATAAGAAGTACTAGATCATCAATGCAATCTGCATCTGAGTTTTATCTGGCTCTTAGCTGAAGGCTAATGCCTTTCGCGCTGTTTCAGACTATTCAACAGACTTTCAACTTTGGAAGATGTATTTATAAGAAGTACTAGATCATCAATGCAATCTGCATCTGAGTTTTATCTGGGTCTTACCTGAAGGCTAATGCCTTTCACGCTGTTTCAGACTATTCAACAGACTTTCAACTTTGGAAGATGTATTTATAAGAAGTACTAGATCATCAATGCAATCTGCATCTGAGTTTTATCTGGGTCTTAGCTGAAGGCTAATGCCTTTTGCGCTGTTTCAGACTATTCAACAGACTTTCAACTTTGGAAGATGTATTTATAAAAAGTACAAGATCATCAATGTAATCTGCATCTGTGATAGTTTCTGCGAGATTTCTTCTGCTTTTTGTTTTATTTTTTGTATGAAACCATTTTTCATTGGATCTATTGACATTCATCGTTAGATATCTTGGCAGATTGTAAGCAGGAATGGTGCTAGTATATCTCCTTGATAGACGCCGGTGACAATGTCTAAGAAACCTGTATCACCATTTTGTGTTTTATAGAGAACCATTATAGCGGTAACAGTTTCTTAGGGAAACCATATGCCAGAAGTATTTGGTCCATCTTTCCTGGGAATCGAATACCCGTGAGAAATCTGCAAAGTGTTGCTTCGAATATATATATATATATATATATATATTGAAATCACTTTCAGTAGACGATATATTTTATCTTGGTATGTAAAATAGTTTTAAACTTTCAAAGGCTTGTTATTTAATGGTACCATCTTGCTTAAACTCATGAACTCTGTTTAATCTGAGTTTTAGCTAATGTTGTATTTTGACCTTCGACTCGGCCAAAAATGCCATTCAGACTGATGCACCGGAAGGAAGTGACACATTCTAATGGCAGTTATGAGAGGAAATCGCGTAAGCGGAAATTGGCTGATGAAATGGGACGAGGTAAAAAATTCCCATGGTACACTCATAGACTGACGCACCTGAAGAGAGTGACCTCTGAACTGCATGACAGTTATTTCCGCTTGACGACGATCCAACATTCGATTCCAAAGATCGAGTAGGCGATTGAGTGGACGTTGAACTATTATATAACTCAGTCAAGAAGGAAGTCAGATAGTTCCAGTTAGAGTTGGAGACGGTGATAGGTAAAGCCACATCAGGCCTTGGGGACCCTGATGAGTTACAGTTAGAGACGGAGTTGTAGACGAGATGTGGTAAGGAAAGCCACACCAGGCAGAAGGGGCTCGGGGCCCCCGATTGAATTGGTGTCCAGAGAAGATGCTGATAAGATGCAGAAAAGAAAGCCATTATCCAGCGGAGAGCTGGGCCGCTGGGCCTCCGATTGGGCATCTGGAGAACGAGAAAGACACAACGTTTACGGCCATAAGAGTGGAGGTCAATATATTGCAGTTCTGTTCGATCTCCAACTCCCTCTCGCACGCAAACCTTGAGTAACCCTTTTCGAACCCTTACAATAAAGTGAGAGGTACATATATTTATAAAGAAGTCTTCCTGCGTCTTTATTATTGTGTCGTTATGATGCTGTAGATGACGATATAACACTAATGCCTCTTCTTGCCTGTTTTATATAAAAATATACTTTCACACACACACAAACACACACACATACATTAATATATATATATATATATATATATATATATATAATTATCAACAGAAAGCTTTGCTTTTAATAAAACAAACCGGTAATCAGTCTTTTCTACAGTAATATTTTACCAGTGCATCATGTTATCGTCTCTTGTAAAGTAATTCTTAATTTTAAAAGAATATTCGTATTAAATTTATGAAAAAATAGATTCCCTTGTCAAAGCAACAAGTGTCATGATTCTTTAAAATTTAGGATGACTATTTTCATTTTTCTCTGGCATTGGTTTTGTAGTTTGTCATCGAATCTGCAACCTGTTATCAGAAAATATTTCCTTTCACAATTCCACCACACACAGGTCCTTAAAATCCTGATTTAATCATATAAAAACATACTGAAGTCTGTCCTAAAATTTTGGGTGGTTGAAAAGTGCAAACAATCTAAAATTTATAGAAGAATTTGTAATGTGTACGGAGAAGAATGTTTCAGTAAAAAAATGTTTATTAATTGCTTTTGCCACAATGAAACTGAGTCGAAAAATAATCAATGGAGTAGAAACCCATTGTCATGATGAAACATTTCTGTGATATGTAACAACCAATCACTTCTGATTGCTTTTAAAAAGATAAAACTCTAAGCTGCTTCCTATTGCCAATACTTTTGGCAAAATTCTCCTTGTGTATTAAATAACCCTCGTAAATACAACTTTTTACAAAACGTTTTCTTTTAAACGAACAAAAACCAAGATTCTATTCTTTCTATTATATAATTATGCTTAACATAAACACAAACATGCTACTACTACTCTTTGTCAGGTATTTAAAAAAAAAAAACTCTCATCACTGTCTTGTCACGGGGAAATTACCATTTAGGAAAATTACACCCTATGAAAACCTTACCTGAACATAAAGTAGAATAAAAATGCACTATATCCATAATGAGATAAAAAAGGAACGAATAACATAACACGCTCAGTGCCATAAGGGTGACACAACCTGGCATGTACACCGATTGCATTCCAGCCGAAGGATAGGATATGCAGAAAAAGAGTGTCCTAGACTAAATCCAGTTCGTTACAATTAACCCGAGGTCCCTTATAATGCATATTAAGGACCCTTGTATGGTTCAAATATGTTTTTGTTTGAAAATTATCATTGGTTTGTTGTATATTGACCTACGACCCGGCCAGGCTGTCAAAATAGGAAATCCACCTGCGTAAATAACTGGTGCATCCGGTCGAGGAACAGCAGGGTACAACCTTGACCGTGGATGGGTTGAATGAGTGCAATTTGTGACGCCTACCAGAAGGTGGGAGTTGAACTATTATATAACTCAGTGCATTCAATCAGTTGGAGACAAGGTGCGGTAGAGAAAGCCAGCACCCAGCAGAGGGAGCCCTCAGGCTCCCGATTAATCAGTTGGAGATCAGACGAGTTGGGGATCAGACGAGTTGGAGATAAGATGCGGTAGAGAAAACCAGCACCCAGAGAGGCTGGGCCCCCAGGCCCCCGGTTGAGCAGCCCAGGAGAACGGGAAAGAAACGCTGATGGCCAAAAGAGTGGGGGTCAGTATGTTGCAGTTCTGTTCGGTCTCCAACTCCTTCTCACACACAACCCTTTCAAATAAAGTGAGAGGTATATTTTTCTAAGAACTGTGTCGCTTGTCTTTATTGTGTCGTCGTTAAGATTCTGCATGCTTATGTAGATGTATATGTATTATGTGTTTGTATAGTTGGTCATGGCTATACAACAGGTTGTGTTGGTTGGGATATTAATCCCGTCGGTTACGCAATACCAAATCCCGTTCAAACACTCCCCTTTCTCCCCATCTCTTTTAAGCGCGCGCACACACACACACACACACACACACACACACACATATATATATATATATATATATATATGACTTGTAAACGAATAGTTTTTTTGGTAACATTTGAAATGAGGCAGAGTTCATTCATTCGCTCTCAGTCAAATGGCTTCAAGCAACGCTATCCAACACTAAGTTTTTTCTTGCACACAGTTAAATGCTTTCAAGTATTACTCTTTAACACCAATAATTCTTCTAAACATGACCCGTTCGTTAGTACACTGCTAAATGGTTTCAAGTATTGCTATGTAACACAAACGATTCAGTCTAAAATGATAAGTTATTGATAGAAATACTTGAAACCATATAAATGAGCACAAATTATCTCTATCAAGAATAATTACTCGGAGATATAATTATTTACAAATGATTATCACATTTTCGTCATATGGTTGAAAACATAATTTCTAAGCGCTCGTGGCTATTGGACAAGAAATGGATACGGCGACCTGAATTCAAATCATCGACGAGACTGTTTATATTTCACATAAAGCTAATACCGTGGGGAAAGGTAGGTATCAAAGCATTATTCTCTCAGCAATGGACGTTGAATACTTGTGATATTTTTTAAAGCGTTAAACATGATTCAATTCCCCATATAAACAGTAGAACCGGCTGCAGTCTTTAACCCTGGAATGGCCACAGATCTGTAAAAAGGAAAGCTCTTAATTCAACCTTATAAATTCCGTTTAAAATCTGACTTTGTGTCGCTTCCTGCTCATGCAGAGGGGTTAATTAAAAATACAATTAATTGTACTAAAAAGAAAAAAATGACTTCAACTTGAGATGACGTTCAAGCAGCTAACTAAACAACCTGACATAGAATTGGAATTTCAATGTCAAATATGCCCTGAGGTGTTTTTGAGCGATGTAATTAAGATACACCATTAGAAGAAGTAAATTAATGCAAAACTATTTCTTTTGAATGTTTATAAACAAATATGTGTGTATGTGTGGGACTTGGATGATTGATGAAATTCTTGGCAAGAAGACTTACCAGGCATCCTCTTCACAGATAGGCTCTATGAAGTATATTATCCATATCGCCGAATGAAGATTAAGAATTAAAGATATCAACCGAAAATTCTAAAATATGACACAATTCAGGATACATTCTAAACCAAAATTATGGAGATCAACAGATTAATAATTATGGTTGCAGTTAACCTTGTTTGAGTCTTAAGTTTGAGGATAATGTCTCCTAAACAAAATATGTATAACGCTTGGCAGCTACCATACAAAACATATCATCCGCTGATATACATTCTCAGTCTTTTGCAGTCAGTAAAATAATGTTTTAAAATTGTCAATTTGACCGACTAACTTTTTTTCAGTCAGGGGGTAAAATTGAAACAAAAAAATTGTTTTCTTTTTTGAGACCACAACTCGGAAACATATATGCAAATAAATAAAACTATAAATTTACTTTGAAGAGTAATTTACCTCCTTTTTTACTAGTTTTCGAATTTCCAAAAAAATAAGGCTTTTGTAAAAACACTTGATTTTTGTTTTAAATATTTAAACAATTCAGTTCCCGATGTAATAAATATAATATTCTGATTCATTTTTTATAATCAAAAAATGATCAAATTAGTCAACTGGGTATCCTCGAAGATGTTAATATACTGAAATATATATATAGCCAAAATTTTGAATGAAGATTACTTGAAAAACATAACCTTTGGCTACATAAGAACCGAAAACATCTCCAAACTTTGATGAATTTTAATTTTGTCGACAACTTCTGTTATTAGAACAAAAATAGAAATTCTGTTGTAAAATGTCTTTAAGGCAACAAAATAGAATTGTTGATATTTCGTTTAAAAATTCGTTACATATTCATAAGACAGTTCTTACGCATAAAATATCAATAAAAACTTCAAAAAACTACTAAAATTAGGTAATTATTGAATTTTAATAAAATTTTTAATTAATAGATATATATCAAACTTTTTATTTATAATAAGGTTTAATTCCAAAATTTGAAGAATTTGGTTAATTGATTTATTGATTTTAACGCCATGTCAATCAGTTTATTCATAAAGGTTAGGGAATCGCGTTACATGCATGTTCATATTTACATTTCTAATATAGTTGTTTCTTAATTGTTTTTATTTTTTTGCTCACGATCCTATCGAATACGAATGATTTTTCAAAATACATAGAAAGGAAAAGTGAACCTGGGA
Source organism: Sepioteuthis lessoniana (assembly GCA_963585895.1). NCBI lineage: Eukaryota > Metazoa > Mollusca > Cephalopoda > Myopsida > Loliginidae > Sepioteuthis > Sepioteuthis lessoniana. The sequence goes on from OY757924.1 coordinate 39,246,424, forward strand.
GTAATGGTACACTTCTCAAATCTCCAGAACTGGTTCTTCACGATCAAATGTAGATGTGTGACATTCTTTTTTGGGGGATATTTTACAGACTTTTAACGAGATCAGATTTGACATGAAGTCGTTTCAGATTAAGGGTGGTGCACACACGAATCGAGACTCGTGCGTGGCCGACACAAAAATGCTTGATCCCGTTGGCATTTCCCATTTTTGATGGGTAGGGGTCTTATTCCAAAGAAGTGAACATTTTCAGCGTATTCTAAGCCCCACTAACAGTGTAGAAATGTTCTCATGGAAAAAAAAAATATATACACGCACCTTCATATATGCTCGCATTAGATTTTTGTTTTATTTGGGAAATTAATTTTTTGATTGCCTTTTTGTTGGATAAATAACACCAAGTCAAATCTTATCGGATGTCTGCTAAGCCGCTTTCTCGTATGCAATCTTGTTATCTCGGGCAGAAACATCTAAATAGCTGTTTTTCTTTCAACAGACAAATACGTATAATGTTCGAAAATACTTAAGCAATACTTCAGTGTTTCTTCGTTCTTTGTTCGTGCGAATAACTCGGTCAGTAAAACCTGACCCCTAGGCAAAAGTAAAAACACCAAATTTCAAGTAGAAATCTAGTAACCTTTGTTTCTTTGATTGTTCGAAAGCGTCTCCAGAATATTTCTCTGGACATAATAGGCCACTCGTTAAGTGTTTCTTAAAAGTTTGTTTCGATTTCTGTCAGTACATGAAAGAGAAACGCAATTATATTCCCTTCTTCCTTTAAGAGCATACTTCCTTTACACTATCTCAAAGACATACATTGGTGAAATCGAATTCCACATATTTAATGGTGAGAACTCGTCGCAAAAATCTCAAACACTCGAATTGTCTCAAAATCTGTAACCACTTACAAATATTTAGCAAAAGTGCAAAGGCAAAATGAGGAGATAATCTATTTTCTCAAAAGAAAAGGTCTTTTATATAACAAAATGTACTCAAGAAAAACTAGTCAAATTTGAAAGAATACGTTTCCTTCTTGATAAAATTATGCTTTTTTTAAAACATATGCACTTAAAAAGAAGCACTAAAATCATATCTGCTTTATCTGTATTAAGTGATAGTTTCTGATTGACAGCAAGTCTCTTCAGATCTAGATAGATGGTTATTTAAACATCAAAATAGGATGCCCACTCATTGTCAGTAACTAGGGAAAAAGAGATGGATTCATGTATTTTACAAGGCATTAGCATGAAATGAAACACAAATAGCTTCGGCCAAGATTTGAACTGGAGTTGCCGATTCCATTTCCTACAACAATGATCACATCTCCCATATATATATATATATATATATATATATATATATATATATATATATCATGATCTCTTAATCTTTAAAAGTATTTTTCTACCTTTACATATTGTATAGCCATAATTAGAACGTTGATTTACGAACTTCAATGAACGAACGAACATACTTCTTTATAAGAAATATATGTCTCTCACATTTCATTCTCGATGTTTCTGTGGTGTGTGAAAGATGAGTGGAGACAGGGACAGACTGCTATATTGACCCAACTTCTTCTCTTGACCATAGCAGAACTTCTTCCGCATTTTGGCAGGATTTGCTCAACCGGGGGTCGCTGAGGGCCACGGCTTCAGTCTGTAAGCTGGTCCTCACTCTGGCCTTCCTGTCATCAACTAACTCAACTGCCGCCGGCACCTGCCTATATTCTTTCATAACGCCCACTTGCTTCCGCTTCTTCTTCTGCTTAGTTACACAGGTGTATCTCTTGATTGACGGCTCGGTCAAGGGTCAATATACAACATACACTTCAAACAAAAATACGTAAACGTGTTTCTGAGTTTCTGTAAAGGTAGAAAAAAACAAAAACAAATCAGAGTTCAAGCAATAAGGTTGCTGACGTCTTGAAAAAAGTTAGCGGATACGAAGAGGCGAGGACGAGATGAAAGGAAAAACCAGATACGTTGTTACAGAAAAAAAAACACTCACTTTATTGTCAATGTTACAACTTCAATTCGTACCGGTCTCAAAAACCAGAAGATATGAAGTGGTATTTTCAAGTCGATCGAGGAAACATTTATTCTTTGACAAATCGTACTCAACCCATAATGTTAACCTCAAATTGTTTGAGAATTTTATGCTTGCATTGATATATAAATATGTCCATAAATATATAAGGCTTTCACGGTAATTAATAAACTACTCCTTTTCATGAATTACATCACTTGTGTCTTTCTGTCTCTCGAACCAACCCCACGATTGACTTTTTGTTGTCGGTCGACGGCTGGATATTAGGATCACTAGTGGTAGGTGGCTGTATCTACATAATAGGAAATTCCTAAATTGATCATATGTATCCAAAAGCGATTTTCAGTTTCATAATCGCTTTTATTCAAATATTTTTTCTGAAGATTATTTTCATCGTTTAAATCATCAAGTTTGCTTACATGAAGCAAAGCAGTTTGTTTGAGAATTTTGAGCTTGCATTGATACTTAATAATTCAGTGAGCTCTGTTTTTGATTGCCCAGTCGGCTGGGGCTGTAGATTAGGTATGATTAGTTCAAATCTTTTGTCATAGTAGTAATGATAATAACTGGAGCATTACAGAGTATATATTGCCAAGTCGGTTGGGGCTGTAGAATACACTGACTGCACCACTGCGGAGGGGTACGACCCCCCCTCAACGAGTGTCCTGATATGGCACTAAACAATCTGATGGTTAGGTTGCAGTAATGCTTGAGCTTTGGGGAATGTAGAGTACCCCTTCATTGCAACGGCTCCCAGTTTCACTCTGGCCTGGAATGGTAGCACCTGATAGGATACTATGTATAGGTCAAATAGAATTAAACTGTGTACTTATGCTAAATTGAATTGCTTGAAATAGGACAGTTTTTTGATATTGAAACTGTGTACTTATGCTAAACTGAATTATTTTGAATAGAACTATTTTTTGACATTTAAACTGTGTTCTTATGCTAAATTGATTTGTTTGAAATAGAAATTTTTCTGACTTTGATACTGTGCTATTATACTAAACTGAACTGTTAGAAATAGAACTATTTTTGATATTGAAACTGTGTAAACCAAAACTATACATACTCTAAACTAAATTGTTTGAAATAGAACTGTTTATATGTATAAAAGGGATTTGGCATTTATAACCTTCAATGATTGTTGTGCCATAAAACCCAACCAACCCAAACCAATCTATTTTTAACATGTAGTGTAGCGTTCAAGTGTTCACCGGGATGAAGAACTACTGTTAAATTAAGCTCAATCTGGCTCACATTGGATGGTTTCACTCAGGTGACCAAAACGGTTCTAGAGTTTGAAATAAGGTAGTCAGTTAGTGAGAAACACCCGACCGGAGCGGATCGAAACGCTCCATCTCCGCTGTTATCATTAAATGCCCGTTTAGGCTGAGTAAGTTATGTTTAAAAAATAGAATTAAATTAAGGTAAAATGTACACACGAAGTAGTCGTCTTGTCATTCCTCAGCAACAAATAAGAACATAGATGGCAACACGAAAGAGATATTTGAGTGACCGAAGTGACAAGACGATAAACTGGATAAACCAAATGAAAAAAACTATGGTCAGGAGATCAAGCCTATAATCATATCCGTAACCATATCCATAAACATATAATGAAGATCGTTCAAACACGGCCCATTTTCATGTACCTTGAACGATTCTTGAGTAACGCCTATATAGAATTGAACGGTCGAGAAACAACATTGCTTTCTTAAAAAAAACTGATTTTCATTGTTCCCGTTATTTTTATTATATTCGCCCTTGTCTTTTTAAACCGAATTGACCATTCCTAGAATCAATTCCAATTTATGCCCTTCATCCTTTCATAAACCCAGAAATTAAATCTATTAATAAAAAAAAAAGTGGTTATTGGTAGAAAAGCCCTCTGTTGTTTTATTTTTAAAAAATTTCCTCTATTTAATATTTTATATTGAATTCTGACTTTTTGGCGAGTCCTTTGGGAACATAAGCACTTAGAAGAAAGCACTAAAATCAAATATTGATCATATGGAACCAGCCAAAATTATGGCACATTATATTGCAGTTTTAATTTGCATATTAATTCGGTCATTTTTCTGAAATAAAAATGAAATACCATTGAGAGGGAATCGTCAGGCTATCTTTTCATTATTTTTGGTAACAGATGCCAAGAAAACGACTTTACCAACTACTATTTCCGTCATTGGTTAAGGAAAGTGAGGCTGGAGATCCAACATCATCATTTTTACCTCTGTTAAGATCTTTATCGGCTACGTTTTCTTCAGTGACTTATGTAGGCAAAGAATCAAATAATGGAGATTCTTCAGAGACTAAAGTGCATGATTTAAACGTAGGTAGAAATCATTGAATTAACAAAAAGGGAACGTTAATCAACGTCATCTGGAGCGGTTACATTCATTATATTTACGGATGACAAAAGTATATGTTTACTTTGAATTTCGAACAGAAAGCAACTTATGTAAAATATTTTGGTCCATTGTTTGCGACGTAAACAACCTTGTCCAGAATTTGAACGAAGATTGAAAAGTCTATTTCTTGCAAAGATAGCTTTTTCGCTAAACGTGCCTATTATCTTAATTTTTTGCTCCCCCCACCTTGCAAGAAATTAAAATGCTTCAACCTGATCCTGAGTCAGAAACGCGAGAAAAAAATCTCTTCAGAGTTCGGGGTATAACTTTGCGTGCGTCTTGAAGAAATTTACCAGAGACAAAAGACGAGGACGAGATGAAAGGAAAAGTCAAACACCGGGTCAAGGAAAACATTCCAATCACTGATTTATGTCTAATTTTGGTTCAAAGAATTGTCCACCAAGTTTAAATTTAGAATTTTCTTTCTCCTAGACTGATTACCTTACTAAGACTAAAGAGTCAGACTGCTCTATCCATGGTATTAGTGCCGAGTAAACGGCAACCTCAACCACCTGGTCGATTCCATTTCCTTACGATGGTTTCCGTTACACCATTCTTGCTTGCTTGCTATACGTTTATGTACATATGATGGTTGGTTGTGTTTATGCTATATCCTTATTTACCAAACCCTCCGCTCGGGCAGGATATGACACAGGTCAATTTTTAAGCGGAGTTTAACAGGTTTGAATTCAGTGTTTTCCTTCTCCTAGACTAGTTGACTCACCAAGGCTGAAGAACTAGTCTATCCTACTATTTACCCATAGCTGGAGGGAAAATAATTGGATTCATACCTTTCTCAAAAGTATTAGTGCTATGTGAAATGCAATCAGTCTCGTCCAGGATTTGAACTCGCATCGCTGTGTCCATTTCCTACGACGCTAACCATTACACCACGGGCACCTCCCATACCTCTCATGGTATATCAAACATTGTTGGTTATTTAATGCTAAATCTTATATATATATATATATATATATATATGTATATATATATATATATGATTTGTTAACGAATAGTTTGTTGATAACATTTTTAAACAAGCCAGACGCTCATTTGTTTGCTCCAAGTTAATGGTTTAAAAGTAATGCTATGTAACATAAAAAATTCAATTTAACATCAATCATATGATTGCACACATTTTAAATCATTCATAAAAGATTTGTAAATGAAGAGTTTGGAGGTATGCTTATTTTAGAACAGTTCGAGCTAATTTGTTTGGGGGGTGTCCTGGTGGTGTAATAGTTAAAGCGATGGACTGCGGAATTGTAGTACGCGAGTTCGTACTCCAGTCGCGCTATTACGTTCACTTTCAGGCAAATACCCTTGGGAAAGGTATGAACTCCCTTATCCTCCCAGTTATGGGTTAAATAGCACTACTACTGTTCTTCTAGGAGAATGGCTTTGGCATTAAATAACCTACAAAGGTTGACATGCCATTATCAAAGAAATCAAACCAAACCTAATTTGTTTGCCTACAAGTGTTGATATTGTTTGCTTACAGTTAAATGGTTTCAAGTATTGCGATCTAACAGGAATAATTCTATTTAGAATAAATCATTTGCTTACTCACGGTTAAATAGCTTCTGGTATTACTGTCTAACACCAATTATTTTATTTCTACGTAATTAAATGGTTTCAAATATTGGTCTGTAACACAAACAATTCAATTAAATTCATTTAAATGGTTAAACAGTTCTATTTGATCCATAGACGGGACTCTAACAGGTACTACCAATCCGGGCCAGAGTGGGAGTAATCGCGACGAACGAGTTCTCTACATCCCTCAAAACTCCCTGGAGCCTCACCATCAAATTGTTTTGTATCATATCCTGGACACTTCCTGGTGGATTTGGGGTCTTACCCTTCTGCAGAGATGCAGTCGGCGTATTCTACAACCGAAGCCGACTGGGCGTGTACATATGCGTATATATATATATATATATATATATATATTGTGTGTGTGTGTGTGTATGTGTGTGTGTTTGTGTGTGCAAGTATTATGTGGATGTTCCAAAACCTATACCTCGAGCAGGTAGAGACATAAAGTAAAACTTTTTGCCAGTTATCACTGGTTTGAATACAGAGTTTTCCTTAATTGATTCCAAGTAAGCTAGTTCAGACTATAGTCGCACTAGTATTTTACTTACTTAAACCCATTGAAAAAAATATGAACTACCTTATCCGCCCAGCTATGGGTTAAATTGTACCAGTAATGTCCTACAAGTATGATTTTGGCATTAAATAAACCACGAAGTCTGATATTTGACATTAAAAAGATAAACCAAACCAAACTAAACCAACTCTGTCTGCTTTTTAAAATAAACAAAAAATGTATAAAGCAACTTAAAGAAATTAAAACCATCGATTAAAATATACATCAATTTCAAACGAAAGGAATCAAATGTATTCAAAATGATTTTTATGATTTTATTTATACTTAAGACATCCTCTGTTGTGTGCATATGGCAAGGCGTGCTATTGACGAGGATTTGCCAATAGGAGATGCTCACTGTCGATACATCGGAAGAAGGATATAACGTTATAAGAAAAGAAAAAGGATTTCGAGATATTCACTCAATGAAATGAACATAACAAAATAAGGATATATAAGACGATTTAAGATTATAAATAATAACACAACCCCAGTGGAAGTCCTCGTGGTGTAGTGGCTCACGTACAAGACTGCAGGAAGTTAAGAAGCAAGTTCGAACTCCAGTAGTTCTATTGTGTTCACTTTTAGACTAATACTCTTAAAAAAGGCATGAACTTCCTTATCTGCCAATAATGTGTTAAACATTACTACTATTGTTTCTTTTACAAGGATGGCTTTGGCATTAAATAACTTACAAAATTTGATATGACATCAGACAAAGAAGTGGAATTTTATAGGTTTCGAATTCCGTTTTCCTTTTCATAGAGCTTTTGCCATACCAAGGTTATTATTTTCCTGTGGCTGGAGGGAGAGTAGTTGAATGCCTACCTTTCCCCAAGTGCATGAGCGCTATGTGAACAACCTCGTTCGGGATTTGAACTCGGGTCACCGCGTCCATTTCTAATGACAATAATCATTATATGACGAGTTCCTCAATGTATATATATATATAGATATATGTGTGTGTGTGTGTGTGTGTGTGTGTGTGCGTGCGCGCATTTACACAATTACGACGCCACAAAAGGGATGTGATACAGGGTCAATTTTTTAAGCAGAAAATAGGTGAATATGATATATCATTCTGGTTGGAATTCAGAATTTTCCTTCTTCGATATTGGTTGCAATTCTAAGTACTAAATAGCGCTTTCTGTCCTGCTCTTTATTCAAAGCTAGAGATACAATAGTTGGATTAATACCTTTCGAAATGGCATGAACGTGATGTTAAATGCAAACAGTCACATCCAGGTTTTCAAATCAGGTCACCATGTCCGTTTCCTTCTTAACGCTCCGAACACCTTTACACACACACACACACACACACACACACACACACACACACACACACACACACACACACTTATATATATATATGGAAATATATATATATATATATTGAAGTAAATGGTAGAAAGGAATCCGACTGTATGGAGAAAATTGAAAAAAAACGTTATCCAAAAGTGATGAATTTATAACAAAGGAAAATCGACGTCATAGCGTTTCGGTTTAATTAAACACCCATCATTGTTCTATCAACACTTTTTTTCACCATTTTAATGTCTTGATAAAGGTTCATTAAAACCGAAACGTTTTAACATCGACTTTCCTTTGTAATAAAGTGATCACTTTTGGATTACTTTGTTTTTCAATTTTCCCTCTCTCACGCCTCTCTCTCTCTCTCCCTTTCTCCCTCCATATATATATATATATATATATATATATGTGTGTGTGTGTGTGTGTGTGTGTGTGTATGTGTGTGTGTGTGTGTAAGAAAAGTTGTTAGTTTTTCTGGATTTATGTTCAATAGTAAGTTGAGTGCCAAACTTTGTATCAATTATTATCTGGGTGGAAGGTCGTAATTTAATTTTTGGTCCTCCTGATGTAAAGAATTTTTAATTGACAGAAACTCTCTAAAGACAAACGATAATCAACAAGATGTATATTGCTTCAAGTGATAATTGATAATATAAAATGTAAATTTCCTCACTTCAAATGAAAAAAAAAACAACGAATTATTTGTCTTACTAAAACAACCATTCATTTTTAATTAAGATTTCATTTCTAATCTGGTTTAAAGAGATTTCTTTTCGCTAAAGAGATCAAATTATCATGTACGTTTATTGCTTTGTTAACATTTGGTAAAAAAGGTTGCTTGAATAGATAAATCTCTTAAACTTCATCAATTCAATAATATCCACAAATATACGTTAAAATTGTCAAGGAACAATCTTAAATTCTTATAATATAATAGTCCTTTTCATTATAGGTATTTTCTTTTATAGAAACGAACTTTGTTGTAAAACCATAATTTGAAGGGCAGTGTAGGTTGTGGAAGAACTATTAGTGTTAGTGAGTGCTTGAAATAGCATATATATATATATATATATATATATATATAGTGTGTGTGTGTGTGTGTGTGTGTGTGTGTGTGTGTGTGTGTGTGTGTGTGTGTGTGCATTTACACATTTCTGACGCCACAAAAGGGATGCGATGCAGGGTCAATTTTTTAAGCAAAGAATAGGTGAATATGATATATCATTCTGGTTAGAATTCAGAATTTTCCTTTTTCGATATCGGTTGCAATTCTAAGGATTAAACCTATAACTATATATCATAAGGATTAAACCTATAACTATATATCATATGATATATGATATATAGATGTGTATTATTAGTTTTACCAGAGATATTTTGGTTTGGGTGTTATATGATTAATCATGCATAAAACGTGGGGATTTGCGGCTCACAATGAAATATGTATATTGTTGGTACATGCAAAGTTTAAAAGGCGAATACCTCTTCAGATTTGTTCGGGTAACAAGATTAAAAGCGAATTTGAACAGATTAAAAATTTGCTTTTGTGTAATGGGTATCGTGAGGAAGTCATTGTTGACGCCATTACCAAAACTGATAATAAGGTTAAGAATGATATCAGGCCTCTTAACCCTTCTTTAAACCCAGTTTATGTTAGACTTCCTTGGATTGGATCTCATATCCAGTTGATTGCCGATAAGGTTTCTTCCTCCGTTACACGTTGTTACAATGTGTCTATGGTTCGATCCATCTTAACTACTTGAGCTGCATTTCGCTTTATTCACAAGGATGTGCTCCCTTATCTTCCAACAAAGCAATTTAATTTATAAATTTCAATGTAACCGTCATGCTACATTTATAGAGCGCACTTCCCAACGCCTTGAGGTTAGAGTTAAACAGCGTGTTCCAAGAGATATCTGTAACCACATTGCATCCGGGCATTCAAAATTGCTCGAATCAGCCATCTGTGAGGATTTGAATGCCTTAACTAGTTTGGTAGTTAATTACAGCGATGAGTGTTTTGTGGTCTTGCATAAAGCTAGGACTAAACAACATCTCATTGTCCTTGATGCCATTTATATTCTATTTAATAGGCCTCCTTTATGCAAACAAAACCCTAAAAGATCTCTGAACTCCGACATATTTCCTGCTTGACTTATGGTGGTTTAACTTTGCCCCTTCCCTTTGTCAGGCTATCATTTTTACCCCCCCCCCATTTTACCTAATCTTACATAGTTTTAAACGACTTCCAAAGACTGTCGCTTGACAACTCTCGAATGAAAGGGCCCTTGCAAATTCAATAAAATTTCTTTTTATTGTAACTTCCTTATTTTCTCTCTCTCTCTCTCTCTCTCTCTCTCTCTCTCTCTATCTATCTATCTATATATATATATACATATATATATATATATATGTAATATATGATACATATGAATATAAGGCATATATATACATGTGTTTATATATCATATGATATATGATATATAGATATGTATATATTACTATTGCCGAATATATTTTGGTTTGGGTGTTATATGATTAATCATACATAAAACGCGGTTATTTGCGGCTTACAGTGAACCCTAAACATCGTGATCAATCAAACAACCCATCCTTCACATTGAAAAATAATACAAGAATTAAAGGTGAGTTTGTATTTAGAGTCTACAAATTTATGTAAATATGAACGTACAATGTTATTCATTAACATTTTAAACTTGTCATTCATAGCAAAAGATTTTGGTTAAAGAGTTCTTTACACAGTGTAAAGTTTACAATATAGATTTAAAAAAAGAAAGAAAAATAATGAAAAATTAAAACTAAAATATAATGCATGAAATTATAATTCTTTTTAATGGTAACTGATTTTTAATAAATAAACTTAAAATTTCATAAACATAAACGAAAAATCCTTAAATTATCTCAGATCTTCACTGGATCAGTCAGTTTTGGTTTTTATAGGATATTCGGGTGGATGTTACTGTAGGATACATAGATTATGCTAATTAATGCTCAAACTCGTTTTCGTGAGCTGCAACCTAATATTTTTGATAACCTCAGGACCCCAAAAATCCATTCTTCCCATTAAAATAGTTTGTATAAAATAACCCGAGACATGCCGTTAAAATTAATCAGTCAATCAATCAGTTGTATGAAGTTTAATACTATCGAAACTTCTTTGTGCCCTAAGTTATTGCCGTATTGGAAGTCGTTTTATTGCCAGGGAATATCATTACTGTGCTTATAGAGATGTACTTTTATTATTCACTGCATTACATGATCGTTTCTGCACTTTTGATTGCCTTCATCAGTGAAGATTATTTAACAGAAAAAAAGTCGGTAACCTCAAGAATTATTTTAACCAAGAAAATAGAGTAAAACCAATAGAATGGGAACTGTAAGCATGTGTATACATAACTTTATACTTAATCAACTTCATAGAGATCACTTTCCTCCAACTGACAATTATTTATTTCTTTGATTTTAGCCATCTAATTTTTTTTTCTTATATAAATTCCACTTCTACCATTAATCGCATTGATGTAACTCTATCGTTACTATAAATCGGATTTTCTAAACAATGACAAATCGTTGCCTCTTGTTTCACTAATCCGATTTTAAATCCAATAGTGCATTTGATCAGAATTCAACGTTTGCACTTTTCATGAGACAAGCAAGGAACATGATGATCCACATTCTTTTTCTTGACTTTAAAGCGACAGTTTTCCTAAGCAAAAAAAAAAAAAAGAAGAATTTTATCATTTTATATTCTTGCCGAAACTTCTTAACTGGTTACACTTTTTAGTTTAGACACTTGAGTGTTGCCTTATTTTCATGATCTATCAAAATAAATTAATAAATAAAAAGAACATGCCACAACTCAACGTAACGTTGAAGAAAATTATCCGAATTTTTTCTTTAAGTCCTTTTTTTTTGTCGGAGCCATATTGTATGTAGAAGTGGATGACGAAAATACAGAAAACAGCTCTAATTTTTGACAGCCTTGTCGGTGGGACTTAGAATAGCTAACTGGATCCCCTAGAGAAGTGTAAGACCGACACCCAAAAGAGATATCCTGGTCATGACATTAAACTGCACCCGGTGGTGAAGCTCCATTTTGACGGCTCTGAGGACAACATTGTCATTACTTAGAGATCCATTATTATAGAGTGCTAGTACCTCTACGGTTCATATAGATCAGTTTAAAGTCATTGGTATTTGGTAGGAATACTTGTTAGCATATAAGTTTATTAAGGATAATCACTTGAAACTATAATTGCATGCTAAGGATTATAATTATTATTTGTTCTTTGAAATATTACAAGTGCTTGAAAGATTTGGTGTTAGAAAAACTTAAAACTGTTAGCTAATGAATGATTATTATTATTATTGTTAAACCCTGTGATTAAGCATATATTATTAGTACTCCATGCAGGACACTGCTGGAGAAGCAGGGACGAACTCATAAGTGATGTACTCTAATGGACCCCCACACATGGCCGTGCAAAAGCAGGACGACCAGCACGAACATACATTCAGCAACTATGTGAGGATACAGGATGTTGTCCAGAAGACCTGCCTGAGGCGATGAACGATAGGGAAAAGTGGCGAGAGAGGGTCAGGGATATCCGTGCTACCAGCTCGACATGAAGATTAGTACTAGGTAAGATTACATGATATCCTCTTGAAGAAAAAAAAACAATTCCGAAATCAGGTTTAATCGAGACGCTCTATTCCTGTATCGACCCCACGGAAATAATCTTATAAGCTATATCTCCCCGATTCTGGTCTGAATTCAGAATTTTCCTTCAGAACATTTAGTCATACGAAGTTTAGAGTCCCAAGTCTACTTTATTAGTTACCCATCGACGGAGGGAGACTAGATGGATTTATAGCTTCTCCCAAAATATAGGCGTTATGTGAAATAAAAAACAGGCTCGATCAGAAACTGGGCTTTGGTAGTTCACTTGTTACGACAGTAAAAATAACTTATAACTGCATGCAAATGATTATAGACAAATAAAAAAGTGCAATTAAAAATGCAACTGAACATTTAAAATATTGTTATGTTTACAATCATAAATGAATAAAATTTTGGCATTAAAGTGTTTTCATGCTGTTAAACAAATAAACCAAACTAAACCATCCAATTTTAGGTTCCTTTATTCAAAGACATCTATTTACATTTATGGGAGTGTCCTCGTGGTGTAATGGTTAAAGCGATGGACTACGAAATTGTAGAAAGCAAGTTCGTACTCCAGTCGCGCTATAACGTTCACCTTTGGGCAAATACCCTTGGGAAAGGTGTGAACCCCCCTATCCTCCTAGCTATGGGTTAAATAGTACCACTACTGTTCTAAGAGATGGCTTTGACAATGAAATAACCTACAAAGGTTGATGTGTCAATAAACAAAGAAACCAAACCAAACCATGTACATTTATTTCGAACAACAGACTGTGATTACGTAAACATTTTGTTGCAGCCCTACACACAGACAAAATCTTATGCGTTAAATCCATTTTGCTATATTCAAGTAGTGGAACGTTAGTCTACTTTCCATGAACAAATTAATGGAAACTGCCACCAAATTCTCCTGTCATAGGGATAGGTTCCGAAAATTCAGAATAAAAGAAAACAAAATAGCTGTGTCGTCCATATGCTTTTTTTCTCGGAAGCTAACATTAAGTCGATTCCAGGAGGCTGGTGCTGAGTGAGTGACAATAGCAACTTCAGTGTTTCATGAATAAAATATATATTCAAATATGTTGCAATGGCCAAGCTTGCCAAATGTTACTATTTTGTGGTCGATGAGAATGCAGTTAGAATCAAAAGAGAAAGACTTTAAATCCTTGCAAAGTCTGTAATCAATTCTTCTGCGATCGATTTTTTTCTTCAGCAATCTTTTGATAATTAGGCAAAGCATTCATAGATCATTGGTTGGTTAGGTGGTTGATTTTACAGCATATCAACCATTATTGGGTTATTTTGTACCGACGTCAATTTAACAGTTATATTACTCTTTCTGAGTTTCTCACACCAGCGTTAGCTAATGGTTTCTTACTAGAGTCCGAGCGACAACAAGTCTCTTCAGGTATCCAAAATTCAGTATCCTGGCCAGTCTTTTTAATTCTGTAGTTTGGAATGTTTTTGGTTCGTCCTCCGATTTCCAACTCAACCAGTCAATTTACTGAGCTTTTAAAGACCATTCTCAGGACACCAATTATAATTGGTTGAATGGTAAAATTTCATTTTCTTGAACGATTCCCAGTTGATCACCATCTCTACCCAATCATGTTTAGCCTTGTACTCTTTTTGTACTAGCTTACAGCATTCGCTTATTATGTGATAAATTGTTTCGTCTCAATCATCACATAAATTGCACTTTTCATTCTTTAGAGTCTTATCTATTTTCGCTTTAAAATATTTGACCCTTATGGCGTTGTTTTGTCCTGTTAATAGAAAAGATTTAGTTTCTTTCTAAAATTTTTTCCCTTTCTTAGCCATGTTCAGGTGTTCTCATGTAATATTTCGTCCGTTTACTGCTTGAAATATCCATACAGTTGTTTTTTCTCCCATTTATTTTTCTTAATTGTTGTTCTGTTGATTATTATATTGTTTCTGCAGTTAGCCGTTATTTGCTCGTTTTAATGTAGTCTTTCAGTCGTCATATTTTAAAGTTCATCCTCGTTCATTTCAAAAAATGGTTCCGAGTATCTTATAATGGATAGAGCCTGGTTGTGTATCCCTTTGATGAGATTCCTGCTGCAGAACTTGGTTTCCAGAATTTGTTTTAGTTCGTCTTAGGTACTATTTATAATTCTTCTTTAATCTGCATTTGTTTGATGGTGTCCGCTTCCAATATTCCCAAATACAATTAGGTTTTCTTTTTCTCCATGAGTTCAGATTCTTTTTTTGCATTGTCAGTTATTTGTCTTTATCTCCTTATTATTAGTAGGTCACATTTTTCTCTGGCATATTCCGTTGCCATGTCCTGAGTGTATATGCTTATTGTTTGTATTTTTAAAAATTTTTACAGAATAGTTTGATGTACATTAAATGATTAGTTTTTTTTTTTTTTTTATTGTGATTCAGTTGTACCCTGTGCATTTTCTAAGTATGTGATTGAGTGGCATCACTGTTATTACAAATAGTAATGGTGAAAGCGCATCTCCATGGAGGTTACATCTCTGGATTCCTTCAAAAGCTAAAGTTTTTTCCTACTGCAGTCAATTCCATTGTCCAGTCTTTTATGGCTTCCGGGATGAACTTTAACACTCTGTCGGATGTTTTGTACATTTTTAGCCAGTCTATTACCCAGCTTCGTTGGACCATCTCATGGGCCTTTTTGAAACCAATCCACCCCATTGCTATTTTTCCGTTAAGTTTTGCTCTTTTGCTCCAGATCCCGTATTGTTTCATTGTGGCATTCTCACTCTTTTTTTTAAAAAATGTATTATTATTATTATCATTATTATCATTATTCTACACAATTTTTTCCCGCCAGTTTAATCTTTTAGTTTTTCATTAAAGTTTGAGTGACATCGAGTCTCCTATGGTCTTGAAGACACATCTAAGTATTCTAGCTGATCTTAGAAGTGTTATGGTCTGGATGGTCTTGAATCTTTCTCTGATGTCTAATTCCCTAAGTCTTTTTTTCCAGGCTTCTGGTCGCCCAATCAAAGAAGAACTGAGAGGAATGAAAATGAAAGTATGAATCCCCAGAGTTTTACAGCGATACTTCAGATGCTTTAGATGCTGTTAAGTGTCATCCCCTGGAAATACATCTGACAAAACAGTTATAGACACGATTGAACCAAGTTCAGTCCTTCGATATGATTATTACTGTTTCACTTCGTGTCAATGCCCTTCTTCTTCTATCAGGACTCTTCTAATTGTTCTAACATAAATTGTAGGAGAGGCTGAACACTTTGCATTTTGTACGCAACTTGTTCAGGAGAAGGTGACTTCTTAATTTAAACCAGCTTTACACCTTGTTGCTGTGGGTATACCCATCTTTGGGCGGGTAAGTTTAGGTAAATTTCTCATTCACTCCGTTCCATTAGGCCTTCCCCCACCCAGTTAACAGCTGCCCCTCGTCTAAAAGGAGTGAGGGCTGAGTTTATTGTCTGGCACCTGAGGCACTCCTTAAGAGGAATACCGACAAGATCGAGCAGTTTTTGTAACAGTCACCCATATGTCACAATTCGTGAGGACTCTCTCACTATAAAGTGGCTTTATGTCAATTCTGACTTGGCGGGAATTCGGAAAAATATCAGCTTTCCGTAATTTAAAAATAGAACATGAATTAGATCCTGTACCTGTTGTGTAAATGCATCTACAGGCCACTAGATCTTAGATGTGATAGACCCAGTGTAATATAATGTACGTTACAATCTCTATTAAACGAACGGGTGCTGTGATCGGCTGTGATGTTTACTGTAAAGTAAATATACGTTTTATCTTTTTAACGGTAGTTAAAAAATAAAGAAAAAAGAACTATGAACAACAGACGAAAAATGTACAGACAGCTAGTTGCCGACTTCTGGTAAAGGTGTTAGTTCAGACCTGTTGGATTAGTTCAACGGATTTGTAGCATCGTCGTTTGAACCCTGCAGAGGGTATACCCATTTTCGGGCGAGTAAGTTTAGATAAGATGTATCAGTCGCAAGTGAAATCAATAAAATATACCTCATTATACTGTAACAATCAAAGTCACCTCAACACACAGCAACCCAGTAGACTAGGGCTGTAGAATACACCGACTGCATCTTCGAAGATGAGTAAGAATCACCCCAGCCCCAACGTGTCCTGGATATGACACTAAACTATCTGATGGTGAGGCTATAGTAATGGAGCTTTGGGGAATGAGGAATACCCCTTCATTGCTACTACTCCCAGGAATACTTTGACCCATAGTGGTAGTACTTGTAAGGGTCCTACCAATAGTCAAATAGAAATATTTAATTATTTTCTATTCTTGAAACCGTTTAATTATTTGCAAAAAATGACTGTTATTAGATTTAATTATTAGTATTGCATACCAAATTTAATTATTAGTATTGCATACCAAAAAGATTTAAGTTAGCAAACTAATGAATAATATTGAATAGAATTATTACAGTTACATAGCAATACTTGGAACCTTTTAACTTTGTGCAAACAAATGAAATACGGCTCGTTTAAAAATAATGTTACCCTCAAAATGTTCATTTACAAATTATATATATACGATATGGCATGATATAGCATAAAAACCAACCAAATAATCAACCAACTAACCAACCAACCTAATCACCATACTTAATCAAGAACATCTCATACTAATTAATAATCTCATGTCGCTGATAGATTATAATTAAATAACGAGTTCGAACCTCACTAGGTCCGCCATACTTTCACCTACGTGCTAAATCTAAGTAAAACAGTAAAAAAAATTGGCTATAATGATTATTGAACAAAGCGGGCAGACCATGCTTGTGACATTGTTTCTTACGGAGTGCTCTATATCTCTAACTTTGAGTGAAAACTCAACTAAACTTTATAATTAAAAGGCGTTTTGTCTTGTGTAAATGTCAAATAGGCTCATGAGTTAGAATCGAACAGAGTGCCTCATACTTTTGGGACTGTGCCAAACTAATCTAAGTAAATAAAGCAACACATGTAATGTATGTATTTATTCAAACTCTCCAACATGGCCAGAACACATGGTCAATATTTTTGAGCGGAATCATCATCATCATCATCATATCGTGCTGGCAGCACGGATATCCCTGACCCTCTCTCGCCACTCCTCCCTATCGTTCATCGCCCTAGGCAGGTCTTCAGGACAACAACCTGTATCCTCACATAGCTGCTGAATGTACGTTCGTGCTGGTCGTCCTGCTTTTGCGCGGCCGTGTGTGGGGATCCATAAGAGTACATCTCTTATGAGTTCATCTCTGCTTCTCCAGCAATGTCCTGCATGTCTGGTTCGTCTAACTTGAATAGTTTTCGTGATAGGGGGCAGGTGGCCGTACAGTTGGTGTCTTGTGGGGTGTTGCTGCCAGGACTTGTTGAGGATTGCACGCAGCATTCTTGTGTAATTGCCATCTAGTTTCTTCTCCAGCCGTTTTGTTAGCGTCCATGTAGTGCATCCATATAGCAGTATCGATGTGACCGGTTACCTTTGCAGCTCTAAAGATCACTGCTCACCCTACTCAGTCTCCGGATATTTCATTACTCCCAGTATCATAATCATAGCATTCCTAAGACTATAAACATAAGGTCTAGGATTTAAATTTGGCTAGTCGAGACTATTTTCAACAAATATAATCGTTAATACCATACGAGCTAGGCTCGTAGACAATTGCTAGTGAATTTCATTCTCACTGTGGGCACATACTCACAGCCATATGCTAAACTTAGGAAAATTAGAGCAAAAATAAAACCTTCGAATCGAATGTATTAGATAGAAAATTGAGAGATAGATAGATAGATAGATAGATAGAGAGAGAGAGAGAGAGAGAGAGAGAGAGAGAGAGAGATGAGGACGGATCAACTCAGAGATTTGCACAAAAAAGATTCAATGAAAGAATTGATTCATCTATAAAGATTACACATTGGTCAAATGAAATGTTAAATTTCATTTTTCTGTCATTTTGTTGGGACTTCCTGTAAATGGTCTTAAAGTTAATTTTAGCCTTGGGAGTCATCGTTTTCAAAAAGGGGTTTTTATTACTTGATTCTCTGAAGTTCAAAGATTAAACGTATCTTCATCCAGCAGTGAAGAAGAAGAAGAAGAAGAAGAAGAAGAAGAAGAAGAAGAAATCATTGGCGCGAAAAATAATACAATCTCTGGGGAATAAGGTATTTCTTCTAAATGAATAGCAGCTCAACAATTTCGTTATAGAATAATTACAGTCTGTAAATACATGCGAGTTATCTCTTTATACACGGGCATACCCACTTTTTCTTTCTTCATAGATATTTGTTTCATCTTCATCTCCTTGTCTCTTTCTCTCTCTCTCTCTCTATCCTAATTGCCTACCTCACACACACACACACACACACACACACACACACACACACACACACACACACATATATATATAATTATATATATATATATATAGTTTGCCATATTCAAAAATAAACTTATGAATAAAGATTGCTCAATAGCACTGATAGAACGTATATTCGAATTCGGATATGTGTTCACCAGACCAACTTGGTGAGAAACTGAGAGTTACCAATCACCGTTGATTGTCTATCGATGCTGTTACATATATATATATATATATATATATATATTACAGGGGCATTTTCATATATATATATATGTGTGTGTGTGTGTGCGCGTGTGAGAAAATATCTCTGTTATATTATGAAAAAAGAGCGATATACACAAATGTATATTTTCCTGGATATGACACTAAGCTACAGCCGGTGTTGAGGTTCAAATTCTATAGCTTTAGGGAGTGTGGATTAATCCATTTGTTACCATTATTCCCTGGGTCATCCTGACCCGGGATGTTAGGGTCCGTTTTTTAAGTCAACCAGACCTGGAAGAAAATTAATATTTGATAGAGTTATTTAAAACCATATAACTGTGAAAATAAGTTATTATTATTATTATTTTATGCATTGCAAGTTTTTCACACCAGTGTCAGCTGATGGTCTTTCACTGCGATGGGAAGTCTCTTTACGTCTCCTGGAAACTTCTGCGTATTCTGGACGATCTCAATAGTGCTGTAGTCTAGTTTATTCCTCTGATTTCAAGAACTTTTGGGTTTGCTCCAAGTGCACGAATTACAGATGGTATCACTGTCACCTTCGTGTTCCATCGCGTTTTTCGTTCTCAGGTAAGGTCTAAGTATTCGTCTACCTTTTCGCTTTCTTTTAATTTCACGATGTGGTCCGTCGGTATTATTATTATTATTATTATTACGTTACTCGTTTGAGAGCTTTTCACATCAACGTTAGCTGATGGGTTTTTCCACAGAGTCTGAGTGACAGGAATTCTTCTCAAGTCTCCCAGGACACTTCTTAGTATTTTAACCGATTTAAACAATGCTGTAGTTTGAATTTTCTCCACTTATCCTCTTATTTCGAGTCCCTGTACCAATCATTTAATGACTGTACCGAGTGCATCAATTACAACTGGTATCACTGTCACTTTCATGTTAAGTAGTTTTTTCAGTTCTCTAGCAAGGTCTAGGTATTTATCTCTCTTTTCGCTTTCCTTTAGTTTTACTCTGGGGTCAGGCGGAACGGCAAAGTCCACTATTTGGCAGGTTCACTTTTTTGTTGACTATCACTAGTTCTGGTCGTCTAATCGAGATAAGTTGATCTGTTTGTACCTAAAATCCCAGAGAATTTTGTGCGTCTCATTTTCTAGGACTTATTACGGGTTGTGCATATACCATTTTTTCGTTATTAAAAACGAAATAGTAATGAAAATAATCATAGTTTTACATTCTTTTATTTTTTGAATGGTGGATTTATACTATAGATTGAATTACCATGAACAGAAATCTGGCAAGCACAGCGCGTGATGTACTGAAATACTGGATAGCCTTTTCGACCTTATTAGGTCCCATCAGCAGTGTATACCGTAATCTCCCTCACTGAATATAGAACCAGTGACCACATCATGCAGAGCCGAAACTCTACCACTGGCCTACTGGTCCACATCGCACACAAGCGATGCCAAATTAACTAGTCAAGGTATATACGCGGCCAGTTAACCTGATGTGTCTTGTAGTTACACCCGTACTCTAACAGAGGACAATGTCACCTACTGAGCTACGTCTTTCCAAGAGTATTGGAGATACAAATCCACGTAATCATAACCAAATGGATATGGAAACAGATATTCATTTTTTATGCACAGAATGCAGAGCTGAAACTCTACCACTAAGCAGGTTAATTGGCCGCGCATTTCCCATGACTTATTTATTTGGCATCACTTGTGTGTGACGTAGACCAGTTTCGGCTCTATATTCTCTGGGCGTTTTGCTTTCCCAGCACGATTTTTTTAGCAAACAGTGACAACAGTTCAACGTAGGTTTAAAAAAGAAACACATTCTTCATCACCAACACAAGTCTTCGACGACAGCCGATCTTTCAAGTGTAGCAATACATTAATTCAGGAAGCTGAAAAGAACTTTTTGTTACCAGAATATTAACACAAACAGACCATGAGTAGGATTCCACCGGCTCGAAGCCATCTTCCCGAATCGGAGAATTACCTCACGACAAGTTTTGTACACACACGTTGTAGAGGGCTTGCTGAGCGAAATCGAACTAGAAGACCTCTTGTAACGTCCGCCTTCAGAGAAGCAATTAGACGTGCTGAAAGAAGCAATTCACCAAAGACTTGAAAAATCGGACAATGCAGAGTTCTTAACAGCGTCTCAATAGGAGACAGGATGCCTTCTCAAATTCTGTGGTTCATGAAAAGTCTTCTAGGCTGCAAACACATGGATGAAAACGTCATATGCTAGCTGTGTTTCGAGAATTTATCACACTCCATGATGCACATCTTAATGGGTTTTTTTTCGAAGAGAAGACACCGTCTCTGTTCACTAAACTCGCCGATAGGATTGCAGACGCCTATCATCAGAAGCCAATAGTTTCTTAAGTCTCAGAAGTCGAAGTAATATTTAAAGGATTATATTTCTTATAAAAAATAACACAAGAAACAAGTACTTCAACGTAAAAAGCAGCAATTAAAAAAATCTCCCTTCGACTAGAATATTCAGCGATTGATAAAAGGTATCTGATAGAACTGCCTCAGGCTTTCAGTCAGTCATTAGAAATCTTACTATTCTGGGAAAATTTCTTCTCACCACATGGTTCTCAACGGCCAAGCACGGAGCTCTTTTTTTAGCAGTCCGCTCCAACCAAAGTCTTTCTCCAAAAGGGCCGATTTTGCTATTTCACGCTTCAACGTCAAAAAACGGTGTTACTTCTGGTCACAGCACTAATCCACTCCCTCCGGTGAAGGCGAAAAACGTCCCGTCAACATTAATCCCCATCATTCAAAAAATAATTTCGACTGTCTCACCTCAATACGAAATATGTAGCAAGGACATAATGGGTCAATCACGACCAGGCATTCATAGACCTGCATTAAGCAGGGACTCCAGCAAGAGTCGATCATCTGTAGCAAAATACCTATTTCAAGTTCCGTGAACAGGCATGTTTTATCGCCGAGGGATTTAAAAGATGACATCAACGAATAAAAGCAACTACTCAAGTTGGTAACAACAAATCGGGTAGTTTTCTTTACATTCAGTACCTAAACAGAAAATTCTTGATTGACACAGAAGCAGAAATAAGAGTTATTCCTCCGACACAAAGTCAATGAACTTCCTTGGGCAACAAAACATTATAATCTGCAAATGGCACAACAATTCAAACTTTTGGCACCTTCCCATAAAACGTAAATTTTGGTATGAAACAGAATTTTTTGTGGATATTTGTTATTGCAGATGTGAAATCACCCATCATCGATGCTGATTTTCTTTTATATAGTAATCTTTCGGAGGATTTAAAGAACCGCCTTTTGATTGACAACAATACAAGCACATCTGTTGTGAGAAGCATCAGTTAGCAGCAACACAATAGGAATTCGATCTGCCTTGCCTACTTGTGGTTCAACATACTTGGATATCTTTTTAAAAATTCCTAAATCTGATTAAACCAATATGTTATAATAGTGAAATCAAACATCATGTCACACATAACATTGCCACTCGCGAACAAACAGTGCTGTCTAAAAAGCGTCGTCGAAATTCAAAATAAAAATTGCAAAAGCAGAATTCTAACACATGCTAGACCTTGTTATTATTAGCCCGTCTAACAGCCCATGGTCATTCTCTCTTCACATGGTTCCCAAAAAGACAAACAATGACTGGTAACCATGTGAAAACTACAGAACACTAAATGCTGCGACGATACAAGATTGGTATCCTATCCCTCACATTCATGATTTTTCTTTTTTAGCCGGAGCATCAATATTTTCTCACAGGTATTTCAAAGGTTTATAGACAAAGTCCTTCTTGGTCTTCCTTTCATCTTTGCATACATTGACGATATATTAACGGCAGGCAGCAGCACACCCAAGGAACATCAACAAAGCATCCAAGAGACATTCTGGATTACTTTGGTTGGAAGATCAATGCTTAAAAATGCATTTTCGGTGTGCTCTCAGTCTAATTCTGAGGACATCAAATTGACAAACAGATATTTCTCTTCTGCCAACCAGAATAGAGGCCATCAAAAATTTCCTCTTCCTACGTCAATTAAACAACTAAGTAGATTTGTAGATATCGTCAATTATTACAGACACTTCATTCCAAAATGTTCCTATATACAAGCTGAATTAACATAGAAATATTCAAAACACTGCTAAACAATCGATTGCAAATTATAGCAAATTAAACTATATTAACAACGATCTCCCTTCAAAACTTATTTTGTGATCAGACGTGTCTGACTCTGCCGTTGGTGCTGTATTGCAGCAATCGATCAAAGGTAACGTCACACCTATTTCCTTGTTCTCTGTGAAACTAAAAGATATTTTAAAAAAAGATATAGTACTTTTAGACGAAAACTTTTGGCTATTTATCTCTCCGGACATTTTCATCGAAATTTCATCTTCACCAAAAGTTATGAATATCTATCCAAGGAAATTCGTCATTTGGACTATGTCTTACAATTTTCCACGGACATTCGTTACGTTTCTCGAAACGACCACGTATTCACCGATGCACTTTCGTGTGTATCAAATATCCACACTAACGAACCCCTGAATTATAACTATATTGCACACGAGCAAGTTTAGGACGCATCAATGCAACATGTCTCGGAACACACTTCAGTAACTTTAACAGAATATCCCATTCCATTTAGTAAGAAGAAAATATTATCTGACAATTCTAAACATTATCCTGGTTCTTAGGTGCCTATTCCACGCTGAAAAAATTCAATCCTTTTCACAGCATTTTACATCCTACCAAATGAGCTTCACAAAAAAAAAATTCTAACAGATTCTTCTGGTCTTCAAAGAACACCGATATTTGCACTTGGACTCTACATTGTATTCCCTGTCAGAAAATTAAAGTCCACAGACACTCAAAAAGCAATCATTATTTATTTTCAAGTCCCGATGCCCGTTTCTCACATGTTCACGCTGACATCGTAGGTCAGTTTCCTACTTTCAATGATCGACAGATTCACCCCTTGGCCTTCTGCTCTTGCCATCAAAGATATTTCTGCGGAAAATCTTGCGAAAATTTTCATCAAACTTTGTTTTCCCCAACACAATCACAACAGACAGTGGCCAACAATTTCAATCATTGCTCTTTCAGGAGATAATGCAATCCTTGGGGATTACCCACATCAAAATTTACTGCATATCATCCTGGCGCTAATGGCTTGGTGAAAAGATTCTATCGTCAAATAAAAACTGCTCTTGCTGCTCAACCTGATCCAACCAAATGGAATGGATATTTGCAGATAGTTCTTCTCGAACTTCGATCCACGATAAAAGAAGACAAGGCGCAGAAATTGTATATGGTATAAATTTACAGCAACCTGAAGAATTTTTCTCAGCGCCTAACCAAAATGACACTTCAACTTCAAATTATGAGTCTCACTTAAGGTAACACATAGCAAAATTTTCCTTTACTCTATTTACTAACCCCTCCGCTCGGGTAGGATATGACACAAGGTCAATTTTTAAGCGGAGTTTAACAGGTTTCAATTCAGAGTTTTCCTTCTCCTACACTAGTTGCCTCACCAAGGCTGAAGAACCTAGTCTGCCTTACTATTTGCCCATAGCTGGAGGAAGAATAATTGGATTCATACCTTTCTCAAGGGTATTAGTGCTATGTGAAATGCAATCAGTATCGTCCAGGATTTGAACTCGCGTCGCCGTGTCCATTTCCTACGACGATAACCATTACACCACGGGCACCTCCTTTAAGTTTTCCTTTACACCGACGTGTGTACATTCCAACTTAGCATATCTACCTCTTAACATAAATGTTAGTGAGTTTGTTTCTGTGAGTCGGGAAACGATGAAGAAATCGCTCGAACACAATCACGACGGATCCAACAAATTATTAGAGCGGTCTGAAAATTTCTCATAATCGAAAATAAAAATATATAAAAAAGGACTCTATCCCCATTGATAGACTCAAACTAGCCTACATTGAGAAAGCATCTGATCAGCTCACAGAAAATGAACCCGTCATACACGAAAACAAAAACGAGATCGTCTCGTCAACGCACCAAAAATCCGATACAACGAAAAAACTAAAACCGTTAGATAAATTCACTCGCCAAACCAAGCTCAGAAACTATGTATCATACAGGCAGACATAGATGTACCATACATATATATAACAGATAAAAATAGCAAAACGTTGATCTCAAACTCTTTTCTTTCCATTTGTACATATCGGTACGGAAAGAGGAGTATTTATAGAAAAATGATGCAAATTCCGCTTCAGGAAAGAAAGTTCTAGAAAAATGTATAAATTTTAGCGCAATTGCAAACATAAAAAGCCCCCATGTACGTGTTCTTGAAAAGTCAAGAATCCGTGAAAAAAAAACAGCTTAAAAAATCAAAATACTCGACCACATTTTTTTACCAATCGGGTGTGCTAAAAAAGACACAGTCACTTTCTTCGTTATGAATTTAGGGAGCAAACGCGCGTCTGTGTGATCTTCCCAAATACTATAAAGTCAAAACATCTTAAAAGAAACCTCAGAACAGTTCACTTGTTACCCAGGCAGGACGAATAAAACTGTGCCGCGAAGTCTCCGAGCAACTTGATCTTTGGACGACCCGTATCAAGTTACGACCGATAACTTAGACGATAACCTATCAACTGCACGTGTTGGCAAAATTCACTGCTACCCACAATGACTTAACACAAGAACAATTTCATTTCTTTGTTTTGAGATCTAACCAATAATAGAAATTCTCTATTTCAGTAGCACTCGTGTTAGTTGTGTCTTTTTTATTAACATTAGATTAACGTAAGTCAACATATATATATATATATATATATTATTACCAAATATACATATATACGAGGTGCATACCATAAGTTTCCAGACATATTTCGTAGGGGCATTTAAAATTGTCGTAGAATCTTGACAATTCAGTATGTTATTGCTATACATCTTATGAGATGACTGACCGAGATTTATGATTTCAGGATTAACTGTACAGCTACAGCAGCAATTAGAATACACCCAACTAAAGCCTGATTTTCACAGCAGTTGAATTTCAAAAATGCAATCTGACACTTTAGAAGAACGATATGCAATGCAATTCTGTTTTAAACTTGGAAAAAAAAGGCCACAGAAACGTATGGAATGCTTCAGACTGCTTTCCAACCATCTTGTATGAATCGAGCATCAGTTTTTGAGAGGCATAAGAGATTTAAGGAATGCAGTGAGTCTGTGAGGGATGATGATAGGTGTGAGAGGAGTAAAGAAGTCAATACACCAGAATTGATTGGCCAAAGGGTTAGGGTTATGGTTAGGGTTACTATTTTGAGGTTTTAAGGGAGTTTAGGAAGAGATTCGGTCGGAAGAGGCCAACGCTCTTCAAATCGGGTCATAGGCATTTCCATCAGGACAATGCACCAGTCAACAACTCCATCCTTGTCACTGACTATTTGACCAAGATGGGCATCAAGACAGTTCATCAGCCTCCCTATAGTTGTTGGAACGGTACAAAAAGTGCATTGCAGCCGGAGGGGAGTACTTCGAAGGGGACAAGAGTTTCATGTGTGTACTATCAATAAAAATGCCCATACGAAAAAAAGTATAGAAACTTATTTAATGATCCTCGTATTACAAAATATACATATTTATATTACAATATATATGCACACACACACACACACACACACATATGTATATATCGACGTTCTCTTTATAATATTATTGAAAAACCTTCCTATACGAACGTTCCAAATATATTTTATTGTTATAAAGAAATTCAAACTGTCTTCTGAAAATCTAAAAATATGCTAGTTTTTAGGAAAACATTGCTCCATAAAAAAGGATATTTTTATTGACAGAGATCATCAAATTTTGGGAGAAATGTTCATCTGGTTTTATAAGTGAAAATTATATTTCTGTGAAGAGCATGTTTACATTACAAGAATGTTTTAAAATCGCCGTACCATTGAGCAAGAAAGAAAATCAACAGATCATTGAAGGTATCCAATAAAAAGCCCGCTGGGAAAAAGAATGAATAAAAGAAAAATTCTTACCGATTGAGCAATTTGACAAATAATTCAGCCGAGTGGTATAATGTGGCAGATTTTCTGTTTACGTGCCTCTTTTATTAAATGCTCTTGGGAGGCACTGAACAACATCTATCAGATTCTGAAAGGCGCCTATTATTTGAGTGTAATCGATCTACAAGTAATCGATTCAGGACACATACGAAGTTTCTTTTCTCGTGTTGGATGTGTACGCCAACTGATTATGAAATGATCTTCAATGAGAAAAATGTTCCCGTACAAAATATTATAAATTTAAGAAAAAGAACATTTCTTTTTTGATGAAATGTTGCTCCACATACTTGGCAAAAAATAATGTCCACATACATCTGTATGTTGGAATATATTACTATTTCTATCATTGCCTTCGTCACATTAATATATCTTAGAATATATATATATATATATATATATATATATATATATAAATTAAATCGCGAGGAGGGCATTTTCTACTAAAGTTTTGCCTCACCGGCTCCTCAGGGAATCTAGTACCGACTAACGACACAAGGAGAAAATATCATTTTTATTAACCAAAAACCTACTAAGCTGAAAATTTGCATAATAAAAAAACAAAAAAAAACAACAACCAAGAACACTACGTTTAATATATAGTTTATTAGGAAAAGAAAAAACTTACCACATTCGGGACAAGTACGTTGAAACAAGCTCTAATTATAGAGGAGCCAACTCCTTTTGTGTTTACAATCGTTAAGTACCTCCGACCTTTGGTTTAACATATCCCTACCATTGCAAGAAGCTATAGCTAACTTCTCTTCCTTACAAAGCATGCAATCTTGGTCGCCGGCCCTATACTTACGGCATTTTTTTTAATAACTTCCCATTTCAATATGGGATCTATTCTTTTTTTATCTTTAATCTCCTACACATAATTAGATAACGTGGTACTATGCCTATATTTTTCGTGGGAGAAACTCGTTCTATGGTTATAGTACCTAATTTTAAATTCCCCTTGCGTTGACCCAAAATATACCTTCTTATCTTCATTACTACACGGATCACTATACACTTCCACTTTATATACAACACATTCATGTTTACATTTGCCTTTAAGTGGACACATAGCCTTATCTCTACAATTACATTTGGCAATCTCCTTATTTTTTCTTTGTTAAGCTTCGTTATATAACTCTTGTTTATTATGCTATTGATGTTAGGCATACAACTATAGCTTAGTTTTATGCTATTTTTATTGAATATCTTATGCAGTGGGCTCGTATCGGGTAAATTTCTTTTTAATAAATTAAAGAATTCTTTACCTAAGTTATTGACGACCTCCATGTTATACGGAGGGTTAAACCATTGGATATTTCTAGGTCTATTTCTTCTTTTTTTGTGTATTATTTCCTTCTCTACTATCTCTATATGCCAACCTAACGCCATACCCGCCATTATTCAAAGCTTTTTCATACTTATATATATATATATATACAAATCGATCGAGGTGGGGGTCATTCTATTTTTGCAATTTTTTTTTACGGAAATGTGAACATTCTATTGCTGGAAACTGGTTTAAAGCAAAAAGTATATTAATCTAGCCAAGATATTTGTTTTGAGGCAGTTCAAAATGATTGTAAATAAGGCAAAGTGGTCCAGGATTGAACCAAGGTCTGTCAACAAATTGGTGATGACTGTGAAATTCAAAACATGAAAATTTTAGAGAAGACATATATATATATATATATATATATATATATATATATATATATATATATAAAGAGATGTATCTTAATTAAAAAAATTCAAAAGTTGGCAAAACATAACGGAGTCGAAAAGACAGTCCATGGAGCGTAAATACGGAACTCTCCGGTAAAGAAAAAGTTCCGTGACATAAAAGAACCTATCGCGTTTGATTTCCTTGAAAAATGTGCAACGGAAAACAGAGCTGTATTTTGCCAACGTTTTTGGTAAAGTTCACCTATTTTAACAATTGACCGCCATATAAATGTATATGCATATATATATAAACGACCCTTATATGTATATGACCTCACGCATACATAAATACTTATATATATATATATATATATATATATATATATATATATATTATGACACTGTTGGTTGTCACTAAATCAATTTGTGGGTTTGTGTGTAATATAATATGGAGAATACTCAATATCAAGGATAGAGCTATAATATAATAATAATAAATAAATATATATTACATATATATTTTTAATTCACAGAATTTAGACTGCGACCACTGGGTTTCATGGAGTTTTTTGCAAAACAACAATCATAAGGCAATTTTCTTAACTGCCTGATGATTGTTGTTTTGCAAAAAACTCCATGAAACCCAGGGGTCGCAGTCTAAATTCCATGAATTATATATATATATATATATATATATATATATATATATATATGCACATGAAATATGTGTATGGAGAACATTTATATATACTTTCTGTGCATTTTGTGGAAGGCTGTATACTCCAGTATGTGTATGTCATATTGCAACAAGTAAATATTACATCTTTTTATATATATATATATATACATATATATATATATATATATATATATATATTAGATAATACGCAAAATATTTTGTGCATTATTAATAAACAGGGATTTTGCACACACTCCATATATATATATATATATATATATATATATATATATATATATATATAGTGCATGTTGTAAATATTGTTGACGTGCATGCATATTCATCATAAGCAAAACATATCTATATATTTTTGTGTCAGTCTCTCTTTCTATATATATATATATATATATAATCACACGCGTATTATAAAGGAGCAATTACATTTTTATGATTTCCTCTTGCAATAGGAACTATGCATAATGAATATCGGAAAAGTTGTAATATGGAATTTTAAAAAGAATTAAAGTTGGCATTGATAAATATATTTTACTTCGGGAACCATCCGATCGAGTGAATGAGTTTATCAATGTATTTGCATCTTTAATTTTTGTATGTCTTTTATGTATGCGAGTGTCTTGTACGTATGTTTTGCATGTATGTGAATCTTATGCATATGTGTGTTTTTGTTTTTCCTGTCCGCATTGAAATGTCTGATATTTTTGTCCATGCCATAATTCTTGCGTTATCTGGGCAGAGAGAACATTTATGAAACATTTGAAATAAACAAATGACTTTGGAAAAACAATAAAGAATATGTTGCCATCAAGTTTTGTATTTTGCAACATCCAAAGATAAAACCTCGAAAGCATAAAGAAAATATCTTGTTCATCATCTTGGAATATACTCAAAATCAAATATTGAAATTGCTGCAAGATTTGCACTAAAATAAACTACGTTTCGGCAAGAACATACACAGAACATTATCTTAATCTTGATCCTGCTTCCATCGTTTTCTGAAGATAATTCGATGGCTTTTGGTTTTAAGCAACTTTTTATAAGATAGGATGTCAACAAATATCCTTAACAAAACTCATATTTATTTGAAAACTTGCTGAAATGCCGACAGGGCTATCTAAACAGAGATCTCCTGTCTCTATGAGAAAAAAAGGACTTGAAAAAATCCTTTTGAAATTTACGATTAAAATAAACAACAACAACAACAACAACAACAACAACAACAAAAATAACAACCAAACACCGAAAACAAAACAAACTTTGACTATGTGGAAGAAATATATAAGATGCTTTCTAATTATATTTTGTCCTGAATCTTGTATCCAACAATAATAACGACAAGTAAAATGAATAACTAAATAAAAATATGTAAATAAAGTTAGGGTAACTATGATTTTTTTCCTGTTATTTGTCTCAAATCTCTTAACTTACTGAAGATATTTGATAGATCACTGCGTCAGATACGCTTTCTCAGAATACCAATCTCTTCCTCGGCGCACCTTTCTCTTTTATTATGGAATATTGTCTCCATTGTGGCAAGCCGAAACCAGTGGACTGAACATTAGTTGCAAATCAAAGAATATTACTCTTCTTGGAGAGGAGCCGAAGACGCAGATTGTGTTTTAATCTAAACCAAGTGGTCGGCATCGACAAGTGAATTGTGGCGTGTTGATCTGCTTTTCGAGAAATTTAATCGGATGGTAGAGTTTCTGTTTATCTGTCCGTTGCAATCTCTTCGCTTAATTGCCCGGCCCATCCTATAGCCTATCCTATTTGTAAAATTCAAGGGTTCTCAATAAGTGCTTCTGTCGTATCCAGAATAAGTTCGAGGTAAGCAGAATTTAAATCGCCACAACAGCAAACATTCTGCACAATCAACATCTCTTACCAATGGAAGATAGATCAAAAAGTAGTGTCTCTTATGATTATATTGATATTACAGACCACGTTAGAGGAACTTTACAAGAGAGCTTTCATCACTCGAAAACCAAGGAAAAAAAAAAAGAATTCAAAAATACAGTCCTGCCATATTGATCAATATCTGTTCCATAGATATTGGTTTAGAGAAATACACTGCGATGATTGAACATTCAAATGAATGAATAATTGATTTTAACGGCATATCAACCCGTTTAGTGTCAAACCCTATGTCAAAGAATTACTGACTTTATAATGTATAATGTAAATGCATTATCACAATTAAGAGATTAGGAATTACGTTTATAGATACACGTTCGATTCCTACACTGGGTCCTAATAAAATAAAATAATAAAAGGTCATAATAAAATTAGGTGCCCGTGGTGTAATGGTTATCGTCGCAGGAATTGGACACGGCGACACGAGTTCAAATCCTGGACAGATTGCATTTCACATAGCACTAATACCCTTGGGAAAGGTATGAATCCAATTATTCTCCCTCCAGCTATGGGTAAATAGTAGGACAGACTAGGTTCTTCAACTAGTCTAGGAGAAGGAAAACTCTGAATTCAAACCTGTTAAACCCCGCTTAAAAATTGACCTTGTGTCATATCCTGCTCGAGCGGAGGGGTTGGGTAAATATGATAATAAAATTAGTTAATGTTAACTAATATCACTTTCCTTTCCTACTGTTTCTTTCTTTCTTTCTGTTATCCAAATATATACATGCTTTCGTAATAATAGTAATTGTGATTGTGTTCTTAAAAAAAGTATAAAAATCAAATTGGGTATCCTTAAAAATCTTGCCGGGTTTGTCTTCGATCAAATAAAAACAATATATTTGTAAGACATTTTTATTTGACTGTTCTAATGCTTACTGTAATGTATAAATTATGCATAGAGATGTAATTATTTTCTTTCGAAACGAACGATTTGCTTTCAGGTATAGATTTTATAATATGTGCAAAAATTATTATTATAAAGAAATAAAAAAAAGACTGGGGTTCAATACCAGGTTAATTCATACCAAAGACTCAAAAAATGGTACTTGATGCCACTTTCCACAGTTTTTTTCAATTCCAAAGTAGGGTCTTTCTTTTCCCTTTCCTTTAATTTTATTCTATGGTCAGCCGCGACAGCAAATTTTGTAAGTTCTTTTTTTTATCATTATATCGTCTGGCTGAGATTAAGTGATCCGTTTGTATGTCATAATCTCATAGGAGTTTGTGTTGATGCCATATAGTTTGATCAAGGGTAAAGTGGAGCAAGATTATTGTTATGGATTAGTGAAAATAAGGTTATGTTTATTATCAAACTACTACATAATATACTTATGATTATAAGAAACAACTGTACAAATGATGATAATTCCAGCATTCAATAACCAATAAGGAATTTATACACCTTTATAACAATAAACCAAACCAGATGAAATAATCACAGGTTAGGGAATCTCGTTCATTATACAGTTATATTTTCATTTTTTATATTGTTACTTAAGACTTTTTTACACAAGATTTAATTTTCATGACATCTCGTATTCTTGTAAAATACATATAATTTGCACAAAGGTGTTTGGTTTCAAGTAATTAGTTTTATTCAATAAAAATTATTTGTTTGCAGATTTACACAGGCTAAGTAATTATAATTAATCTTATTATAAATCATATTATTAATCAGTAATGGCTTTTAATCTTGTGTAGACAATTGTTGAACCAAGTCGGCTAGGTTTATAGAATACGCCAACTCCATCACTGCAGATGTATAAGGCTCCTCTCTTAACGAGTGTCTGATATATGAGACTAAACTGCATTTGATGGTGAGGCTCCAGTCCTCGAGCTATGGGGAATGCGGAGTGCCCCTTCATTGGCATTACTCTCACGCCCTCACTGACTCGGACAGATAGTACCTATTAGAGTCCCATCTACTGGTCATATAAAATTTTTCACTGTTTGATCTCTAAAAAAAATCACCAATGTTAAATTGAAATGTTAAGGTTACATTGGTAATATTTGAAATCATTTAACTATGTGAAACCGAATAGGCTCTGGGTTGTTTAAATTGTTTCCTTCAAACTATTCGTTCAAAATACATATATATATATATATATATATATATATATATATATATATATATATATATATATATATATATATAATCTGGCAAAAAAAAAACATACAAGAATTGATATGCCATTAAACCTAACCAATCAACTATGAACAATTGGAGTATCAACTATCTATTTTTATATCTCAAGCAGTAATAATTTTCAAATTTTCTATTTGACCAATACACACACACATATATATAAATGTATATTCATATAAAACTATATACATACCGATGGAAATATGAGTGTATATATATATATATATATATATATATATATATGCAGAGTTACGCAAGTATATCATTCAAATTATATTATACATACACTCACACACACATATATATACATATGTATGTACATATATATATATATATATATATATATATATATATATATATATATATGTTTGTGTAGATAGATAGATAGATAGATATTTATATATAAATATGTACATAGATTTGACCACTAGATGAGAAAATAACATCTACTTCAACCCAGGGTCAGTGACGACCTTGTATAGCAGCAATAAATTACTACTTTACATTTCCATCTGCTCAAGAAATAGAGTTTATTGTTATACACTGGATGGAGATCAGTCTTATATACAAGACAAGGAATTAAGATATATCAGAATTGACAAAACTGCTTTTATACTCTTATAATGGTTATAATACTGTACAATATAAATGCATTTGTAAAGATTTTGCAATAGAAAAAAGTGTAAATAAAACCTTTGCTAATGCTTTCCATATCTAAGCAAATAATCAAGGGATTTTCAGACGCCTTGAATAGGCGCAAACCATCACTGATTGAATAAGGCTATTATATATATATTATAAATATATTAGTTCGGAGCAGCATTGCTAATAAATTGACAATAAAAATTCAACACGAGTAATTTTATAGAGATGTACTGAAAATCTTAGTAGTGCTCAGGAATTAAAATAAGCTTTACTGCTGAACAGAAAAGAACACTTATATATATATATATATATATATATATATATATATATATATATATATATATATACATATCATCATCATCCTCATCATCACCCGTCCTTATCGTTCAGCGCCCTGTATCAGTACAGAGCTGTTGTAGATAGGTTCTAGCTGGTCACCCTACTCTTGCTTCTCCGTGAGAAAGGGGTCCACAGGAGTAGATCATTCATGATCTCGCCTTTACTTTACCAGCAGTGTCCCACGTGTCTTCCCCGTCTAATTTTGATGATTTTCGAGATGGGTGGAAGGTGTCCGTACAGCTGCTGCTTTGTGGGATTTTGTCTCCAGGACTTGTTCAATACGGCTCGTAACATTCTTTATATATATATATATATATATATATATATATATATATATATATATATATAATGCATCCTGTAAATCTTTCGGCGCCATGAAACCTTCCGGTTGCTGCTTCAACCTTTGAAAGAACACACTTTATTTGTATGCTTTCAAAATATCTTTTACATCGTCAGTTCATATTAGGGTTTATAGAAGGCTTAAATCGCAGACGTGTTTTATATTTGCCCATAGATCTAATCCTGGCTGATCTTGGCTTTTCGCTTTTTGCTTTCTTTAAAATTCTTGTAGCTCTAAGTGCTTTGTTTTATTTACTTCCCCAAGAAAAATTGTTCTTGGTTTTTGTTATGTAATATATTTATTTTATAGATTTGGTCTGTTGTCTTTGACGGCGAGTTTTATGGCGATGAATTTTACTTTGATCTTGACTTCTCAAATCAGATCCAAACGTAGTTTGTTTTATGAATAACCTCGCAGACAAGAAACACACACACACACACACACTCACACACACACACACACACATGCATGTATTTGCGCATGCGCGTGTTTGTGTGTGTGTGTGTTTGACTGTTTCTACGCATGTTTATGCACATACTGCTATGAGAATTTGGATGACTATCAGAATGCGTGCACATCGACATTGAGGAGATTTTCTTTTATGCATGCGTGGACACACACACACACATGTGCTCAAACATGTATATACTAGCTTCCATACACATGCATATAAAAGAGGCGGCAATTTTAGGGCTATTTTTAACCCGTGCACCCCCTAAAAACCTTGTATGTGTGTTTGTATGTCTGTCATAAAGCGATATTTTACAATGAATGCAGTTTCCAAATCTCTCCAGCGAGCAAAATGCGAAACAAGCAGTCTATTATTTTTAGCTGAGGTTAGCCGATTTGAATTAAGAGTTTTTCAATTCTTTGACTAGTTGCTTTATCACGGCTAACTAGCCTGGTCTATTCTACTGTTTCTTCATAGCTGGGGAAAAATTGATGGATATATTGCCTTCCAAAGGGACTTAAAATGAAAGTGATATGGAAGCATCCACATCCAGGATTTGAACTTGGCTCATCACGTCCAACTATCTTATCGATAACCGTTACGTACTAGGGATATAATTTCAAGAAAGAGAATTGTGAGTTCTATCCCAACTCTGGTGTCTTTTTACAGGCGATAATAAGAAATAGATTATTCTATTTAATAATACCTTCTCTTACTTTTATTTTCTCTCCTCTCTCACTCTACACTTGTTACGAAACCATATCAATATTTTGGCGAGAATACTCAATAGCAATTGTGACTGATCTTGAAAGGTTCTTAAAACTCATTCTTAAAACGTATTCTTAAAAATATTGCTGGTTTTCTCTTTGATCAAATAAGATCGTCTATTTGTTGGATCTTTTTATTTCACAATACTTATAATGATGTATAATTTCACAATACTTATAATGATGTATAATTTCACAATACTTATAATGATGTATAATTTCACAATACTTATAATGATGTATAATTTCACAATACTTATAATGATGTATAATTTCACAATACTTATAATGATGTAGGCGCAACATCAATTAACAGGAATATACCTAAAAGAACAGGCAGAATACGTACAAAATCAGATAGATAAGATTAGAGACTCGGTGGAAGATAGGCAATCCAGGATAGCCTGGCAAACAATAAACGAAGTAAGTGGAAGGAAGAGCACAGCCAAAGCAAAATTGAAAGCTGCAAGCCAACAAGAAAGAATAAAACTGTGGGAACAGCATTTCAAAAATCTACTAGGAAACCCACCGGAAATAACGGATGAACCGATCACCAGAATTATTAGTAAGCAATTAGACGTAAAACTAGGTCCTTTCACCAAAGAAGAACTCGACACGGTTCTCAGAAGAATTAAAAATAGGAAAGCGGCGGGGCTAGACGAGATCCCCCCAGAAGTGTGGAAGACGAGACAATTCGACGATATACTGCTCCGGCAATGCAACGCAGTCTATAGTCAAAATAGGATAGAACGATGGACGAAGGGATGCATCCTTCCATTCCCTAAAAAAGGTGACCTCGGACTAGCCAAGAACTACCGAGGGATAACACTTACATCCATAGCAGCCAAAATCTACAATGCCCTACTACGAAACCGCATAGAACCCAAAATGGAAAACATCCTTAGGAAAAACCAAAATGGCTTCCGGAGAAATAGATCCACAACCTCACAAATACTGACCATCCGTAGAATCCTGGAAGGCGTTCAGGCAAAAAACTTACAGGCGACATTACTATTTGTCGACTTTACCAAGGCCTTCGATTCCATACACAGAGGGAAGATGGAGCAAATCCTACTAGCTTACGGCCTACCAAAAGAAACCGTAGCAGCGATAATGATTCTCTACAGAAACACCAAAGTAAAAGTACGTTCACCAGATGGAGACACGGAATACTTCGACATTGTTGCAGGAGTACTACAAGGAGACACACTAGCCCCGTACCTCTTTATCATGTCTAGACTACGTGCTTAGGACTTCGATCGACAAAATCAGAGAAAATGGCTTTGAGCTGACTAAGAGAAGAAGCAAAAGGTACCCCGCAAAAACAATCACGGACGCCGACTACGCTGATGACTTGGCGTTACTAGCGAATACGCCTAATCAAGCAGAGACACTACTACATAGTCTGGAATGAGCTGCAGCTGGCATTGGCCTACATGTCAATGCAAACAAAACCGAATATATGTGTTACAACCAAACAGGCAACATTGCCACACTAGACGGAGCCTCTCTGAAACTAGTCGACAAATTCACCTACCTAGGAAGCAGCGTCTCATCAACCGAGAAGGACATCGACACACGACTGACGAAGGCATGGACAGCTATCGATAGGCTCTCGATCATATGGAAGTCGGACCTAACAGATAAAATGAAACGCAGTTTCTTCCAGGCAGCGGTTGTGTCGATACTGCTATATGGATGCACCACATGGACGCTTACGAAGCGGCTGGAGAGGAGGCTGGACGGAAATTACACAAGAATGTTGAGAGCAGTATTAAACAAGTCCTGGCGACAACACCCCACGAGACTCCAACTATACGGACACTTGCCCCCCATCACAAAAACTATACAAGTTCGACGAACCAGGCACGCAGGACACTGCTGGAGAAGCAAGGACGAGCTCATAAGCGATGTACTCCTGTGGACCCCCACTCATGGATGTGCAAGAGTGGGACGACCAGCACGAACCTACATACAGCAGCTATGTGAGGACACGGGTTGTAATCCTGAAGACCTGCCGGAGGCGATGAATGATAGGGAGAAATGGCGAGAGACGGTCAGGGATATCCGCGCAGGCGGCGCGACATGATGATGATGATAATTTCACAATACTTATAATGACGTATAATTTCACAATACTTATAATGACGTATAATTTCACAATACTTATAAGTAAAGTAAAGTTAGCGACCATAGTCGAGGGTGACCCGAAGGCTCCCTTTTCGATAGCTACTACACCAAGGTGTAGGGGAGGGCGCTACTCCATTCCCTGGATTGCTCCACTTTACCCTTGAACCGTACCTTATAATGCTGAGTGTTAAGCAAGGTGGTATCAAGTTCCATTTTTAAAGTCTTTGGTATGACTCGACCTGGGATTGAACCCAGATCTCCCGGGCCATTGGCGAACACTCTAACCGCTGGGCCATGATGTATAATTTATATAGAAATATGTAATTCTTTTCTTTCGAAACCGAAAATACTGTATAATGAAACATTTGCTTTAAACTGATAGAAGACACTTCGCTGCTATTAAAAAAGTAATAAGGTATTTTTGGACCCAACAAATCTATATAATATGAACCCCTTTTTCCCCCAAGGTGTGTGTTAAATAGTACCACTTCTGTACATCTACAAGGATAACATTGGCATAACATAACCCACAGATTAATAGCCTGAATAGACATAATTCAAACGTTTTTTTAAAGTTTCATAACAGTTTCATAAAGCTTCATAACAGTCAGCTTTACTAATCATATTGCCATAATAACCTCACAGATAATTTTTCTTTATTACAAAAATAAATCCAAAACGTTACATGATGGGCGAAATGACATTAGTATAAAAACACTCAATCAACTGGTATCAACTTCATTTTTTTCTTTCATTCTATCAGATATTTTATCTCTATATCACTGATAAATAAGGGAACCCCTTAAAATTTTCCAAAATAAAAAGTTCGTTAATACTTGTGGAAAATTAAACATTCAAAACATCTTATTTATTACCATTAAATCTTTATTACAAAATTAAATTCCAATATTTACGTTATCAAAGATAAGATTGTATAAATATATATAAGAAGAATTATTAGTTTCGGACGGTTACATTTTTATATTTTTAGAGTTTCAGTACTGTGGATATTAAGCTTATGGGTTTTATATTCTGGTATGTAATTTTAGTAGTCAAGAGTAAATTATATATATATATATATATATATATATATATATATATATATATAAAAGTGATGTACTCCAATTGACTCCCACATATGCCCGGGCAAAAGCAAGACGACCAGCTCGAACATACATTCAGCAGCTATGTGAGGATATGGGATGTAGCCCTGAAGACCTGGCAGAGGCGATGAACGATAGGGAGAAGTGGCGAGAGAGGGTCAGGGATATCCGTGCTAGCGGCACGATATGATGATGATGATGATATATATATATATATATATAGTCATCCACAGACAGATCTGTTTTGTTCTATCAGAACTCATCAGTGTGGCTTGATATACTAGCTTCGATCCCAGCTATGGGAAGCTAGTATGTCTAGCCACACTGATGAGTTCTGATAGAACGAAACAGATCTGTCTGTGGATGACTTTATATATATATATATATATATATATATATATATATATATATATATATATTCGAGTGATATGATGTGAAAAGCAAAATTTGGAGAACAGTTAATCATTTAAAATAACCTTTCGTTTATTTACGTATTTTATTGATAAATTCTAGCAACGTATCAAGGTGTTTCAGTCATTATCTTTACATGTATGGGAACGAAAATGTTCCAAATTGTTCTTATTACCATCAATATAGCTATGAAATAAGATTCTGAGATATCAAAGTTGTGTGAATAATAAGGAAAAGTACATAATAATCAATGAAAGTTGAATATGTGCATAGGCTATTGTTTTCTTTTAATATAAAATTTGCTTGAAAATATTATATGTCAAAAATGCCAGTCGTTTTTTGTCTGAAATAACTGCCAATTAGATTGTCGCTGTTGTTTATTATACATCTAGAGGAAATTAAAATTTTTATCTCTCTCTTATTAATGTGTGACCAGTGCATTTCAATTATCTCTCATTTGTAAGGCTCTTATGCGTTTAAAAATCCACTCCTTTAGAAATCGATAAGTCTAACCAACATATTAACAACATATTAAATTTTTCTGGGAATATATATATATATATATATATATATATATATATATATATATATATATATATAGTGGGGTTTTTATATACTTAGTATATCTTTTCACCCTGTATAAGCTCTATGACAAAATAAGATAGTCATTTGGAAAAGAATTGGGAATCTTTTCATCACTCCGCTAATTATGTTCCGTATTTTTATGCGCTTGTTTGATATGATTAATATTATGCCGAGAAGTTGGGGAATTGCGTACATTGCATATTTATTTTTATCATTAAGGGTTTTCGGACTATTGTCTTCATCTTTATTGTTATTTCCACAACGTTTCGGCCGATATGTCTTCCGGACTTCTCCAGGTGTTTGTCAAACTCGGGAACCTACACGGAACTTCGAACTACGTACTTTATTGAATCCAATGGGGTTGCCTATTCTGATTCCGTTAGCCATAACCGGGTACAAGAGCTAAGTATTCCTGTATTGTTACTCGCCTACAGTCAGGATTAAACCCGCAACCTCTGGACAATTGTCTCCTTAGAAGCTTAGTGAACCAACGCCTATAACCGTTACGCTATGTGGAAATAACAATAAAGATGAAGGCAATAGTCCGAAAACCCTTAATGATAAAAATCATCCAGCTTCATCTCAGAAATTTAGACAAACTGCACATTTATATTTACATTTTTTGCGCAGTTTCTTAAGTTTTTGAATGCAGTTATATGGTATCAAGTATTCCTATCTAATACAAATACTTTTCAAAAAGATCTATTGGACCCGTATATAGGACCCTAACCGGTGCTTTCATACCGAATCGGAGAGAACCTGGGATTTATAGCAATGAAGGTTACTCCACCCCCAGAGCACCAGAACATGAGCCTCACCACTAGATACGGTTTAGTGTCATATCCAAGATAACCCTCTTTTGGTTGCGTGTGGGTCTCATCCAACTGCAGGGAATACAGTCAACATATTCTAAGCCCCACTGACAGAAGAGTGTGAGTATTTGATCATCAAGGTTCTTGAGATTTTTATCAATTATGCTTGATAAACATGTTGGCTAATTTAGGTATCTATCAAATTCGGCTTTTTTTGAAAAGAATAATCTTTTTTAGAATTTTTTTGTTGGTGTGGCCTTTACTCCTATGTATTTTACGTACCAAATTTGTGGAGTTGTGTATAAATAAAAATGTGGGACTGATATTCTTGATTGGGCGCTCCATATTCTTAGGGCTCTAAAAGTAAGATGAACCAAACATGTAGTGCCCTACTAGAGAAGTAAAGACAAATATATAACCAACGTTCCCTACTGGATTCCTACACGAGTTGGCTGAACAGTCAGGTCTAACATGCATCAACTAGGCGTCCTTTTTTAGGGAAATACCGACGGGGCAAGAGGCATTTTTGTGCTCGCCAAGCGCGCCTAGGCTACGCCCATGCGCCTGGACTCACCAAAAAAAAAAAAAAATAGGCCTTGTGCTACACTCGTTCAGTCGGTGGGACGTACGACAAATACCGACAGTCTTCAAGACCTACCGAGAGCGATAGCAAATAGGAACGGATGGCGAGAGAGTCAGAGAATTCCAACCAATCAGCAGGACTTATTATTTTGAGTTTTCAAACTAGCGTCGACTGATGTCTTTTGCTGGAGTCTGAGTGACAACAAGTCTCAAATTTCTTGGACTCTTCCCAGTGTTCTTTCTCATCTCATTGGCCTAGTGAGTAGAGTGTTCGCCAATGGTCCGGGAAACCTGGGTTCAACCCCAGTTCGCATCATACCAAAGATTTAAAAATGGTACTGGATACCTCCTTGCTTAACATTCAGCAATATGAGGTATGTATCAAGGGTAAAGTGCAGCAATCCAGGAAAAAGGAATAGCGCCCTCCCCTACGACTCGGTGTAGTAGCTATTGAAAAGGGGGCCTTCTGGTCGCCCTCGACTACAATCGCCAACTTTACTTACTTATTGTTATACTCACAATCTTTTGGCCGATATGTCTTTTGGTCTTCTTTAGGTGTTTCATGTCGGACTCGGCAGCCTTGACAGAACCTCAAATATATATATATATATATATATATATCATTAATTCACGGGTGTAGACGGTTCCAACTCTGTTAAACATGTTCTAGTGTTGTTATGATACGTAAGTAAAGTCGGTGACCGTAATCGAGGGCGACCCGTTGGCTCCCTTTTCTTTAGCTACTACAACGAAGAGCAAGAGAGGGCATTACTCTTTTCTTTGGATTTTTCCTCTTTATCCTTGAACCGTACTTTATAATCCTGAGTGTTAAGCAAGGATGTATCAAGTACTATTTTTTGAGTCTTTGGGATGACTCGACCAGTGTATTCTTTTTTATTCCAACCTGTTGTTGGGATTGAACCAGCAACTTCCTGATTATTTCAATCAGAAGCACTTTCAAACCAAATGTCTTACCACTGCGCCATGAGTTCTTTTTTTGTGTTTTTGCTATGACTCGGTCTAGGATTGAACCCCAGTCTCCCAGACCATTGGCGAACACTCCACTCGTTAGGCCAGTGACCTGGTTAATACCATATAAGTGAATGCAAACTAATGATTATCATCAAAATGATTATCATCAAATTGCAATAATTAGTGGAAGCCATATATGTAAATTATCATTATTTGATAGGAATATTGCGAACGCATCATTTTATTGTTTATATTTGTATT
Source organism: Sepioteuthis lessoniana (assembly GCA_963585895.1). NCBI lineage: Eukaryota > Metazoa > Mollusca > Cephalopoda > Myopsida > Loliginidae > Sepioteuthis > Sepioteuthis lessoniana. Next base: position 39,289,478 of record OY757924.1, read on the forward strand.
CAGAAACAATCTTTAATTTTAAGCAAAGGAAGGATTATTATAGACAAATAAAAAAGAGCAATGAAAACAAAAAATTCAATAGAACATTAAAAATATGAATAGGATTATAAACAATTACAAATTAATCAAATTTCGGCAGTAAATATAATCATATAAACTAAACATTGTCATGGTTTTCTTATTCATGTTGATGTTTTTTTATGTTGTTGAATTAGGTTAGGATTGCAGT
>OY757924.1:39289906-39309906 GCA_963585895.1 Sepioteuthis lessoniana
GTTAAAGGTATGGTTTATAGGCTTTTGTTTGACCATATGTTTTGATATCCATGGGTTGTATTCTTTCAGTAATAGCTATGTTTTGTTTTCCTTTTCTTTTAGAAAGCTTTGTAGAATCTTGCCGTTTCTTTGTTTATGGCTCGTTATTTTGATTTTCGTAGATGTTGTCGTTTTGCAAACGCATCATTTTATTGTTTATATTTATATTAATAAACAATCTGATATACCACGTGATAAGCGAAACATATGGAATAGATACTCGTCCAAATTTTGCTTTTCACGTAATACTTCTTCCCTTCAGTCCGACATTCTATCTATCTATCTATCTATCTATTCTCTTAAAAACCCAACAATCGGTCACATTAAGATAATAGATTTATTTCCATCCCGTTAAAAGCATTGATATAAATCAATGGTCTAAAAAATTAACTGGACTTCTTCAGATCCAAAAAGAAATGGATAAAAATAATTTTTTTTCTCATTCACAACCAGACTAAGACCAAAAAAAATTTTATTTCTCCTATATATAAAAGCAATCCTAAACCTTCAAGTAACAATAAGTATTAAATTATTATGGCATGTAAAACTACATCCGGTTTCATCAAACCCCAAATTTATCAGAGGCAACATTTACATTTACAAAAATACATGTCAAAAATTCAAACATTTTTAAAACAATTATTCAGACAATCTCATTTTAGTAGACCAATTTTTATCATTGAAATGAACTAAAAACTAATGTTAATTATGGTACCCTAACCGAATTACTATAATATAGTAAAAATCACAAATGTAAATTCAAATTCTAATTCATTTAATAAATCATAGTTATACATTTTCGGTTTATCTATTTATTTATTCACTTATTTTTGAAAATTGTTTAAATTTATTTTATGCCTTGACAAATTACCAGGATTAAGGTCTAACATAATTTGTATCTTTTCTTCCTGACATAAATTACATCTATCATCAAAGCAGCTCATAGTAGTAGATGTTTTCAATATTCTCCATTGAATTTCTGGAGTTAAACCCATATTTTTCAACTTGCAAAAGTGTTTGGATAAAGCTGTTTGATTTCTCTAGCGTTCATGAGAGAATGAATGGACATGATTATTATATCCTATTTTCCGTTTAACCGACGAAATTCCAATATATTTTTTTTTTATCTTTTACGTTTTCCTTTGGGAAAATAGTAAATTGATATACTACGTTTTCCAAATTACACACACCATTTATAGGATACTTAACTTTAGTTTTAGAGTTACCTATATTATTATTATTATTATTATTATTATTATTATTATTATCATCAAGTTAGAAATAATATTTTCTAATTACTTCCGTATTATGAGTGTTGATTATTGCAAAGAAATTATTCGTGCAAGAGTTACTGATTTTTAAGGCTTTCCTATTAAATATTTAATGACATATATTATACTGATGAAAGTGTTTATCTATCAATTTAAAAAAAATATGTTCCTATGTTTATATAAACAAGTTTACAACAAGGGGGTTGAACCATATTATTTTCCTTTTCCTATTTTTATGACACGAATTTTTTTTTTGGTCTAAATCTGGTTGTGAATGTGAAAAAAATTATTTTACTCCATTTCCTGTTTGATCTGAAGAAGTCCTGTAAATTTTTTACGGCATTAATTCATGCCAATGATTTTAACTGGGGGGAAATAAATTTATTATTTTAATGTGACCGATTGTTGGCTTTTATGAAGAGAAAATTATTTGCTCAGTGGATTTTATTTACATTGAGCTCTTTACCAGGATTATTTAAATTTGATATCCTATCTTTGAATATTTTATTGGTTCTAATTGGAATTATTCATGACTCCAGATTTACTAGTTTGAATAGTATCTTATATATATATATATATATATATATATATACTTCCGTATAAAAGAAAAAACCTTTCAAAAATACTCATAGTTTTTGTAATCAAATTTATTTCAGCATACACTTTATTTAAAAAAATGTTATATCTGCAGGTCTGGAAATGAAGATCTAACATTTAAAAAAAATATAGGGTCTGCAGGAATAAATATTATCACAAAAAATATGAATAATATTAAAAGATTTTTCTATTATATGGAATTATTTGCTCTGTAATTTATTTTATTATTATTTTCCGTTGAGCTCTCTTTTGGATTGTAAATTATATAGATATTGTAGATAAAATACCTTTTATCTACAATATCCATATAATTCAAAATCCAAAAGAGAGCTCAACGGAAAATAATTATAAAATAAATTACCGAGCAAATAATTCCTTATGAATGAAAAACCAATTGAAATTATTCATATATATATATATATATGTGTGTGTGTGTGTGTGTGTGTGTGTGTGTGGTTGGGCGGTAGTCTTTCATTTAAGCATGTTTGATTAAATAATTAAGACATTTTGTCAAAATGATTTTATTAAGATCCTTTCAAGTTTCCTAAGTGTCTTGGTTTCAGGTTGTAATTGGTGGATGAATTCACCAAAATTGTCCCGAGCGCTTTCCGACATTTCATAGGCCATCATCAGGGGTTGCTTGCATGTATAAAGAATGAGTTTTTTTTAACGAGTTTAAGTTTTTTTTATAACTTTACAAAATTACGTAAAAGTAGAGTTGGATAATTAAAAAAAGAACTCTATAAATGGAAATAAAATATTGTTAAGAAATATAGAATATCCCCCCAAAAATTAATGTCATTTCAAAACAGGGTATTTTCAAAATTAATTCCATTGAGTCTAGGTTTTTTTTTATATGTAGGCCTTCTCGGATTTGTAGTCGTTGCTTATTAATTTTGTGTGCTATTATAGTGGTGTTTTCAACTAGAATTATTCGAAATTTAGATTTTTGAATAGAATAGGTTTTAAGATGTAAAAGCTATGAAACTAACATCATTAAAGTGCATCGTAAGTCGTCTTGAAACAGCTGTAGTGGTAAGATCAACATACGTGTTATTTTCGTTGGAGACACAGTCTCCCAAGAGATATTTGAACATATATACAACGTAATTTTGTAATGTTATAAAAAAACCCCTAAAAAACTCTTTCAAAAAACTCTTTCGAAAAACTCTTTAAACATGCAGGCAGCCTCTGTCGATAGCCTATGAAAGGTCCAAAATCGCTCAGGACAATTTTGGTAAATTCATCCACTAATCCCATCCTGAAGCCAACAGACTTATCAGGAAACTTGAAAGGATCTTAATAAAATTACACCGACAGAATGTGTCTTTATTATTTTATCAAACATGCTTATATATATACATATATAGACGCGCACGTGATGGTATGATCGGAGATTCGACCCATAATGTAAGGGTCCGTGGGCAACCAGTCAGTTCGTTTTCCCGTTAGAATAAGGCATGTTGGTCATGTAAATCTATGCATACAAAAGATTTTATTTTCATCTATGGATGTATATAAAGGTGAATATTTGGCCGCTCGTCAGCATATACATGGGTCGTTGTCAGCAGGAATAAATCATATAATAATTGATGAACTTGATCTTTTCAGCTGAATAAGTTGCATTGATTTGTATCAGAAGACAGCTGCTATAGCTATTGACATTACTGACAAGAACCAATAACATCCCCTTACGTATATATATATATATATATATATATATATATATATATATATATATATATATGTGTGTGTGTGTGTGTGTGTGTGTGTGTGTGTGTGTGTGTGTGTGTGTAGATATGGCTGGACAGATAATTTCCCACCATATATTAACACAGTTTCGGTAGCCCGCCTTGACCTACCGAAACTGTGTTATCACCCTGGTTGGCGGCTGATGAAGTTAGGGTATCGCACGTGCTTTCACACTTTGTATGATGAAAAATATATATATACATTGGCCTAGCGGTTAGAGTGTTCGCCAATGGCCCGGGAGACCTGGGTTCAATCCCAGGTCGAGTCATACCAAAGACTCAAAAAATGGTACTTGATGCCTTCTTGCTTACCACTCAGCATTATAAGGTGCGGATCAAGGGTAAAGTAGAACCATCCAGGGAAGGAGTAGCGCCCTCCCCTACATCTTGGTGTAGTAGCTATCGAAAAGGGAGCCTTCGGGTTACCCTCGAATATGGTCGCCAACTTTACTTTATATATACATATGGCTGGACAGATAATTTCCCACCATATATTAACACAGTTTCGGTAGCCCGCCTTGACCTACCGAAACTGTGTTATCACCCTGGTTAGCGGCTGATGAGGTTAGGGTATCGCACGTGCTTTCACACGTTGTATGATGAATATATATATATATATATATATATATATATATGGCTGGACAGATAATTTCCTACCATATATATATATATATATATATATATAAGGGATCATATCATGTTCGATTATTACCTGAGGTTTTTGACTATTATTTACCGATTGTATTATCATATTTTCAATCATATATATATATATATATATATATATATAAAGAGAGAGAGAGAGAGAGAGAGAGAGAGAGAGAGAGGGTTTATTACAATAAAGGACATTATGCTGAAATGAAAATAAAATTGTGCAATTCTTTTTCACCATCACGATATAGATTTTCGTATACATATGTATCGATGTATATATTTATTTAATTATCCAGTTCTAGACCAAAAGTATCTAAATAAAATGTCTTAATCAAGGCGAAAGTGTCATATGAATATATACTATGCAGAGAACTCTAGTAGCAATCTCATGTTTGTTTGTGACAGGATTTTTCGAATTACAATTCTGACTCAGCAAACGTAAATCCTTGTGTCAAGTTTAGTGGCTAACGAGTTGGACTGAAACATCGTAGAAAGCGAGTTCGAACTACAGTCATGCTATTATATTCACTTTCAGACACTTATCACAGTGGAATAGTACGAACTCCTTTATTCCCTCAACTCATGAGTAAATAATACCACTATTGTCTTGCCCAGTCGGCTGGGGCCGTAGAATACACTGACTGCTCCTCTGCAGAGGGCTAACCCCCCTGGATGTGACACTAAACAATCTGATGGTGAGGTTCCAGCAATGCTGGAGCTTTGGGGAATGCGGAGTACCCCTTCATTGCCATCGCTTCCAGGTCCACTCTGGCTCTGAGTGGTAGCACCTGATAAGGGTCATATCTATGAGTTACATAGAACTAACGGCATACTTATGCTAAACTGAATTGTTTGAGTAAACTGAATAGCTTGAAAAAGAAACGTTTTTGACAATTAAACCGTACTTACATTTAAACTGCGTGCTTATGCTTAACTGAATTATTTGAAATAGAACTGTTTTTCGACATTAAAACTGTATTTACACTTAACTGAATTGTTACATATAACTGCTTGAATAGTTTGAAATAGAAATGTTTCTGACAATTAAACTGTATACTCATGATAAACTGAATAGTTTTAAATAGAACAGATTATTTACATAACAATGGATTTGGCGTTAAATAACCTACAAAGGTTGATATGCCATAAAACCTAACAAACCAAACCACTACTGTCCTTGTAACGAGTGAGTTCGAGTCTCATTGGGTGCCCCTTTCATATGGCCTTGTGCCACATCTAAGCAAAAAGCTTAGTAAATTTCCACTACTGTCCTTGTAAAAGGATGGCTCTGCCATTAGATAACTCACGAAGGATTATGTTAGTAAACAAAGAAACCAAATCAATCTTCAGATGTTTGCCGTAAGAAGGCCATATACTTATTGCCAACCCGCAATCGTAAGTGATAATTTTAGTTGTATCCTCCACACTTCCTGGGCAAGAAGGGACTAGCCCAATTTTTTTATTAAACCTACTTCTTGTTCTAATATTTTTGCAGCTATATTTTGTTTTGTTGAATAAAGCTTAGTACATTTACGGTTGTTCTGAGTTCTGTTTTATTCTACAACATTAATTATGACGATCTTTACAAGAAAACATTCCGTCTGTTGCAATTTACTAAACCTGGTCCAATGATTTTTATGCAAAAGTCATTTCATTTACGATGCAATAAACCGACCAGAACTCTATATCGTATGTGTATTTTTATTTTTGTCTAAACAAGTAGAGACAAATGGGTCTAGCCACACTGAAGAGTTCTGATAGAACGAAACAGTCTGTCTGTGGATGACAATATATATATATATATATATATAAAGAGAGAGAGAGAGAGAGAGAAAGAGAGAGAGAGAGAGAGAGAGAATTATTACGAGAAAGGACATTATGATGAACTAAAAAAAATTGTTCAATTCTTTTTCACCATCACGATATAGATTTTCTTATATATATATATATATATATATTCATCTAATTAACCGGTTCTAGACCAAAAGTATCTAAATAAAATGTCTTAATCAAGGCGAAAGTGTCATATGAATATATACTATGCAGAGAACTCTAGTAGCAATCTCATATTTGTTTTTTGCTCGTTTTTTAAAGAATTTTTCGAATTACAATTTTTACTCAGGAAACATAAATCCTGCTGTCAAGTTTAGCCCTGGCACATATTAGTATGTCACTAGTCGTCTCAGCATTCTTTCTGATGCCATAACTCTTTTAGTTAAATATTCGATGTGTCCATTCAATTTCAAAGGTTAGTTAGTTGGTTAGGCTTTATGACATATCAACTATAGCAGATTACTTAATATCAAATCCTGCATATATGAATATATTAAATATATGTGATTTGTAAACACACTTTAAGCATATTTTGAGGACTGATTTTTAAATTAGTCAGAGCTCCTTTTTCTGCACTCGGTTAAATGGATTCAAGTACTTTTATTTAATAAATAATATTTACTATTATTCACTTGTTTGTATACAATTAAATGGTTTCAAGTCTTGTCATGTAACTGTAACAATTTAACATCAGTCAGTTGGTTCAACATATTTAAATAGATATATATATGATTTGTAAGTGAGTACGCAAACCAAACGGCTGGAGAAGAAACTTGACGGCAACAACACAAGAACGTTGAGAGCAATATTGAACAAGTCCTGGCGACAACACCACACGAGACGCCAACTGTACGGCCACCTGCCTCCCATCACGAAAACTATACAGGTCAGACGAGCCAGACACGCCGGACACTGCTGGAGAAGCAAAGACGAGCTCGTAAGTGACGTACTACTATGGACCCCCACATATGGCCAAGCAAAAGCAGGACGACCAGCCCGAACTTACATACAGCAGCTATGTGAGGACACTGGATGTAACTCAGAAGACCTGCCGGAGGCGATGAACGATAGGGAAAAGTGGCGAGAGATGGTCAAGGATATCCGTGCTGGCGGCACGACATGATGATGATGAGGATGATGAATTGTACCATAGCCAGATAAGGATATGTGTGAAACGTACATCGAATGTCCATAAAGATAGAACATAGGAATCTCGAAATTCGAAAAATACATAACGACTTCTCAGTTCAGGTACGAAACCTTTTATTACCTTTGAGTTAAAGGTTTCGACATAAGGAAGAGAGATACGCATTATTTCTATTCTGGCTTTTTCATCTACCCCCCCCCATCTTGTGCGGCACCAGCCACAAGGCCTCGCGAGCTAGAGAAAGCCAACCGTCTTCTCCCGAGGCAGGTCTCAACTCTACTAAATGATTTTTTCAAAATCTCCCAAAGTTCTCCGCGCGCTTCCGGTGCGTGACGTCATTTGCTCTTTCTAGCCCCGTTTCCCATCTCGGGCTTTTGTGACATCTCTGAGTGACACGTCCTGTCCGCCCGCGAGCGCGTAAACACCTGCATTTATGTTGTAACCCATGCACTGAGCCGAAAGGTTCTCAGCCTAACTAAACCCCCCAAAAATCCCTCGGCCATTATATTACATAATGAGTTAGAATTAATTTGTTTGCATACTTCTATTGCTCATGTTAGATGGTTTCAGTTTTCTATTCAATATTAATCGTTTGTTCTCAGACAGTGAAGTGGTTATAAATATCATTATTTAACTGTATTCATTAATTTGCACGCAGTCAAATGGCTTCAAGTATTGCAATGTATCATTAACAATTCAATTAAACAGAAGTAATTTGTTTACGTAATTACATTGGCATGGTGGTTAGTGTTCGCCAATGGCTCGGAAGACCATGGTTCAATCACAGGTCGAGTCATACTGTACGCAGTTATATGCCTTCTCACCGGGTCATTGGCCTGATTAGTAGAGTGTTCGCCAATGGTCCGGGAGATCGTGGCTCAATCCCAGATCGAGTCATACAAAAAACTCAAAAAATGGTACTTTATGCCACCTTGCTTAACACTCAGCATTATAAGGTACGGATCAAGGGTAAAGTGGAGTAATCCAGTGAAAGAAGTAGCACCGTCTCCAACACCACGGTGTTGTAGCTATCGAAATGGTAGCCTTTGGGTCACCCTCGACTATGGTCGCCAACTTTACTTACTTTACAGTTAAATGGTCAAAGAGTTTTATTTCTAACAATTCAATTTAATGCGCATCATTTGTTTGCACAGTTTTAATGTCAAACAGTTCTATTTTACCCATAGATATAACCCAGCCAGGAGCTACCACACCGAGATAAAGTGGACTGGAGTCTCACCATCCGATGATTTTGTGTCATATCCAAGACACTTGTTAGTGGGGGTCTTACCCCTCTGCAGAGATGTAGTTTGTATATTCTACGGCCACAGACAACTGGACAGTTTTTCCAAGGAGTTTTTTTGCGGATGTTTTACTTTTACGGTTTTGAGATATATTAGCCATTTGTTTCTGAATGACGTCATTAATGGCGTCTAATATGTCTTCCCTCTCAATTAAAACCATGGTCGTTTGCGCAGAAATATTCTTCTATAGTTTCTGTAATAGTTTATTATTATCCATATATTCATGTGCATTGTCCTAATGAATAGAGTGTTCGTCAATGGTCCGGGAGACCGAGGTTCAATCCCAGTGTCGCATATTGCACCGCTGGACAAACAAGGAAGACCACTTAGATATATAAAAATATAACTTATGTTTTTATTAATCTAGGGTGATGATTGTGTGCAGTAGGAATACAGTCAGAGAGAGTTCTCGCCACCATCTTTTATTTTTCTCTTTCCTGTAAAATCACTTTATTGATGTTATCTTGCGACCGCATTGAATCTGCTAAGTTCATCCACGGCACTCTATCGCTAGCTAAGCTTGTATATTACACCAGATCGAGTCATACCAAATGCTCAAAAAATTGTACTTGATGCTGCCTTGCCTAACACTCAGCATTATAAGGTAAGGAACAAGAGTAAAGTGGAACAATCCAGGGAAAGGAGTAGCGCCCTTCCCAACATTTCGGTGTTGTAGCTATTGAAAAGGGAGCCTCCGGGTCATCCTCGACTAAGGTCGCCAACTTTACATCGTTGTTTAGTCTAAAATTTAGATTGCTTCCTGCTTGGTAGTCAGACTTCAGCACGGTACGTGTATGTATTAGAATCGAATTTAAAATCTAATTAAGGAAAGAATGTAAATCCGAATTTTAAATACAAACATTTAAACTGTATTAGACAGGTTTATATTTTCTCGTGATTATTGTGAAAACTTGGATGTTTTTTTTTTAATTATTCTCAACTAGTTTCGATCGGAGGTCATAAACAGAAGATAATTTTTTGGGAAGAAAAACATTTCTAAAGAGATTTTAAAAGAAACGACAAAAAATGAACAAGTAGTGAACATAACATATTTATTCGTTGAATATGAATAATTTTCTGATATATCAGTAGCTTTAACAGACCATTTAATGAACTTTGTGTTTCATGACCACCTGATGGTGCAATTTTCATGTCTAAAATTTCTATCAGGTGTGTGTTTCAAATTTGCTATTACTGTTTTAGTTAAATATTTGAAATATACATTTAGATAAACAAATACTAACCTGACAACGAAGCTGTCCATTTCATTTCAAAATGGTCGTTTAGTTTGACATAAAAGCCATTTTGACCGTTTATCCAATAATGATTATGTATCTCTATTATCGACGTGAATGGTGTTCAGTATGTTTTTCTCCTTCTATTAAAACCATGACCGTTTAAGCGGAAATGTTGTCCTATTGGGAATAGTTTACTATAATCTATAGATTTGATTATGTATCTGTAGTTGTCTAGTTTAGAATAAAAATGGGCATTCTGACATTCCAAAGTACTGCTTTTGGCAGCATGTGCAATCTCGTAAATTATTAACTAAAAGAGGGAAATAAAATATCCTATCCTTCTCTGTTCCAGCCTCGCAAATAGTCAGAAGTATTTGATTATTAAGATTGTCAACAAAACTATGGTTAATCAGGCTAATGATTGTAACAATATTGGGCCACACGAAACGTTTAGTAATAGAGTCAATATATTGTATAGTGTTTTACTTTTAGACAATCGAGAACTTTGATTTTATAAGCAATGTCTGCGTTTTGCATTTCTTCTTCTTCTTCTTCTTCTTCTTCTTCTTCTTCTTCTTCTTCTTCTTCTTCTTCTTCTTCTCTATGTATATATTGAGCTTTGCTTAATCTTGTAGAAGGTAAAAAGCACGAATTAACCAGTGGGGATCAAATTCATGAAAAATAGAGTTTGTTAAATCAATAAATATTTTATACCTATGTATATCTATCTATCAGTGTATATTTATCAATGTCCTTCGTATTTTTACTTATGCACATTTACACACAAATGCACTTGTATGATTTGTATTAGATGTACGGATATTACATCGTGCAGTAAATATGAATATATGCAAAAATGTGTGTATGAATGCTCTCTCTCTCTCTCTATATATATATATATATATATATATATATATAATAGCTTAGGTGAGTGAAACTTTGCAATATTTTGGTTTTTAATAGTTTTCACTCGCCTAAGAACGAACAGCAGCAAACATAGGCCTCTATGTTAATGCACACAAAACGGAATATATGTACTATAACCAAACGGGGGACATCTCCACTCTAGAAGGAACCCCCTTAAACTAGTAGACAAATTCACTTACCTAGGAAGCAGCGTCGAATAAACCGAAAAGGACGTTGAAACGAGGTTAGCGAAAGCATGGACAGCTATGAATAGGTTATCGATTATTTGGAAATCAGACCTAACCGATAAAATGAAACGCAGTTTCTTCCAGGCAGCGGTCACATCGATACTGCTATATGGCTGCACTACATGGACACTAACAAAACGGCTGGAGAAGAAGCTAGACGGCAATTACACAAGAATGCTACGTGCCATCTTAAACAAGTCCTGGCGGCAACTCCCCACAAGACACCAACTGTACGGCCACCTACCCCCTATCACGAAAATTATTCAAGTTAGACGAACCAGACATGCAGGACACTGCTGGCGAAGCAGGGACGAACTCATAAGTGATGTACTCTTATGGACCCCCACACATGGCCGTGCAAAAGCAGGACGACCAGCACGAACATACATTCAGCAGCTATGTGAGGATACCGAATGTTGTCCAGAAGACTTACCTAGGGCGATGAACGATAGGGCGGAGTGGCGAGAGAGGGTCAGGGATATCCGTGCTACCAGCGCGATATGATGATGATGATGATGATATATATATATATATATATATATATAGGTATTCTTTGGTCCAGTTAAACCGGAGTTGGGAGTAATTCCATCAGGACAAGAAGTTATTCATGAGTGAATGTTTTTTTTATCTAAAAGATCTGAAGAAGTCCTGTTAATTTTTTTTCGTGTTTTTGGAAATTTCAAAAATGCTTAACAGGATGGAAATAAATTTATAATCCTATGTGACCGATTTTGTTGTTTTCTTAAAGTATATATATATATATATATATATATTAGCTTAGGTGAGTGAAACTTTGCAATAATTTGGTCTTTGATAGTTTGCATCATTTATGTAACATACTCATATGCATGCAGAAACATAGTCGACACAATAACGACGAAAGAAACACAGTTCTTGAGGAAAATATACCTCTAAGACTTTAATCGAAATGGTTGCGAAAGAGTTATGTGTGAGAGGTGAGTTGGAAACTGAACAAAGCTGCAACATATTGACCCCCAGCTCTTCTGGCTATAACAGCACTTCTTTCTCGTTCTCCTTGGCTGCTCAACCAGGGGCTCTGAGGGCTCAGCCTCTTCTGGGACCTGGTTCTCATTCCTTCGAACTGCAACCACTGACTCCAAACTCTGATCTTCAACTAACTCGAACTTCCTGTAGCACCGGGTTATATAATTGTTTGACATCCACCTGCTTCAGTGAGCGCCGCATTTGCACTAAATTGAACCTGTCCTCAGTCAAGGTTATCACCTGATATATTCGACCGGATGCACCTGTTATTTACACAGGTGCATTTCTTATTTGACAGCTCGGCTGAGTCGGACGTTAATATGTTACATTTATAGAACCTGACCAAAGAAATTCCAGCCACGAAGGTATCCGTTGTCATTGATAGTATTTGTGCTGACGCATTGAGCATTGCTTCTATTCATGTGTTATCTGAAAACTATACAAAGGATTAACTAGTGCAGTCTAATTCGAAATTATGCTTTGCGAGTTCGAACTGCGACGTAACCCTGCGGAAGCAAGCAAAATGATTTGTTGGGCGAACGGTTACGATCACAGTTGATCACTGTAAAGTAACAAGCTGATTTAAGAAATTTCGCTCTATTTGCAAGAACTACGACAATCAAATATGGTTAGATACACCTAAAACTGTGTCTTCCAAAAGGGGTTCCAGGCCGTATAAGGTAATTCGGTGAGTAAAACTTGGAGAGTATCAGGTGAACATGGCAAAGACATCTGCTGCTACCGATTTATGTCTCCCGTTACCGATATACTGTAAAACTTTTGACCCAGCCTAGTATATATATATATATATGTGTGTGTGTGTGTATGTTAGAGGATGCTGTGGATGCAAATATTATTTTAATGCAATATATATATATATATATATATATATATATATATTGGATCTAAACAATGTTTGCATCCAAAAAATCATCTAACTTTTTCCATTTGTGTGTGTGTGTGTGTTTATATGTAAGCATTAATGCATATTTAGACTGGATATGTTTATGAAGAGACCAGCTGGGAGTCAATTTCTTCAGTCGTCTCACGCTTTTCGAAAAATTAATCATAATTATGAAGCAGGGGACCTGGGCGTTATTTTAGTTTCTTTTTCAAATAGGGAAGGATTGGCAGACGATAAGACGTTGTACAGCGGGAAAAATCAACACGCTGAGAATGCGGTTTGTTACGTCGAGGAAATGACAAAGTAGGAGATGCCTTTCACAGCAGCTACGCAGGGGTCGGGTTAAATAAGCTTTTAAAGAGTGTCATATATATACATCATCCTGGTTAACGGGAATTCGATAGGTTATTTTGATAGCTTACATGCTAAGAATCAAAGTAGTCCGTCATTGAGTGAGTTTTGTCTTGTGTTATTATTTTAGAAGTGTTGAGGTGCAAAGCTAATTTGCTCTGAAGGTGGTCGAAAGCATTGAAAATTACTTCTAATACGAGGAAAGTATTTTTCTTGCTGTTGAAAATGTCTCTATTTTTCTTTTGGTAAATATTTAGACGTTCTTTTTATAAGCAAAATGGTGATCCCAAAATTTGTCGGCTTTTAAAATATATCATATAGAACAGAACAAATATTCCACCAGTATATATAAAAAGGAGGCATCTATATGAGATTCCATTTTGATATAATCATCTACTTATATATATATATATATATATATATATATATATATTGAAAAGTATATATTTAGGCAGCAGTTATTATTAAAGCAAGTTTTGTTATAGACGATGAAAAACAGTTTATTATTTCTAATTTTATTTTTCAAGACTACTTGTTATTTTTCTAGTGTCGGGATCTGGATGGTAAAAGATTTGTCCCATGTCTTCTGCTCACGCGTTTTCGACCATATTTTGGTCGTCATCAGGAGTAGTGTTGTTTTGAGTTGACTGTTCCATTTTTACTGTTTTCATTATTTGTAGAGTTTTATTTTGAATTTGTCGGATGGAGCGTTTCGCTTTAAAAAGTTCAGGTGGAAAAATGTTAACTAAGAGAGTTAGTGATTTTTAGTCATTAAAATATTTACTATGATGGTGCCTGTGTAAAATGCTATTTTATTCATGTTATTTGTGTTTATTTATTTATTTACCATCTAGATCCCGACAACAGAAAAATAACGAGCAGTCTTGAAAAAATTAAATTAACAATAATAAACAGTGTTTCATGGTGTATAACAGAACTTGATTGAATAATATATATATATATATATATATATATATATATAAAATTGTATATATATATATATATATATATATATATATATATATATATATAGAATGTACTACGTATATATATAATACATGTATGCATTTTAAGAGATTTACATACGCTAAGGAAAGTGTATATTTTTATAAATACATTATAATGTGACAGCAGAAATGTGACAGCAGGTATGATCAAGAATTTATATATATATATATATATATACTATAAAATGAATAGGTCCGCATTTCATATTTACTTTTCTCTTATTAGACCTATATATATATATATATATAGGTCTAATAAGAGAAAAGTGAATATGAAATCCGGACCTATTCATTTTATTATATATATGCGGAGCTATTCATTTTATTATATATATATATATATATATTATGATGTGGCCTAAAATATTTATCCCAAGACGGGAGTTTATTTTTCATACGTGTGAAGACGGGGCAGCCTGGCACTTGATCCCTCGAAAAATAAGTTCCAGTTAAAATTCCCTTTCTTGGCGTAGGGGAACTGGCAGATTATGTGGGGGTTAATTTCGGACTAAACTGACCACCGCTGGCAAGGGGTTTCTAAATTTCACGTTATACACACACCCACCAGACCACTACCTCTCCCTACCCCTAGGATAATGGAAGATATGGGCCTCTAGGTTTAGATATAATAATATTAATTATCGTAGTCGACAATTCCAGTTTCCCGTGTAATATTTTTAATAGGCGAATAGGACATTTAGCGAGAATAAATTGAGGCGAATGAAGCTGAAAAGGAATATGCAAAAGACAACTTGATTGGTAGACAACACAATGAATAAATTTCGACACGAGGAGAGATATAAAATATAACAAGTTTTTTAATACGCCTAGGTCCAACTAAATATTTATAGGGGTCGGCTATGTTTCCCAGTAAACAGTCTCCGACATAAATCTCTCGTTCTTCTTTTTTCTTTCCTTTCTACCTTCTTTAAATTGAGAGAGAGAGAGAGAGAGTGAGAGAGCATACAATGACAATACTTAGGAAGGATGGAGGGAGAAAACGGTTTTACCGTGTACTTAGCTTTTCGACGACGGGTTTCTTCTGAGAGTATTTTCTTTAACGGGTTAGTGGGATTCTATGGAGCTCGGCTTGAGGCGTCTGCTATCTCTTGTCCAAGAGCTCTATTTCGTTTCTTCACCCGGAGTTTTGGCCACAGTGTCAACACATCTTGTCACTCCAACTGCTGTCCAATAACTGAATTCTTTTTTTTCCTATTTCCGCAGACGAAAAGGGTGCTACTTCCGTTTTTAGGGTTCCGGCCAATCATTCGGCCTCTTTTTCCTTCCTTCACTCTGTCAGGCGATTCATTCGGACTACTATCTCTATCCAGTATATCCCCTTCTTTATCCATCCGGTCACAGAGTGCAAACATCTGTTGGCTTTCATTCTGACCTGGATTTGTTACTTCGGCCGCGAGGAATTGACCTACATTCCTTATAAATTTTTTTGGCATTTTTATGTAAAGATTTTATTCTTGCAATTCAAGGATCTCTAGGAAAAGTCTTTGATTTCACGCGCTTGAACGCATAATCAATGATCGAGAGCTTTTCAATGCTGACGATGATTTCGTTGCTCACTCCGAAGTAGATATGCAAACTGTAATAGATCTCTTCACGCGAGCATCTACTACTTTTGAGGTTACCTACGTCTTATTTAGAAGACGTAGGTCATATTTATTCCAGGCCAGCTCTATGCTGAACTAAACAACGTCGTTCAGAGCACAAGACTGGTTTTTATTGATTCTTTTGTATATCTTGGCGGCACTCTTTCTAGGGATAGATCCTTGCATCTGAAATACAAGTGTCACCATCAAAACTTATATTAGTGTCTATGAAGCGTATGTTTTATTCGTCCTTTTATTCTCTTCAGAGACCTTGCCTAAATATCATTGCCACATCAAAACCTTGGAAAGAGTCTTGTCTTAGGATGATCCTAAACATAAAATGACAGTCTCTAACATGATACACGACTGAGCAGTCAGTTAGATGCGTTATGCTGGCCTCCTTACAATGATGAAGGACGTTAGGATTCCCAAGCGGCTGTTCAATGGAGACCTGCAACACGACGTAAAGAAAAAGATCCTTTTAAGGAGGTTGTCAAGAATAACCTTAGCGTGCAAATTATAGACATTTAATACAAAGGAGCCGATGACGGTAAATCGATTAACTTGGAAGAAACTGATCTATGGAAACTTTAAAGCATTTGAAGGACGAATAATTGAACACTCCAGTCAGAAAAAAAGCACTTTAGAAGCGTGACTCTATCTTGTTTATTGACAGTTTACAACGAGGAGGATTTTTAAAATTTGCAATAGTGTATGTCAGTCTAAAGACGGACTTGCTAGTCATATAAAATGTTATGACAGCAAACTTTCGAAAACCTATTGTACAAAAGTCTTTAAGCAGCAATCTACTGGTAACTCGTGTCAATTCTGTGAGAAAGTCTCTGAGTCTATGGTCAGTTTAGGAAATCTTATGTGGTTACACGGGGGAAATACCAACGGAAAAGGAAGCTAATTTATTTGTCACATGCACTAGGGATTGCAAGGACACACTTACTTTGAGGAATCACTCACGCTCCCGCAAATATTCTAAGCTAAACGAGGAGGTGGCCTTCTGCAAATAAGTAACTGGCACTGTATATCATTATCATTATTGTTGATATATATATATATATATATATATATATATATCAGGAATAATTAGTCGGCGTCTGAAGACTATGGGTGTGGATTATTAGAGTGAAGAATATATGAGGGATTTCATATAAATCTATGCCGGTGCTCGATGTATAGCTATTGTTATTCATTACTTTTCAGGTTTCTTTAAGAAAACTCACGTACAGAGTGTATACTATTTAACTGGAAGAAAACTCAATCACGGTTAATTTGTAATCAGAAATTCATCTTGGCGAAGAATATCATCTTCGTCTCTTCAGATGACATATACGGTGAGGGTAAAAACAGAAAATATGCATTACAGTATATTTATAGGGGTTACATATATATATATATATATATATATATATATAATGTTTAGGAAAAAAGGAAAAGGAGTCGAAAAGAAAAATAGAGTACCCTGTAACTGTTGAAGAAAAGATGAACGCCCCAGTTACCATATATATATATATAATTCATATTTATGATATATTTTGCTATATATATATATATATATATATATATATATATATATATATATCAAGTGCACAAATACGTTAATACAGTTTATATATTCAATTTAGGGCAGCGAAGACATAGTGTCAACATTGCTTAGTAACTATCAGTTTCTCGCCTATGCGTTCATTATTGACAGGATTATTATTCGCTGTAATAACTCAGAATAATAATAATCATTTGTAAATGACTGAATTATTCTATTCGACCTGTAGATGGGATCCTGACTGTTATTTGACCACTACATGGGATCCTGACAGTTACTGCCATCCTTGGTCAGAGTGGACCTGAGAGTTATGTTAATGAAGGGATACTTCACATTCACTAAACTGCAGTTCTGAATTATCCTAGGTATGACACCAAACTTTATCAGATGCAGTTTGGTGTCTTATTTAGGATAATCAAATTCATATTTTTCTCGACGTGAGTGACCCTCAACTACTGCCTTATTGCACCTTTACATAAAATGAAATCAGTGTTTGTGTACCGCAATTGGATGAATACGGTTGGGACAATCATATAGATGTAAGGGCTTCATATGACAAGTCGTTGATCATATTGGCCCCTGCGACGGCCTGTCTCGCCCAGTAAAAGTCATAGTAGAGCGCTCAGCTACAATGATCCCGTCTTCATTCTTGAATAGGAGGCCTCATTAGACGAGGATGTATCTTTCTGCAGAAGTGCAGTCGACAGGACGTATAGTTTCATCGAATCCCAATGATATATATTGCTAAACACATTTAAGTAGATATTTTGTTGGCTAACATTTTTAATCATACGTTTAATTTGTTCATCAACAAAACAGTTAGGGAACCCATTATTGATGAGAGCCTGTTTTATATTTTCTACTTCTTAATAAAATATTGTTTTGGAGGAGAAGATCAGTTTGACGCGGGATATCAGGTTATTGATAATTGCTTTTTTATATCTGAAGGCGCATTCGCTTTTAAAATTGAGGGTACAGGAGTTATTATTAGAGGTTTTTTTTGTAAGTAGAGGTAGTGAAGTTATTATTATTGTTAGGATCAATGAAAACATCTAAAAAGGAAATTTTATTTTTTGTGTTTAGTTCACGAGTAAAGTTAAGTTCTGATTTTTTTGGAAGGTGTCTTGTCGTATGTTGATTTCGTTAATATCATTAGAAATAATAAGTATATCATCGACATGTCTTAGGTATATTGCTCTTAAATATTTCATATTCGAGGTCAGACATGTAGAAATTACTAAAGATCGGGCCCAGGACAGATCCCATAGATACCCCATCTGTCTGAATGTAAATATTACCAATATGGTCATGAAATGGAACTTCAGTAGTACATGTTCGGAGTATTTTCCGAAGTATATTTGGGTTGATTTTTAGAGGAGGAGAGATAGATTATTATACATATCATTTATGATAATATCAATTATTTCATTGACAGGTACATTAGTGAATAGATTTTCTACATCGAGTGAGGCTAATATACCTTTATTGGGTTTAATTGTATGAAGAACTTGAATTAATTCATGTGTAGATTTTATGTTATATTTACTAGCTGAGTATGGTGAAATAAGTTGTTTTATTGTTTTTTTGAGTTCATAAATCGGTGTAGGTATTTATGATATAATTGGGCGCAGAGGTTGATAAGGTTTATGTATTTTTACGGTCTTATAAAGATAGCTGAGTTAATAATCACCGATTATTTTGGGTAGTTTTTTGCTATTAAGTTCGGCATTAGCATTGATTAGTTTATTAATTTTTGATTTTAGTTGGTTGGTGGGATTCAATGAAGAAATGCTGCTAATATATATATATATATATATATATATATCATCATCATCATCATTGCGTACCGCTAGCACGGATTTCCCTAACCCTGTCCCGCAACTCGAACCAATCGTCCATCGCTCTTGACTGGTTTTCGATACTACATCCTGTATTTGTACAGTGCTGTTGTAAAGAAGTTTTAGGTGGTCGCTCTACCCTTGCTCGTACGTGTGAAGGGGTCAACAGGAGTACATCGCTTATGAGCTCACCCTTACTTCCCCAGCAGTGTCCGCATGTCTTCTTCTTCTGATTTAGATAGTTTTCGGGAGGGTGGTCGGTGTCCATTTAGCTGCTGCTTTGTGGGATGTTGCCTCCAAGACTTGCTCAATACACCTCGCAACATTCTCTCTTTCTCTCTCTCTCTCTCTCTCTCTCATATTCATGGAAATTCTATGGAATACATTTTTCTCAAAAATTAGATAAATATAATTATCTGCTTGTTTTACGAAACTGTATATTCAATTTTTCCTAGCACGTTAGGCTTGTTGGATTTAATTTGTTATGTTCGAATAATTCCATTGAATTTAAAATAGAGATAAAAATCGACAACAATTTATCTAAGAATATAAGATAAATTATAATTATTTAGATTCTGGAAAATTATGTGCATGCATTCCATAGAATTTCCTTGTGTATAATCAATGCACACACACTGACATATATATATATATATATATATATATATATATATATATATATATATATAAATTCTGTTGTAAGAATGGAAATTCCATGGAACACACTTATTCGGAGGTCAAATTCTAC